>OZ038486.1:109512252-109642252 GCA_964036315.1 Acanthosepion esculentum | reverse complement strand
ACTTACAAGATATGGTTGCTGTTTCACATTTTAACGGTCTGAGAATATTCGACCAATAAACTCGT
Source organism: Acanthosepion esculentum (assembly GCA_964036315.1). NCBI lineage: Eukaryota > Metazoa > Mollusca > Cephalopoda > Sepiida > Sepiidae > Acanthosepion > Acanthosepion esculentum. The sequence goes on along the minus strand of OZ038486.1, from coordinate 109,642,187 downwards.
CATAGAAAGCAAAAAGGACATTAAATATAACTAGTGAACAATTAAAACTGCAGGGATTTGATTTGAAAAGTTTTGTGGTTCTCCATAATTGGTGCATATTGACTTTTATATGGTCTTGTAGATGATTGGAATGCATTTTCTCTAGCTACGTTTGATTACGATTGTTGCACAATATTTATGGAGATTCTCATCAGCGTAAAGTCATTATGTTTATGAGGAAATGTGATTATCTGAAAAGCTGACCCGTGAAATTAATAGTGACATGAATACCAGCCTTGGTGTTCAAAGGAGAAAAACAAACATACAGAATATTCAAGAAGCGTAAGTTACAGCCGATGCTTTTAGAATTCATATAAAGAGTGTTTCCAAGGATGAAAACGCATTGCAACTGGAATATTGCCTTGCACGTCATTTTTATCTCAATTTAAGTAAAAACGGAAAAGTGGGTGATGACGTACTGATGATTCAAGTAAGGTACTGAAAGCAGCAAATTGTAACAAGCATGAAGAAAATATAACAATTGTTCGACTTGGATAGAAATAGATAATCCAGTTGTCGAGCATTACACATATATATGTAAACAATATATCTATGTAAATACTGATCCTTTCCATCACGGTATATTACGTACTTCGCCAGTCTACGTACAATTTTCTCTTACATTGGTTGACAACTATGAGTAGAGATCCGAATCTGCCTTGCTATTTATCGCATAGCTAGAGGTAGAAGAGATGAATTCATACTGTTCCGAACAGTATCTGTTGGAGAGTGAGTGTAACGAACTCGACCAGAATTCGAACTCGGCTCCCCGATTTCTCACCCCACAAGACTCTAACAATTACATTAGCTGTTCATTCAAACAGGAATAGAAGAAATATTCTTGCCTCCATAGTCAAACTTAACAAGATTCATTCAAAAGTTTCTTAGTCTAAAAGAAAGAAATGATAAAATACGCAGCAAGTTTATCACTTTCACTTTGAAAGATTTAGACATCTATGCGGAAAATTCTCTTTTGAACCAAGCCTACTACTTCAACTCCAATGATTCTGCTTATTACAAATTTTAATGAAAACATCTTTCATACATTTTACAGCTATATACAAACAACTAAACAGATTTCATAATCCCTATTCCAATTTTTATTTACGAACAAAAAAAACTTTAAATAGCTACTGATAATCTCAGATGCTCAAGACGTCCACAATGAAAAACAAAAGAATCAAATTGAATTTGTATCAATTTCATACTTCTCGAAACTTGCATATCAAATAAAGCGTTTCAGCGAAGTATTGGATCAAAGACATGAAAAAAGCGAAATATTGCACACGAGATTAGATTTACTCTGATCCACGTTTGGCAAAATGCCAAATGTAATTACTAGTTCCAAAGACGCCTCTCAGCAACACTTAAATCAATAACAATGTTAATAGTGAAGTCCGTCAAATATTGTCTGGATTAGAATCGATGTTTTCTCAAGACATCTACATATTTATCTGCACATCAAATAGTATAGAACCCAAATATAATAACTGTAATTAGAATTTGCTGTAATATTTACTTTATTAAGAAAGTTTTATAAACAGGCTTGATAGTGATGTATTTAACAATTTACAAGAAACGTTAGTTGAGTTGCTTTCTCGAAATAGGCATCTGATACCATTTGATGCATCTTCAGGTATTGGTAGCACAATGCAGTTCTGTAATTGTATACGCATGATGGTTTAGAGTGGAGATAGAAAGACTGAATGGGAGAAAGACTGAATGGGAGAAAGACTGAATGGGAGAAAGACTTCATTATTTCTGACGACTTCCAATAATAAGGGCAGCAATTTGTTATATTTCGTCATATTGCACTTAGATTTAAGCGCCTACACTATCAATAAAAATTTACAGTAATTTCAATTTCGATAGCGAATATTCTCAGTAAACAGAGACTCCTACTTAACCCAGTCAAAGCTGGGACAAATGTATAGTTTGGGTCATCCATGATCTGTTTCCCTCAGAAGAAAATATGCTATCACCTGGACAAAATAAAGTATATCTGACTCTACACCAAGCTGATCAGAAGATTTGCAGGGTGGATATGAAAAAAGAATGAAAGTATATAAAAAAGTTGCTTATTGCCATAAAACTGTCATTAATAGAGTTTTCATTTGTGTATTTGAAGAAGCATCTTCCATATATATTGTGTTATCTATGTATTTTATGCTGTTAAGATTGTGTCCGCCGATAATAAATCATGTAGGACTTCTAATTCTCTTAGGACAGACTCATTTTATAGGCTAAATAAATCTGGTGAAAAGACGCATTCTTGTCTTAGCTCCTTTTTACTTTTGAAAATATTTTCAAATCTAGCTCATGGCATAATAATGCTTCGTCGAGTGGGAATCCAATTTGCTGGTTTTTCGACACTAATGTCTCAGAAAGAGAAATCAGCGTGCCGGGTTCCAATTCTAGTTTAAATCTGTACATTTCCTTTCGCACAAAATACTTTGGGACATATGAATGTGCCGCTTATCTCCACAACTATAGGTTAAATAGCATGAGATGCTGAACTCTCTACCTATCATTGGCAAGTAGTACTTGAGAAGGATATTTCCGAATTCATTATCGTATTTATTCCGCCAGTTTATGGTTTTGAATTTAGAGTTGCATTGACAGGATAGATACTTAGACTATAACTAAGGTTACATTTCCATTATAAACTACAGATTGGCTCTGTGAGGGTTAAAGAAACATAGATGGATCCCTGAAACAAATCGCTATGCTGAAATGAGAAAGTACACTGATGTGCAGGGTGCCTTGAAGTTGAAACAACTCTGATGATGATGAAATACTTATTTGAGTAACATTTATAAGGTGTCATTAACCAGAATATTCAAAATCCTAAATAATTCTATTCTCTGATGCAGGCAGTGTTGCGTGAATTACTCGAAGTGTTGTCCATGAATAGTCTCGGTTGAAACAGAACATGAAATAAAAGAGGCATAAGAAGTATAAAGTGGAAGTTGCTGCAGGGGAATTTAAACAGTACTGAAATTGAAAAACTGAAGGTTATGCAATAGTTTTATTATAAGGATTTATAACAATATTAAGACAGAATAGAAGGAGGTTAATTTTAAATATGAGAAAAAAGAAAAGAAACTGGCGAGAAAGAAGAGGAAAGACATGCAAAAAGAAAGTATGACACAATCTTAACAGCATAAAATACATAGATAACACAATATATATGGAAGACGCTTCTTCAAATACAAATATGAAAACTCTGTTGATGGCAGTTTTATGGCAATAAGCAACTTTTTTATATAATTTCATTCTTTTTACAAGTAAATGTGATAAAGTAGAATGAAGTAATAAAGAGTGGGGGGAAAAGAAGTGGAATATTGGATAGGGAGATGTTAGAAACACTAGATAGAAAGAAGAATAAAGTGATGAAAGTTGGGAAAAGAAGAAGACAAAGGAATAAAGAGAGAACCGGAGGGGAAGAGAAAGCGGAAGGATAAAATGTTGTATATTATCAAGTACAATTAAATAGGATAATCAAATAAGAAAACACGAAATATAGTTTGTAAAAAAGAATTAATGTTTACTAAGTCATACTTGAGGCCATATATACATATATATATACATATATATATATATATATATATATATATATATATATATATATATATATATATATATATATATATATAATACTTCTGGCTTTGGGCAAGATTACAGTGACTTTAAAAAGATCACGAATAAAACTACTATAACAAGCATTAGAAATGAATAGGAAGAAAAAGAAAGCAAATACGTCTTGAAGCGGGTAGTGAAGGAGAAAGAGAAGGAAGAAGTCAAAAACGAAGATGAAGAAGAGACTAGGGAATGGATTAAACCGAAATACAGAAAATCAAAACATAGATGAAAGTAAAGGATAAATGCACAAAACAAGAAAAAGTGAGACTAAGGTAAATAATGTGTAAACGGTTACAAGAAATGTAAACTGCGAAAATCAAAAAAATTGAGGTCTAATTCCATCGAGACAGGCTTTGTAATACACCAAAAGCTGGAACTGAAGAATAGATAAAAGCGGACGATAGAATCCACTCAAGAGAAAGAGGTAATAAAATAGATCCTCGGCTTTGATCAGGTTCTTGGGTGTTTTTTTCGGGAATGCAAGCGTTTATACCGAGAGCGTTCTTTTGGCATAATAAAAGCCAATGGAGAAAACAGTTCGCTTCAGATTGTGTGAAGTTGCTTTTTGGCAATCGAAAGCGTCGGAACTTAAAATCAATGTAAAAGTGATTAGTCCACCGGAGGGCGTTCTTTGTAGGAGGAAAACGGAATAGAAAGGAAGGGGCGGAACATATCACGGAATAATCTGATTGAGAAAAGTATGTAAGTGGAAAAAATAAAGCAAAAAATATGAGAATTCAGCGAGATTTTTTTACGCTAGACCTGCAAACCGCAAGGAAATGTAATATTTTTTCTCAAGATTTACATTGTATTTTATGTTATTTTATATTTTCAGTTATTATTATTATCATCATCATCATCATCATCATATTAGAGTTCTACTTTATTCACTTATAGAACCTAATGCAGCCTTTGTATTTGGGGCCACCATGAGCATGTGAAGGATTTATTTTATGGATAGATTTCTTTTTAATATGTGACCGATGACAAAGAGAAGGTTCCTCTGGACATCTTGCATCAAGATGTTGCCTTGTATTTTGTTGGCGTATTTTTCGATTACATTTTTGAAAGAAATCAATATTATTGCGGTCTTGGAGGATTGTTTGTAGTTTTCAGGGTGTTATTTCTTTCAGTGGGAGCAGACATGTCGATGGATAGGCAAGTAAAATTTTAACTACTGCATCTGGTCTGTTTTCCTTAATTTCTTTATCAGTGTGAGTTGGCTTGGCACCGAGAATGGTAGCTATATTGCTTTCAGTTACAGTTAATTGTTTACGTTCATAGTATTTGTTTTTTTTTTAATATATAATAGTGTTTTAAACATTACCCAATTGAGGCATGTATTGTGCTTTTATTACGCCTTAAGGAACTTTCCCACGCAACCTGCACAGGGATTGATCAGATGTTATATCATTAGAATAATTGTTGTCATTTTTATTAATTCTTCTTCTTCTTCTTCTTCAAATTATTATTATTATTATTATTATTATTATTATTATTATTATTGATATAGTAGTCAACCACGTCACCGCGAGTCCCCACTGATCTTCAGCTCTCCTGTTGTTTAGTTATTTCCATTCTCTTTTTAAATGGTTCCTACTTACACGCCTGTTCTTAAATGCGTATGATGTGCATTCATTTACCCTCTTCAAATGTCTTTTTTCAGTTATATCCATAAATTATTTATGAATGATTTTTTCGTTTATATCTATCTCATTTTTCTTACTTGATATTGATTAATAAAATATTTCTTCCACTCTTATGATTCTCTCTCTTAGTCTTGGCGATATGTAGATTACTTGTGTTTGAATAATTTAAATTTCTAAATAGTTTTTAAAATTATTTCAGGAATTGTCTATGAACTTCAGCGCATATGAGTAGTCTTGGCTAGTATATATTCAACATTTCATTGGTATGGTACTGAGATTCATTCAGTTTTTGTCTCTAACTTTTCCCACTGTGCTCCGTTGGAATGTCAACATTCAGAATGCCACTGACTGTTCTGTCTGCGCTTACCATGAATTTATATGACCTACTTCGTAGAGACAGAGAACCGATTATATTTCAACATCACAAATACTTATTACCTTATTCTAGACACGTGAATATCGCACTTTTATAGTTATTCTACAGGAACTCAGAAAATTCCATTGCACAGCTTCCAGCAATAAAACTCTTTTTAAGGATTCTGATGAATTTTCTATAGTCTTTGAAATGATACTGCCTTCACATGCTAAAGTTGTGAAATAGATTTTAGTGTGACGAAAATGACCATACAATTTCTTCCTAGTTTGAAACAAATTTTACTGGAGCTGTTTTGACGCGTTTTGATGTGCAGGGCCTCAAAAAAGTTTGATCGTTTTATTTGTAGTTAGAGTAGCAGAAAACTGTTGTATTTGCAACACTAATGTGATGGCAATTTTAAGAACCGTTGTAGATTTGTGTTAAATGTTTTAATATGCTCGGAGAAGTGAAAGGTTAATTTTATTGAGAAAAATGTTGTGGTATGACCAAAGTGTTTCAATGATTTTTAAATTAGAGATCGAGACACAGGCTTCAAAGGACAAAAAATTAGCATAAAACATTAGCATTTGTAAAGTGTTTTTTGAAGGGATTTTAGTTTCCACTAGGTTTAGGAGGTTTGAAATGTTACAGTATATCATGGTCTTAGGCATGTTTTACATCTGTAGGACATTTATATAGATGGATTATATTTTGTATGACTATTTCTTTTCTAATTAAACATAATGCATCCTGTTACAGTAAAATAATTAATATTATTTTTCTTATGCCTTAAATAGTGATTATTATGTAGGCTTCTCTGGTTCATTGTCCATGTAATACTTTTACTTTTTCACCGAAGATGTTATAAATGGTCACTGAGAGTTTCACATAAATCTGATTGTTTGATAATCAGTTGAGACTTGAAACTTCCAGCTACCATGCACTGCCAATATCTTTGGTCATACTGTTTGTGTATACAAATTCTCTATGCCCCACATTGAGCAATATTCCACCATGCATATAAAAAATTTAAACACTATATACACTGTGTACGACAAAAATTGACATAATCTAAAATGTGCATATCTGAGTAACTAGATATCGCAGACAAACGAAATACACACGCTTCATGTTGAACAATAAAACGTTTATTTATCAAAATTCAAAAAAGGTATTCAAAGTGATATATATTTTATAAGCGATTTCACACATTTTCAATATGCGCACCATCCGTGACACGACACACGTCAAGTTGCTAGTTCAGCTCCTGCTGGACTACCGACTTGATCTGTGTCGAGTCACATCGCATATTGAACATTTGTGAAAACATTTATAATATCTATACTCGTTTTGATACCGAATTTTGCTAAAAATTATTTTGCTGTTCAAAATAGAGCCTATTTAATTTGGTTGGCCTGCGACATGTAGTTACACTTTTATTCACATTTTAAAGTATGTCAGTTTTTTGGGACACCCTGTATATAAATATTTGTAACTACTGTCGAATACATGTTACATTAAAAACGACAAGAAACTTCTGTAACGTTTTTTTATTATAATTTCTCGTATGCGAACAAGTGATGTTTGTTTTAGATATTGTATATGAAGGAATTGTCGATATATTTGATTATTCCGAGCGTTTTCGGTTACTCTATAAGCAAATTTTAAGGATTCTTTTTGTGATATATCAATGGTGTTCAAATTATTGAGATACACAGATACTTTTAATTTGCGAATACAGTCAGTGCATTGTAGACACGGTATCATTAAAGGTTGACATTTGGTTTTGGTTTTTATGATAAGGGCTTTAATTTTTGCAGTTGGAGGTACGTAATATCATATTTATGTTTTCGATAAGAATGCTGCGCATCGACCTTGGAACATTTATGTATTTATTATCTCGTATGTCTATATATATATATATATATATATATATATATATATATATATATAAAATAAAAACAGACAACTTTAAGGTTCCATGTAATAAATTATTTAAGCACAGCCCTTTTAAAAAACCGCGGATCATCAGATTTTACTTCCAAAGGTTGAAATGAAAAATGAAAAGCAATGTACACATTTTTGACGGGCAGTACTAAGCATATGTAAATTGAGGAAGTGAGGGGGCAGAGAGACGTGATTGAGTTAGATGTAATTTAAAATTTATATTCTTTCATATTTAATATTATTTGAGGAAGTCCAGAAATTGACACATTTAATCGGTTAACTTAACTTTTCTATTTATGTCTTTTTTCTCCTCTCCCCCTTCTATATCAATATATAACTTCCGTTAAGTTAAAAATAATGGCGATTGTATAATGGAATAAAACCAAAGATGATATGAATACATGGATTACGTCAGCATTCACCAACTTAAACAAGGAGACCGTCCAGAATAGATGTAGGAGATTCCGAAGTCGTCTGGAGGCCGTGGTTGGATCTAATGGCGATTTTATTGAATAAATTTACTTTTTAGTATTTCAAGATTTTTTTTGTGTGTAATTTTGGTAGATATATCTGTTAAAATGAAATGACTGTATTATTTTCCTTTTTGGGTGATTTAGATGACAATTTATCCATTGCACCCTGTATATCTCGTATTTTCATAGCAGGACAATAATGAAGTAAATTTAACTATAAAAACTCAGATATTAGAACAGTTTCTATACATTTTCGCTTTAATTACTTTCTTTTTTATGTAAAACAGCCTTATTTAAATCGGTAAATTTGAATACTAAATGGTTTATAGGTTTCTAATTGCCGATTTATATGATTGCTAGCTAGTTTGTTGTGTTTAAAAAATATCGAATATTTTGATTGCTTTTAAATATTTAAATGTAGTCTCATTCATAACAGCCTTTAGTGTGGCACGTCCTTCAAAGTGTATATATGAAGACTAGTTTAACGTTTGTGTTATACAGTTCTAATTTAATGGATTTATCTGACCATCTGATTGTCATTACGCAGAAACTCAACAGTCAGTAAATCTATTGAACATTTTATGAATATATATATATATATAGAGAGAGAGAGAGAGAGAGGGGGGAAGAAATGGAGAGAGAGACTGGAAGAGAGAGAGAGAGAGGGTTCTTACTTCACTGTGGTTCTTGCGAGATAATTCTTCTCCCCTGAATCTGTCTTACATATCTATAATTCTACCTGCCTACTATGTTTACAACATTGCTGCCATATGGTCCGGTGTCCCTGCTATTTAACTTGAGCTGCTTGATAAAATCCAAAGAAGAATCAGCAATCTGATCTGGCGTCTTAGCTTCAGCCACTGATTCACCTCCGTAAGGTTGATTCCCTGTGTATTTTCTATAAATACTATCATGGTAATTGATATATATATATATATATATATATATATATATATATATATATATATATATTCATACATGTTTCATTAAATAATATAGACAAGTGTTGTCTATTTATTTTATGTAAGTTCTTTTCATATCGTCTGATAAGCTTAATAACATTATCATTAAACAATGAAAGAAAATCACAATATTGATACATATTTTTAATCCAATCTAAGCTTTCGGCTTACATAAGCCATTATCAAAGATGACAATTACACAATATATTAAGCAATACACGAACAAGAAATTGATGATAGTCTTATTTGTTTACATGGATGATTTCCAAGCAACGATAAACACGTGCATATAAGACGCTGAAAGCGAAAATCGCACAACAGCTCATGACGTCACACATGACCACGCAAGAGTGAATCCGATGAGTATTGAGTATGGAATCATAGGCATTTAAGGAGATTTGTGGAGATTTCATAGTTTATTTTGTTCAGGTTAGGTTTCAACTGTTTTATGTATATAGCTTCAATAATTTTTAGTTTTTGTTTATTGTTTTCATGTTTAAGTATATTTGTGTTTTCGACGAGGATTTTCCCGAATTGTGTATGCGGCCAGGCATGTTGTTTTAAATGCCTAAAAATGTTAGAGTTATCATTCAAATGTAGTGTCAAGCGTCGTGAATGCACCTAAATACACACACACAATATATATATATATATATATATATTTATATATATATCATTAAAATATATTTACTTGAATCAGATGCAGAGTAACAATATTAAGGTACCCATGGAGGATTCAAATTAGTAAGATTTCCGAGTGTGATTTTCATGCTAGCCATAGTTGCATGACAAGAAAAGAAGGTTTAACATAATTTCATTTATGTATATGTGTGTGCTTACATATTACGTAAAGCTAAATACGTGAGATTAGTAGAAATAGTCATACAATAAGACAGACGGAAGAGACCCAACGTAGAAAATAGACGGTGAGAATATGTTTTTGAGAAAGTAGATGGATTTAACAATTAAAGTAAATAAAAATAAGAATGAAAATTTCCTTTGCACAGATTTTGCTCCGTTACGTAATCTTCTTGATTGATTTTTACATTTGACACGGGAAATGATAATTTCTTTCCTGCTGGCGATAGAAATCGAATGTGCGTTTTTCTCTATCGATTATTCCCCATGCTCACAGTGTATTTCCGAATGTTCCAGCCAGCATCATTGTTCATAAACTGGTAACAAGCAGAAAGTGTCCAGTTTAACAAGAACATTTCTACATAATGTAAATGTTCTGATCATTAAGTGCGTGGATAAAATGATATTTAGATAGATAGGAAGACAGAATGATATGAGTAGATTAAGATATGACGATTAGTTTAATAAATTTTATAAATCATGATAAATATGAGCAGCTTTTTACTAAAGTTCACCTGCTTAAGGACACATCAGGTTGAAACACAGATTCCCGTACGATCATCGAAGTTAAGCAACGTCGAGTCTGGTCGAACCGTGAGTAACACGTGCTGTAAGCTTTTATGAGTGCAATAGATAATGGCTCGGATTTGTTAATCTGAGTGGCGAGTTCCTATTTTCGATGGGTTCGTTATATTCACTTAAGCGCAAATGCCCTTGAGAAAGATATGAATTCACCTCTTCCCCAACTATGAGTTAATTAGTAAGACTTGTATCACTAAAACATTAGTATCCCTTCGCCCAAGAAACAATTCATACCATCTAAGTTTTTTCTGGCTTTAAATAACACAAGTTTAATATGTCGCAGAAACGATTCAATCAATCTAATGTTAACCCAATACAATGGCCATATCCGCTATAGCTAGGGGTATTTAATGAGGTGTGTAATATGAATGCAAGAGGAGGAAGTAGGAGTGATTATGAGGATGTGGAGAATACATGATGATTTATCCTTCATTGATGAGCGTTTGGGGAAAAAATCACGCGATAATCTGTTCCACAAAGTAGTTCGTTCGTGAGAAAAAAGGCGTATGAGTTGAATTTCCAATTGGAATACTTAGGTTAGGATTTAATAGTAAAGGTATGAAGCTGTGGAGATAAAGAATAAAATTCAATTGAACATTTGCCATATATATAGCGACAGAAAGGTTTTTGAGGTTTTTAAATGCTACAAGCCAATTTTAACCCATGACATCGTAGAAGCAAAGTCAGTAGAGATCATCCAGTAGGACCTTATCATCTTTATATTTAGAGGTGATACCATGAACTGAGCTATCATAAAAGTGATCAGCGATGGTTTCATCTACAATGAATGTGATGCCGCCCGATGCGTTGAGACCAACTTAAAGTCGACATAATGCTACATTTTACCCAGTAGCGTTGCAGGTCAAACCAGACAACAGGTCCGTTCTCATGTTGCAGCTTCTTCCAGTCACATGCTTCCGGCTTAAAAATATATTTGGTTACATCGTTACTCACGAAATGAAATCATGAAACAACATTGTAGCAATAGGCAAGATTTAATCGGTTGTAACATTCTGTTGTTGACGATCAAAGCCGAGTCGATATGAAGGAGGGGTGAACGGTATAATCGGCGTGTAGGCGTGCGCTTTCCTTTTCGGTGCGCTTTCCTTTTCGCGTCACGTCAAACAGATCTGTGTTTTCGGCTTCTAGTGACCACTGTCTTATAGATGACATACGCTCTTAGGCCTCTCATCTTTCATCTACATTCATCGAGTTCTCGGGCTGTGGCTTCACTCAGTGAACGTTTTTTTCAGGATCGTTTGATGTGATATTTATGAGGTCCACTTCACTTAGCTGATAATCGTCCAGGTAGATTTTTTTTTATTTAACAAGATGTATGTTGGCACTGATATCACTATAATATGGAAGGATCAGAAATATTGAAATCTGAGGTGAAAATATCACTGTTCAAATTGAACAGGAAGAAAGCAGCGGTGTCAAATAGAATTGTAAAAGAAATGCTGGCAGGCTTAGTGGAGTTAAGCATTAACAAGATTAGAGAAATATAAAATGATATGCCAGTGGTAATATACCGGAAGACTTAGGTATATCAATTTGTTAGCGCTGTCTAAGCAGCCAGGTACAAACGATTTTCAATTCCATTAAACAATCGGCATAACGAAACACATAACAAAATTAATCATCTGAATTCTAGTGAATAGAACCCGTAGCACAAATTAGACCGGGAACAGGACAAGAATAGTGTGGTTTCGTTAAATTCACTGGAACAAACAAATGCGACATTTTTTTATAAAAATGGTATCGGAGATAGATAGATAGATAGATAGATAGATAGATAGATAGATAGAGAAATAGAGAGAGCAATACAAACGCAATTGGATATATATCGATGTTTTATAGATCATTCAAAAGCATCTGATAAAGAACGAATTGCTTGATCTGCTAAGTAAACTTTATCTGAGAAAAATCTCAAAATAATACAGAACTTATACTGCAAGCAAATCGTCTGCATACAAATAGAAATGAAGTCAGTAAATACATAAAAAGGGAAAGAGGTCTTAATACAATGGTATGTCTTTAGGGGGACTTATTCAAACTTTACAGTGGTGTAATTCTGAATTAGGAGGCCACACTTTTAACAACATAAGATATACTGATGACACAGTATTCAGACAGTGTTGACAGCATGAACTCCGAGAGCAGGAGAGAAAGACTAAACATTAATTGTAAGAATATAAGTTTGTCACAAAAGGTACAGCCCAATATGCAAATGGCAAATTGGAGACACCAAAATCAAGTACAATACGAAGTGATTTAACAGAGGACGGAACATGCGACACTAAAATTCGAAGGCGCATCAAGATACCGAAAGATGCCTTCCAAAATATGAGCAAAGTATCAAGATACAGAAAGATTTCATTAGAAATAAAGAAAAGAAGGGTAATGTAAGATAGGTTCTTCTATAACGTGGTTAATGTAAAGAAAAAGGACATGTATACTTAGCAACTGAAAGTTGCAATTGAAATTCTGGTGCCACCTAATAATGAAAGATAGCTTGGAGCTTTTGAAGCTCACAGGACATTTTGAAGGCAATAAGAGAGAAGGGAATGAATAACATACATAACAGGCTTGTGTAATTGGATGGCAGAATAGGATTAGGAGATATATATAAAAAAAGACTTACTAAACCTAACTAAGATCCAAAATTGTCAGGATGTTATGGAGAGCCATGATCGCTCATGTTTTGAGGAGACATAGCACATACAAGAAGAATCACTAAATTAAATATATTCTGAAGGTATTAGTAGTATCATTTGTTTTAATATGAAATGTTTTGTGAAATGTTTTGTATAATTAAATCTGATATTTGGCATATCGAGATATGATGTTCTGAATAGATCTTTTAAGTTCTTGATTCGGTGCTTTGTTGATATTTCTAATACAGGTTGGTGCTGAAAGTTTATCGGATCCATCAAGAAGGCTTCAAAGTGCATATTTGTAATTGTCTTTCTATACGAGATTAATAATATTGAAACTACTATTATCTGTGGCGTTCTTGGAATAGAGCTTTAATAAATTTACATCAGCAATAATGTTTTTTGTTCGAGCACAGTTACAAAGATTCTTAGATTCATATGATGATATTCAAGCTTACTTTCGTAATATTAGTGAAATAGTAAGTTCATTTCCAATACTCTTCTCTTATTACATTCTACGAGAACTTTATGAAATACTGATAAAATATAATAGTTTTAGTTATTGGATTAAACAGTTTTAGGAAAACTGCATTTCGTAAAAAAAGCATGAGAGTTCATGTTTTTCTTCTAAAAAAGCAAAGCACTGACATGACTCACATATTCTACACGATTTTATCAAATCAGAAAATAACTTGGTGAAAGAGTAAGTGAGGGCTTTGGAAATAGAATTGCAATCGATTTTTTAAAGATCAATCAGCATAATGAACCAAGCAAACAGACTTTCTACGCAGGCATATATAAAAAGAAATGAAACAAAAATATCCTGAGAAAGAAATCAGGCAAGTTCAAGTTAGAGACGAAATTGCAGAACTTCGACACCCAGTTTAGTAAACGCCAATCAGTATTTGCTTCGACAGGTGCATCTATCGATATTTAATAGAATTTTATGTACCTTCTTAATTACCCACCTGCAGACGTATTCTTACATGTGCAAAAATACAATAAATCTCAATTTTTGCGCATTTCACAGAAAATAATTCGCACCTAAGCACACAGATATATAATTAAGTTTTTCTTCGTTGGTATCTGATGTTCTGAAATAGTGTTACATGACTCTATATATTTTTGGACTCGAATCATCGTATTAATTCTTTTTGCTTGTTTGTTTTTAACAAAACGCTAATAAATTATGTGGCCTTTGTAATTTATTCTGAATTACTGAGACGTTGTACCAGGGCGGATCAATAAAACTCTTGTCTTAGAAGAGGTAATTATCTAAATGTTGATAGAGAATTTATACTGTATATGTTTGGTTACTCTATGATTGCTACTGGTAACGTGTAACAAAGTAGACGGACAGTAGGTTCATCAATCACTAAACTTTTCCCCCCGGGATTTTTTAGTGAAGATAGTGGCTACACAACCAGAAATATTTAAAAAAGATCTATCAAAGTGCGGATGAGGCTTCTTGTAGTGTCAACGTACACAATGGTTTATGCATAATGCTGGTTGGGTGATGAAACGGTATTCCCAATTGGAGAGATGCCTAGACAAAATTCAATGACTAGAGCGGATTGTTCACCCGATGGAATCAACGATCAGGTTCCCGTGACCAGTTAGCAGTTAGAAGACATTGAGTTTGGTGTAACTTGGAGAGGGATGAACTCCGCCAGGTCTAATTAACCAAGACACCCTATGCATAGATGAGTAGTTCTCTAGATTTTAACCCAAATATTTAAACTCGTCAGGCGTCCAAAGACCCTACAAACATACCTAGTCATGAGACTGATGATGAGAAGTGTGGCGTTTGAGATATATACACATCTCGGAATTAAATCATCACTAAGGAAGGTTATGCTGAAGAATAAGTATATGTTGTGTTAAGAAACTTTCATAAATTATGATTTATATATTTTGACATATATATATATATATATATATATATATATATATATAGAGAGAGAGAGAGAGAGAGAGAGAGAGAGAGAGAGAGAAAGCGAGAGAGAGAGAAAAGGTTTATTATTATCTTTATCATTTTAAATGTTATTTTTAATGGATACTCATATTTGAGTATCGACTCTAGTCAACGCGTATTTTTTGAATATTCAAGTCGATAGACGAAAAAAAACTTTTTAATAAATGAATGGAGTGTCTACTCAAACATGACTATCCATTAAAAATAATGTTTTAAATGATAATATATATATATATATATATATATATATATATATATATATATATATATATATATATATATATATAATTTACTATTTAAACCGTTAATCTTCTTTGTATTTAAATAAACATTAATATTTCTTAATTTTAGCTGCTGATCCTATTTGCAAGTCAATAAATAAACATTACATTTATTGTCATTTAATGTGTGTACTTTTGGGTGACATTATATATATATATATATATATATATATATATATATATATATGAAGTTACATTATTTGGGGCATTTGTTCCTGACTAATAGTTTCTGCGATATTTGTTAGGCATATGATGCAAAGAAGTTTTGCTCTTCTTCGTCATCCTCTAAGTGAAGACATCTGTTATGATTCTAAAATATGATGGGGAAAAAAATCAAATAATTTATACATTCATTATATCTTACAAACCGGAGCGACCACGTTTGAATCTCACCATGTTCCATTTCTCAATGCGGACACTTCTTCATTATAGACGTAGGAGAAAACAATTCCAGAGTGCACCAACATTGTGCAGTGGCACAACAATGTTTGATAGAAGCGCTATGAGTGAAACGTGGTAGCTGTCGATTTTAGTACACGCGGGAAGTTATTGAACGCCCATATGAGTAGTAAGTGAGCAGTAATAAGAAGATATATCCAGTGTAGTAAGAAAAATCTACCTCCTTAATATGTAGTTTAATTCGAAATTCTCGAACAGTTACCCGGATTTCCAAGGCTGGAAATTATAACGACGGAAGCGCTGTGATGAGGACAATATCCGAATGTGAATAATGATAATTGCTTAATCAAAAAATTCCAGAGTGTAATCATCGTCTGTAACCACGTTTCCTTTTCTATGACAGTCAATACCACGGAAAGTTTTAATTTCCGAGTAGAGATTAAACATGTGAATATTCAATTTTATTTATTTATTTATTATTGTTATACCTGATCATCATTATTATTGTCATTATTATTTCTAAGATATTACTAAGAGAGTTCTTAATAATATCTGGCCATTAATTCTTGGGTAGCCAGGAGCCTTAGATATCATGCGATTTTCCTCTGATTCTAAGTGTTCATCACTTACCGGATTATTCATTCTTTTCCTCAGTTGCCTTGATGCTGCTGCACCTCCAGTCGCCAATCAATGTCTATTTTCCTTACACGTGACTCGATTCATTCAGTCAATGTACCAAGTGCAACAATGTCAATTGTTATGAATGTGAACCTCAACTTACAAAGACTTGCAAGTTCACACATCATTCGGTCATAGTTGATTATTTCTTTCCTTGTATCAAACGGACACGATAGATCAATGACTAACCCATCATTTTCTATTTTATCTTCTATCAAAATATCTGACTTGTTCTCCAATTTCATATCTGTACGAAAAAGTCTTAACGAATATTGCATATTTCTGACTCAAGGACTTTTTATGATTTATGTTTTTTTTCTCACTGAAAACCGTACTTCTCTAACGACTCCCACTATATAATTTTGGCAACACTATCATCTCCGCCATTTATGCTACTTCTGAGCTAAACTTGGGAACTAACTCATGCTTTTTTTTCAACAGATTGCTCACATATTCTGCAAATATATGATCTAGATTACTAATATTATGTGTACTAATTATGAGCTGATAGTATAATCTTCCAGTTACTGTCAAAGACCCTTTTCGACAATTTCCACTTTACTTTGCGTCTTTTTACTTAGTTTACTTACTCAAAGTCCCCTTGTAGTGCTTCCTTTTCTCTTGCTACCTTATGCTTTTCTTGAATTCGTTTTTAATCTAATTCAGTTATTCCTTTTTCAAAACGTTTTCGTTTTACACAATTTCAATCAAGTTCTTGTTTCTGTCAATGAAATGCAAGAGGTTAAATCGCCCCATTATCACCATGATCAATAGTTGTCTAACACCTATAATACACTAAAGATATAACCTGTCAATATCAACTTGTTGATGGTGTGTGCCATGTATCGTTAACAAGTCACTCGTTTTTCTATCCAGTTCCTGCAGTTCTGCTCCAGTAGAATCAATGAAACCTGCACCAGTATGTATTATCGAGATGTCAGGATGTTGACAGCTGATATTGTGTTCTCATAATTCCCTTACAGTATCTTAGAAATGCGCCAGATATATTTTGCTTTGATGCTAAAATACCAACATATCTATGGTCCCTGTTTGTCTCTAGTAACTTTCTGATTTCTCCTTCAGGGATCACAATTCTATAACTGATTGCAATCCTTCTCCTCTTCATTATAAAATCTATACACCTAGAAATCTATTCTGTGCCTTTGGTCAAAATTCTTACTCCACATACAAGAATTTCTGTTTCCTTTTCATTCCTGGAAAAGTTTTGAAAATTATCCATAAACAGAAGATGGTTAATATTTCCATTGGTCCAGATAATAAGAAGCTTTTGTCTTTTGTGAGAGAAGACAAATCAAAGACAAATCACTATAGTGTCAACTGTCTCCTTCAAAGATACCCTTTCATATGTTCACGTTCTCTAGGTGTTTACAAATGACATTAATTCAGTATTCCACTCTTTAATATTTTCCTTGAAAAACACTTTGTTTTCTGCACCACTAAACATTTCCATGGTTTTAATTATCCAGATCTGCAGTGTCATGTCATAAACTTACTGATAATCGAGCCGATCAGTGCACACAATTCAAACTAAACTTACAGTTTCTTATCGCCATTTTATCAATCAATAACTGTTTATTAGTCCATCTCCGTCCCTTCTTACACACTTTCTTCACAGATATCAACATGTTCTGCGTATGCAAATGTATGTAATGCTCCTCCGCCGTGACACCAGTAAGCAGTTTCTACTTGAT
This sequence comes from Acanthosepion esculentum, assembly GCA_964036315.1. NCBI lineage: Eukaryota > Metazoa > Mollusca > Cephalopoda > Sepiida > Sepiidae > Acanthosepion > Acanthosepion esculentum. The sequence goes on along the minus strand of OZ038486.1, from coordinate 109,623,978 downwards.
CATTAAACATGTTAGGAATCGAATGTTCGACACGGTTGCACCTTTTCCCCATCCTTCAGGCACCGTACAGCTCATCCTGTAATCATCCATACGGGGTCAATGCCCTCTACCAAGGATTTCTTCAGTTGAACAGCTATCCTCTTATGCAAGGAATATATATTTTCAGCCAATGACCTTGCAACTCATTTGAAATTAAATCTTTCCAATTTAACATATTTTTCATTTTATTCCTTATATATTTTTGTCTTATTTCGATAGTTTCTTGTTGATGTACAACACTCAACTCATTTTCAAATTACGGTAACCATGTTGATTTCCCTTGTTACGATAGACTGACCAATCCCATATTCCCCACTAAAACTGCTTACTTACTTCTGCATCGGACACAGCATCCATATTCATGTAAGCTCAAATTCATCAAACACCTTTTGATTTAACTGGAACAATCGATTCTTGCTCTGTTAACTAACCTTCAATATTTGCTTCAGTTCATCTTGAACAACATCTAGTGCTTTCTCTTTCATTTGACACTCTCATCAATTAAAACCTGATTAGCTACATGACCCTTGATCAATCTGTTCGCCTGACTTAAGAGCTTTATTGTCATAACAAAATTGGCCTTATTTGCCTCATCCAGTTGAGCTATTTTGTGCTCTTCTAATATTACTATATATATATACACATATATATATATATATATATATATATATATATATATATATATATATATATATATATATATATATATATATATATATATATATAACATGACCATACTTACGTTTATATTCCAACATTCTTGCAATTACATTGGCCACTGCGCTTAATAACCGATTCGTTTCTGCGACTTTGTTGCTATAAAAAGAAATCACACTGCTTAAATTCATTTTACTGATTATACTTTTCTCCTTTCTAAGGTGGAATTGCATATTATTTTCTCTTTCTTTGCGAAACTACGACAGGATGTTGGATTTCTCGTCGTCATATCTTTGGTTTTGTGTTATTTTTATCTTCAGTCATTTGACATCCACTCCGCTTCTCCTGCTCCTCTTTCCCTGTTATGTATCACCTATGATTCACGAAAAGAAATTTCATCCACATCAACGACTATTTCACCTGCGCCTCGTTTTTGTTATTCATCAACTATTGCTCATCATCATCATCATTGTCCCAGACATATTTGCTAATCTTGCGCTGTTTTTCTTCCAACTCAAGTTCTGCCAACCACTCATTTGTTTCATCGATCAGGCATAGTCAATCAATCTTTGTTCTGAGGCCGCAAATATTAATCTTTCATTCCAAATCAGTAGCATTATTTTTCAGTAAGTCCTATTCTTTGGCTTACTTCTAAACCAGTACTCCATGAAGCTGTTGCACACTTACCACTTATATTTTATCCAGGTCTTGCTTTCACTTATTTCTTTCTAGCAGTAAGTGATTTACGACCGGACACATTCTGCTGTATATTTAGACATCTCTGGGGCCCCTCACCTTCTCCTCTAGTTTCATCTTCGATCACGTCATTATTTATATTATTGGTAATCGATACTCCATTCATAAATGAGGGATGATTTAAGGTTACCACCAAACAGTATGTTTCGAGATACCGTCTCTCATGGGATTTTCAACCAAGACCAAAGAGCTCTTTCTACTTATGAGACATGTGCGCTTGATGGACGTTAAAGAAGGCTCATCTGCACTTAGAGAGGTGTTGTTTTAATACTGCTAGGTGTCCTAACTAGAAAAGTGTAATGACCAAAATGTTTTAGTCTCCGTTACCCCGTCCGTGCGACAGATTTCTCTCGCTTATATGTTACTGTATCACTATTAATGCGATCTGATATTAATTATTATTGTGATTGTTTTGTTTCTCTGTCTTTATATAGAGCATTATCAGCTGTTTTCCTTTAAAATAGTAACTCTTAGAAATAACCTAGTAAAGAATTTTTGTTTTGTTTTTTGACGATATACAGTCTTTTTATAGTTATTAAAGTAGAAAAATAAAAGCATTATTTAAACAAGTTTAAATTACGTTTCTTGATAATTTTGTGTAACTACAGATAATAGAATTATACATTATAGAATTGCATCACACACGTTGGAAACGAGAATGTTACAAATAATATCCATTTTCCTTGATGTAATATTATTACCAGTATATTCTATGTCAGGTTAAAACAACTTTATGTGATGTCTGTTAGAAAACAAGAAACATTTAATTATCATAATACTTTTCCCTTAAAACAGTTTGTCGTAATCAACGGCTTAACTTAATTTAAAGATAGAACTCGTAAATAAATCTACAGATTATGTTCAGATAACAACTAATTTATAATAGTCTCTATTACGTTTGATGTATTGGTGATAATCACAATGTAATTTGTCACCAACAATAACGAAGTCGATGATGGTTCAGCTCTTTCAACTAACTTTTTATGACGTGAATGCTCATCAAATGCGAATGGCTAAAATTTCTAGTGAAATTAGTTGATTACTGGTTGTACAGGACAACAGACTGAAAAGATAAACATTCGAAACGTTTACAGATAAATATTTACAACACCACTGGTGGCATTTGAAGAACCCATATTTGAAGAAGTAAGAAAATCAACCATACAGCATGATCGATATGTTTAGAAGATGGTTCTTTTTCTTTTTTGATGTTCTATGTCTATGCATGACTTGAGCTACCATGACGACTATCCTTGTAGCTTTAAGCAAAATTTCTCCCTAAAAAATCTTTAAGGTCTCTCTTCTACTATCCATTCAGACAAGCGCATTATGCCGGTTACCTTATGTTTTCTTCTGCCCGACTTGCTTTCTGTTTGTGTTTTCTGAATGTCAAATTTTCCAAGTTCTCTTTACTCATATGTAGCAGAAATTTCAACTTCGTCGTTCTGATTCTACGTATAAATGTCATTTTTGTTTCCATTTTTCTTAAAACTGCCTCGTTGCCCATATGTTCAGTCTATTTCATTCTTAGCATCCTTCTGTGAATCACGTCTATATTACCTTAGATCTTCTCTACGTCTGTCAGGAAATTGTCTAGCAAACCTTGCCATGCAGTATAATTGATATTACATAACTGTCTGTCACCATTTTTTATTGTTTCTAACGATATTTTTCTGTTTTTTATTCGTTACTTAGCTTTTCGAAATGGGCCTTCGGTTTCCTATAACACATTTTGTGTTTTCTGTTAAAACATTTCGCACATATATAAATTTGAGTAATTACTAGATTTAGCATCTCCAATTCGTAGCATCCACAATGTCTTCTTACAGTTTGATATTTCGTCTCTTCTTTCTATTTTTCTTTAGTCCCATTTCTTGAAGTTATGTCTGTTCTACTTCTGTGTATGTCATGACACCTGCATATCTTATATTGCTAAGATTGTTTTCGCTGATAATAAATTCTGGTAGGAATTCTGGTACTCTCAGGTTCACCTCGTTTTAAGTTGAGTAAGTCTGGTAAGACGAATCATCCTTGTATTACGCCCCTTTCTATTTTCTTGTATTTACTGAATCCATTTTTATCTGTAAGCACGCTATTTGCTCTTAAGCATTTATTCTGTATCATTCTAATAACTTTTTCAAATAACTCAACTTTTTCTAGCAGGTCGAATAGATCTTTGTGTCGTAAGTTATCCAATACTTTTCCTTATTCCATGAAACATTGATATATACCCTTATGCGTTGTAGCGATCGTTCTGATATCATTCTACTAAGCATAATAGAATCTGTATGATAATCTTAGGTGTATTGCTTATTAAGCTAATGGAGATCTCATTCATTTTCACTTAGCTACGAAGATGGGTCTACTAAGGCCATCAGTATATTGTTATTAGTTCTGTAATATTGTGGATGCTGAAATAGACATGTCTATCAAAATCCAATCTGGTCCGGCTTTGTTTTTGTTCTTCATGCCCAATACCGATATTACCGCATACTTTAATTTCAGGTCTTTCCAAATATTTGTGCTTTCCGCAAAGAATAACGATAAATAATTAAAAGTTGATCGAGGAGATCAGGTGAATGGATGAGAAAATAGAGATAACATTCTACGCACCATCCCCCCACACACAGATAAAAAGCCTATTTGTTTGTTTTTTTCGTCTCATACCATAATAATATGAATATATTCTCGCATTCCTTCTAACTTTCAAGAAAGAAAGATTTACGTTTCAGTAGTAAAACAATCTGGATGTCTGAGTGCACAAGTACTGAAATATGTAAATTATTCCGGATTTTGTCTCGCAGATTTTACAAGTACACGAGTACACGTCAAGAAAATTGTTTCTCTTCTTTTAATTTTTCAGCTCGCGTAATAGAAAATACAAATATATAAACCTCGCATTTCTTTGGATTAGAATCACATCCATAATTAACAATTTTCTGAGATATTTACAGTCTGATGTAAAGTCTTAGGTTTTTATATTTTAAATATGAACGCCTCTGATACTTGTTACATGATGCAACCGAAGAGCAGACTTCAATATAAGATATATTTCATATAAAAATTGACAGCAAGGAAAGTAAAAATTTCACTAATTTTTTTCAGTATTAAGAAGATTGATATAAACAACGTGAGAACTGTAACGGAATACAAATACACAGGTGGTTAGTATGGGACAGATAACTGTAAACACCTGTGTGTGAATGTCAATATAGAAAGATCTCAGTTTTAGTGAATTGACAAATAAGTATTTAGGCATTCTTCCTACAGAGGTAGAGATGGTTCGTTGAACTATTTTATTTACCAGACAACTTTGCCAAATTTCTGGTCACGAATGATCAGATATAGATTTTAAATGCCAGCTTGATTCCTGGAAATCCTTTTTACACAAAATATTAAAAGAGATAGGTGAGTTGCTACACCTCTAACGCCTACAGCAAAGCCGATGGAATTGGGCAATTTTTTCACCTAGCCATGCATGCAGTTGCTTATCTGTTCCGGCGTGGAAACGGCTTTGTGCCATATTTTAGTTACGTAGGACTATGAATAAATTGTTGGTTCACTGAGCCCGGGCTGGAGTGACCATTATGAATAATTAATAATGGCGGCCTTTTCTCATATAATAATAATAATAATAATAATAATAATAATAATAATAATAATAATAATAATAATAATAATAATAATAATAATAATAATAATAATAATAATAAGTATAATTATAATAATAATAAAAAAATTGAAAAAAATAAATACAAATTACGAGGACTTAATATGTGTTTGTCAGGTTAGCAAAACTTCTGCAAAAAAAACGCTCAATAAATAACCCTAGCTATAATATTCACTAATTCAAGAAAGGTTCAAGGGACTTATCTGGTTAGCCAACTCAAGAATTTCGTATCAAAACGTTCATTAAGGCCAGATGTTTGCTAAATATATGGAAATCAAATCTCATATTCATAGTCTTTCGGAAGCAACGAACGCTAATTCAAAATTTCAATTTGCAAATTTGATATTCTTAATACGCAATAATTTCGTTAAAAACGTCACAAGAATTTAGAACTGCTTCTTGTTATTTATTTATTATAATATAAATAAATTAATAAATAAAATCTCCTATATGTGTACATATACATTACCGTACAAAATCAAAGTTTACCTTAAACTCTAATAATTTATTTAATAAAAATACTTGTAAATGAATCTTGTGCACCCCTTTTTCACAGATAATACGTTACCTCTGGGAGTGTTATTTAAAATCCTAAGCTGTTGCAACGGTTTAAAATTTCAGAAAAATATTCGTTAACAAAAAAATGACCATGTCTTCAATTAACTTTGCATAAGTTAGAAGCAAAGGGAAATAACTTCTAAAAATTTGTAAAATTTTATATTTTAGCCTTATTATTTATATCAGTATAATTTGCACTAACAAATGATTTGAGTTCATTCCTCAATTGAAATCATAACTGAAATCATAAAAGAAACCGAAATGAGGATCTGGGAAATGAGTAGGAACCAACGAAAAACGGCTACGAAATTTTGAATATCATGATATGCAGTTTCTCACATTTTCCGAAGTTTCGAAAGATTGCTGATGTATCGGATCGACCAAGATCTGGTCGTGCACGAAAGCTTCTAGAAAGGGAATTCTGTAAATTCATTAGAACCTTAAAATATCAAATAAAAATGTAAGATGAATGCCATCTATCCAATTTGGTCTCAGTAGACATTGTCGAAAGCATTCTTCATAAAAAATCATTCATAGAATAACTGCTAAAATATTGAGTATGTAGCAGTTAAAACCCAGCGTCGAACATCAAAAATGTGAAATCCATATTAGACTTGTCAAAATACATGAAATGTGGGGCTCTTTCAATTGGAGGAATATCTTATAATTGAGCTGCATTCTAACAAGAATTAAATTTTTAGAAGAGTTGAAGGAAAAGAAAAAACCCTCCTCGCTATATGATAAAAACAGTAAAGTTTGGAGGGATCATACTAATTATTTGGGGCATTATAAACAATGATGGTTTCGGTAAAGGTCGTGAAAATGGACGGGAACTTAAATTACAATACATTGAATTTCTGAAGGAATACTTGATTCCTAATTTGAATGATGTCGATATTCTTCAGCATGGCAGAGATCTGTACCATCAAAATCCTGTAACTAAATCATACTTGACTGACAAAGATGTAAATGTATTAAAATAGTTACCTCTAAATACTCGCAAAAACGAGTATAACAAAAAGGTCCCAAACTTCATACAAATGTTTTAACGTCAAAATGTTATTGAGAGAAAAGATCAATGGGATTTGTATTATTTATTTTAATCTTTTCTAGCACGTTTGAAATTTTCGTTAAAAATTTTGTTTTTCTTTCGTCAGTGGGTGGGCCAAATATTAGTATTGGGAAATCTTGCGGCAAAAACACATTATTTTGGAAATTCTTGCAAAATTCAAATAATTGGCGAATTATTAATGAGAGTTTCATAAATGAATGAAATTATTATTGATTTTATTTTAGAAAATCTTGATAAAATCACTTTTTTAAAATCTGTTGCCTTCACTTACTTAATTTTATAAAATTTCGAGAAATTAAAATTCCAGCCACTTCATATTTGCATTTGTTAAAAGTGGATTTCCTTCGGGAATTTAAACCATGAATTTGTTTTTGTCAAACAGAAACATTTAACGAAAATCTGCACTGAATCGTAAAATAAAAAAAAATGGACAAAATTACGACATTATTTAAGAAAAAATATTTTAATTATAAATAAGATTTATTAAGGCCACTAGTGTCTTAAGAAAAAATTTCGATGAATAATGAATTTTTACAAAAGTTGTTTTCATTTTGTTAATTTTAATTAGAAAAAATTCTTAAGTTTTAAAACGTTTAAAATTCGGTGTTAACTTCAGCCAATTAGATGATATTATTAATTGAAAACTATATGTACTAATCATAAATGGAAATGCTTTATACAAAACACCAATATTTTAAAAAGAATTTCGAATTATTTTGTGTGTGTGTATAGACATTCCGATTTTTGTATGTACCATACACGACATTATCAGAAAATAAGAGCGACAAATATATTAAATTTAAAGCCAAAACTTGAAAAAATCAATGGAACATTAGATTACGTAGAATATTTTCCTAACTTTTTAAGGTTACTGTGTCCTTAAAAATTAAATATAAAATGCGCTCAATTCATTTTCTTCAACTATGTTCTAAAGATAAAGAGCCTCCATAGAACATTAGATCTGTCAAAATGCTGTCAGCGCGTCAACCCAGCTACAGTCGAGTTAACAAATGAATTTCTGCGATATTTTAAACTTAAATCAAATATTATTTTTTCCTAGCAGGTTAATTATATTTCAAATCAGCTAATATTCTTTATATAAAGTTTGATAAAATATATTTTATTTTTGAAATATATTTTAATAAAGAGAATTACATTGTGATGAAAGTTGACGAAAACGGCGTTAATAAGATATTTGAGCAAACAGATAACACTCCTTCCAATCAATTTAAATTAGTTTTTGAAATACAGCAAAGTAATTTGCTTATTGGCAGTATTAAATTTAATATGTTAGCTTCAAATTAAAACACAAGTAAACGCTTCAAGAAAGATTTTTCATTTTTTCAATTCATTTTAAACCTTTGGTATCACGTTTTTGTGGAGATTTCTATATTAAGATACTGAGTAGCACAAAGCCCAGATATAGATATTATTAGACAATATGAGCACAAGTAAAGAGAAGAGATTCTCTCAAGAATGCACGTAGAGTCGAAGAATTATGCCAATACAACTACAGTGAATGAACACATATAGCCGCGAATTTAATGAAGGATTTGCACACATACCTTCCGCGTTTGACGAAAGATATTATTGAAACGATGGAAAGTCTAGTATTCCTCTTATATTTAGAATAATCCATAAAGTTTTATATGACAGAAAAAGCATTATTGACCAACTTTCAAAATTCCTAAATGATACCATCTTCTCATAGCTATTCCCAAAATATAGTGTTCCATCTACGCATTAATTTCGTCAAATTCTTAAAACAATAGCAAAACAAGGCATTGTAAATGATAAGATTTAGATAAAATATTCAGGAATGTTTCGATAGATAAAACAATTAATATGATTTCATGTTAATAAAATAGTTTTAAAAAGGTACAGAATAAACAAAACTATTTAGATAAGAAGAGAAATACAAGACATTGAAACAAGATTGGAAAATATCTCAGTTTTATAATTTAATTATGAATTAATCAAAAACAAAAATGGACCTTCATAGGCGTACTTGTAGAAGATAATATCGATGCATTCACCATCTTACTCTAACAGAAACCCAACAATAAAACTCCCTGAATCTCTGTTATAATATCGAATGTCTACATCTCAATTATAATTTCTGGGAGAAGGAGTTATCATTATTTATACTATTTATATGTGGACTATTTTGCTCAATTTTTTTCTCGTGTATGTGTGTGTGTGTGTGTGTGTGTGTGTGTGTGTGTGTGTGCGTGTGTGTGTGTGTGTGTGTGTGTGTTATTACAAAATTATTGTGCCGCACAACTTTCATTAAGGACATGACGATCCGTGTAACCTGCTGGGAATTCCGTAACTACGAAGAGAGACTATTCTCGTTCCACTGCTCATGTCTAGCGATATACCGTTTAGTTTTTAATTTCTTTATTACTCTTCAGTCGGTTTAAACCAGGGATTAAACTCACAATTATTACGTCACCAAATTCACGAACCAACGCTTTAACCCACTAGACTATTGACACTTGGGGCAGATTTTTTATGCATTCCGCATTCTTATTAGCAAAATTGATGGCTCTCAGTCTTCGAATGTTGTTTACTAATTACTTACACTCTTGGAAATCGTAACATTAAACAAAATTAAAAACAGAGGAAAACAACTACGACTCTATCTTGTGAACTCACGAGTCATATTTACAACCAAATGGCTATAGGCTAACACATGATACTGAAATATGAAAATGAAATAAATCTGTCATGCACGAATGATTACACTACTAATTTGCTTTAAGATTAAAATAGATTCAGAAATATTATTTATTAAGTTATTATTATCAGATAATGTCTGCCCTATAGATGTGGTGCAACCTGGTATTCGTGCTATGGTTAGACAGTTCCGTCAACCTAAATTGTTGCGACCCAATAAATGTCCTGTTTACTTAAAATTACAGCGTATTGGTGTGGTAGCATGAAACTTTCTAAACAAATCTCTAATAGCGCCAGCAATTGCTTTGTTATTGTCAAGTCACTCTGAAATCCTCAGATCGTTTTCGATGTGTGAAGCAGCATCAAGCTAAGTTAGTATTTAGATTAAGGACTGCTTTTGAACACCGAGTACTCTCAGAAAGCTCATGCATTCAACTAACCCACAAAGGATGGATAAAAAGAGCAAAGTCGTCTTCTTTTTCAGCCAATGTTAAAATCTAACAATGATAAACTTATCTATCAAATCAGTTCTGTCATCTATCAATTTAAGTGTCCCTATGTGGTTGGCGACAGAGGTAGGTCCACCCAATTACTGGAGATACGAGTCTCTCAGCGTGTGCCAGCATGCATTCCTAAAGGTCAATCTCAAAATTTGCTCGCAAGCCTAGTTTACAATGTCGGAATGATACGCTTTTATACTACAATGCGGGTATGTGTTGGGTGTTGAACCGTTCGCATTCAGATTTTCTTTTGAAAGTTTTACAGATACTTTTCATTAATTCTCTCCAACCTTGTTTATGTAAACATATGGATAGTTGTTGTGATTCAATGTGATCAGCTTATAATATAAATATAATATAAATGCAGTCATATAATATGATACAAATATAAACTAAATATATTATTGATATGTGTGTATTTCTTAGACTCAATTTGGAAATTTTCCTTCTCATATGTTTATTGTATAATATGTTTTATTTTATAGGGTTAATTAAATTTTGAACTACGAAGATCTTTAAAATATTGTTCCTGTTGTCCTTTTCTCTGCAGTTGCACACATTCACACACGCATATATGTGTGTATGTGTCTGTGTGTGCGAGTGTATGAAGAGAGAGAAAGAAGGACACAGAAAAAGAGAGTGGAAAAGAGAGGAAGTTTCAAAGAGAGAAATGTTTATAAGCAGAAAACCATCAAAATTAAGAGTTTACGAAACAAACATAAAATGACTGAACTTGATACCAGCTGCTATAATTCGATCTTTTGACAAAATCTTTCAAGTAAATAATTAGGTTTCATTTATTTAATCTTTAACTCCAATTTATTTGTAATTGTTTGAAACATTCTAATTACGTAATAAATCTAGTCCATAATATAGATAATTAATTAAAAATCTGCCTTCATGTGTATAATGAGAACATATTATGTATGGAAAAAAGGTATATTTACTCGAATATTACTCATACATGCACTCCTAACCCTTGGATACAACACTGCATATTTCCATATCTATTAATATATGTTTATGCATGATGTTTCTGCAAATTCTACGAGTGAATATTTGGTGCATGTGTGAATTATCATGGCTCGTTTCACTTTGTATACATATGCAATTAGAAAGAATTGAAGAAAGAACAGCAGCAGTCGAGTGTTAAATTAAAAATTGATTTTCATAAGCCAAAATCAAACAAACGATAATCAATACTTTTCATTTTACAATTACATGCTTATTTGACGAAATATTCTAATGTAATTCATGAAGTTTGTTCATTATGAGTTTGCCCGTAGTTACACACAATAATTAATCTCCAATTTTAAATATCTGTATATTTGCTGTTTGTATTCATGCAAATATACTTAAATATCACTTTTAATTATGACCCTTCAGTATTCAACTCGAGACGAGCTTTCATCTTTTTAATATATATAATTTTTAGAAAAGGAAAATTTAATCGCTGCTTGTATATGTAATTGTGGCAAGGGATATTCCTAAAATGACTTTAATGTTAATATTGATATTACTTATTTCTATTCATGAAACATTCGACATTCTTTGGCCGAACATTTAGCATTACTGTGGTTTTGCAATTCATAAAATCATTTCATTAAAATATGTCTTCGCCTCAAAAAGTTCATGTCCGCAAGCAGTTATCTCCCTTACTATTACACTGGTCAACACCAAATTTATTGTTCTTTTCTTTTTTATGCTGATTTATGATAATTTTGATGCGCTGAATGCAAAACTCACATTGTTTTACTCAATCGGGTCAACTTCCTGAACTAAGTTACACTATTTTCTTGACGTTTTTGTTTACATGTACGGGTATTTTAATGTCATGTGATACAGAATTCTTTTATATTTCTTGCAATAAACGAATTCTGAAGATTTTGCATGTTCCAATTTATGACTAATTGTTTTTTTTTTCTATATGAAAGGTGATTGACATGGCTTCAAATAAAAGATCTTGCAAAAATAAACCTGACGTATTCTGTTATATCTGTGGTGAATACACCATTGTACCTAACACAAATCAAGTCACAAGTTTCATAAAGCGTGCTAACCATTCTTATTTTGGTATTAGATTTGGTGACCAGGATAAAGCTTGGGCACCACTCATGCTATGCAAGTCATGCACCGAGTATCTGCGACAGTGGACCAAAAGCAAGAAGAGTTGTTTGAAGTTTGGAATTAACCATAGAGAAGTCGAAAGCTCGCATCTTTGATGGACCTTAAATCCGCCAGCTCATCAGATATCCTGAGTTTAAAATATCAATGAATGAAGTGGAACGGAAAGCATGGAAGGCTTTTGTTCTGGTCATAAAGAAGTTTCTTAACAACAAGGCCGTGTACTATGCAGAAATTGTCACCAGTATGCTACCTGCTTTCAGAAACCTTGGATGCAACATGAGTATCAAAATGCATTACGTGTACTCACATATGGATTGGTTTCCTGAGAATCTGGGATCAGTCAGTAATGAGTAGGCGTAGAGATTCCATCAGGGCATAAAAAAGATGGAGACCAGGTATCAGGGAGGCTGGGATGCAGTCACGATGGCTGATTACTGCTGGACTCTGATGAGAGACATTCCTTCTGTTGAGCATTCGTGGGGCTCAAAGAAACAGAATTTCCTTCCCTTAAATTTGAACAGCGACGACGTAACGTTCAGTTTGCATCTACTTGTCTTTATCAATGTCTATTATTCAATTGACAGAAAATGATATTTGTAACATTTAATACATTCTCTTACATTTTGTCTCTTAAAAGATTTTCTGATGAGAAATACTAACGAAAATTAACTGATAATGTCACAAAAATGTAATGAATTTAGTCAAATGATCGGATTTTTCCAAATCAAATTGACATCAAAACCAGACATGATTGATCAAAACAGACATTACTTTTGGATTAAGCGGTGCAAAATGGTCCTAATTCAGTTGAAAAACATAGACAACTTTAACAAAAATTTGTTGTAACCCAGTTTTATCGGTAGGAGGTTCCTTCGTAACATTATGTTCCCTTCTCGTTACATGGGTTAAATATTTTAGTTGTTGCTGTCGTTCGAAGTTTTCAATTGATGGGTTTTTCTCTTTGTTTGAGATTCTATATGATCTATCAATCTATATGATCTGATCAAATATTTTGTTCGTTAAGAGATTCATTCGCGATCTGAGAAAGGATTCCTCTACTTTATTTGTCATGTTACCTCCAGACGTAGACAATCATAGCTCTCCATAACTTCCTGTCCCTTTTAGATCTTAATAAACTTTGTTTTCTTTCTTATTTCTCCTAAGCTCTGTTACTGGCATCCATTTAGTCAAGTCCACAGAGTATGTTATGCGTTGTTTTCCTCAGTCCCAGTTGCCCTCTATCTGCCCCATCAGTATCAGATTTTCCAAGCTCTCCATACTCATTATATGCCTAGAAACCTCAACAGTCTCTTCCTCATGTTAATTATTAGTTTCCTTTTTGTTTCCACTTTCTCCAAATCTTTGTCGGTATTCACATGGTCGCTCCACGGTATCCTCAGCATCCTTCTGTAGAACAACATTTCTGCTACTTCAAGTCTCCTCTTCATCTTTGATGAAATACGTATAGTTAATAGATTAGACACTTCTGAACGATTTTAGCGTCATGCAAGACATCCATATGAGAATGGAGATCTGAAGAATTTATTTCAGCACTTGTCCTACGTTCTATGTTTAATGTTTTGGTTTTGTAGCATCTTGTGGTTTTGGTGAAATTATTTCGTCCTAAGGTTCCAGAACAACAGGCGACAAAGACCTGAAGTCTACACTGAGAAAAAAGGAAAAATAGTTACACAAAATTACGGTGTAAACATGGAAGATTTTAAGGCAACCATATTGGAACTAATGAAAATGCAATTCGAGCAGCAACAAAAAAATGAGGAAAGACAAACTAGGTTCGAAGAAAAACAATTAGAAATTCAACAAAAAAACGAAGAAAAACTATTGCAAATTCTACAGAAAAACGAGGAGAAGCAAATCGAAACACAATAATTACTACTACGGACAGTAACAAATAAAGGACAAAATTCTGGAAATAAACGGCATTCTCGCAAAATTGGAGTATCTTCCATCAAATAAAATCTGGCATGTAGATTGTCTTTCGAGACTAATACCAAAGAAAATGGAGCCATTAGAAGATTCCGTAATTGCAGCTCTACGATATGAGGAAGATATTATAACATCATTAGGTAGTACAAATCGAAACCTCCCCGTCACATTACAGGAAATAAGAAACGAAGCAGTGAATGACGAATTTATAAAGGAAACGAAAACAAAAATTGCAAGGATTTTCACATGGGCCACCCAGGAAAGAACAGGATGAAATCCTTAATGCGAAGTTACGTGTACTGGCCAAACATGGATCAAGATATTATACAAATGGTGGACAAATACAAGGGCTGTTCCTTAGCAGCCAAGGTACTTCCGATCATCCATAAGCCATGGCCTAAGACAGATCGACCGTGCTCGAGAATCCATGTAGATTTCCCAGGTCCATTAGATGGTTTTTACTACTTGATTGTAGTAGACAGTTACAGCAAATGGCCAGAAGTATTTCGTTGTAGAAAACCTACTTCTGAGACTACAATAAATTGCCTTCACGAGCTGTTTGCTCGTTTCGGAGTGGTTGATTGTCTAGTCACCGATAATGGGACACAATTTACATCTGCGGATTTTCAAGAATTTTGTGAAACTTTTCAGGTGAAACAAATCAAATCCCCGCCATATCACCCAAGATCAAACGGGCAAGCGGAGGGGTTTGTAGATGCATTAAAAAGAGCACTAAGGAAAGCTTACGGCGTACCAAGAGAAAGGGCTTACAACAATTCTTGCAAGTGTATAGAATTACACCGAACAGTACTACGCCATCGACATTAACGCCGGCGGAAGTGATGTTCGCCCGAAAAATTAAATCGGTATTCGACAAATTACTGCCAAAACAGACAAAGCCACCACCAACGTCGTTTGTACCAAAAAGAAAATTAACCCAAGGGAGAAAATCTTTTTTTAAATGTTAAAAAACAATCCATCCTATTGGGAGCTAGGTACAATAGAGAAACGAATCGGTAACGTTATATACATAATTCATTGTCCGAAGTTCTCGCATAAAAGGCAGTTAAATCAGATCAGAAAGAGGCTGTTAGAGGATTCTAACAGTCTACCTCAGGAAGAGGAAGAAGTAATGGACACAATATTTGACACATTCAATATGCAAAAGCCTCAAGCAATTTCAGAACCGCGGAAATCAAGCAAAAAAAGAAAAATTATAGAGCCTTTGATGATTAATCCGACGAGGAAAAATATTAAAGACCCCTGCGAGGTAAAAGCTTTGGGAGGTGGGTGTTATGGGGCCTTACCTATAACGATAGAATGAACTCTTCCTGACATTATGAATACTGCTCCTCTCAATACAGAGGGGCGAGGCGGAATCGAGTTGATCCAATAGTAGTTCACTCCAAACCAGATTGACAGTCATACTAACACTTTCCACATCTTGTATTATTATTCTGTGTAATATATCTTTGTTATTTCTACTCTTGTATTCGTGTTGTTCTTCCTTGGTCCTAACCTTGGACCATGACAGCTAGTAACAGAGACTTCATGTTTCTATGTCCACTCTGCCGTACGAGACAAAATATAGTTCTGGTGAAATGAAAAGTTTCATTTAGTCATATGAAATCTTGCGCCATTCTGACAATCATTCCCTGGTCCAAACTTCTCTTCAAATAAATACCCACTTAGCGAGAAAGTCAGATATATATCTCCGGTAAACATTTATCGAAAATTACGTAATGGAAATATGCATACGCCTACGTATCAACTTTCATGCAGTACAAGGTTAGATCGGTAGAAATAGTAAAAGACAATTGTATAACGTATATTCCCCCAGCTGAAATAAAATCAACATATCAAAACATATGTATAGTATGTTAATTTAATGGGTGCGTTGCCGAGTGTGTAGGATGTTAAGTTTTCAACCATGAAAACCTGGTTCGATTTTACCATAAATGACTTGTCAAGGAAATCAATGCTTGGTAATATCTACCTGGAGAGACGTTCTCAGCGTGCAGCACCTTTGTGCATGAAAAGCACACCATGACTGGACTTAAGTTTTTGCGAATTAAATTAGGTGGAAGAAACAATTCAGAAGACGTCGATACTATGCTAGATACAAGTGACCGTAATTTGATATACGGTTCAAACTATATTATGGTAATGGAAATGGCGGGATTAGACTTTTGCTTATGAAGAAATCATCAGCATTCATTAATAAATAGTGTTAATCTATTGAAAATCTATAAAATTATTCCCTTAAAAAACATTTTTTTATGAAATAGGTTTCTCAAATCTACAAATTATTATCATATGTCTTGATGCAAGTCTCCTTCTTAACCTATTATTTAATGCAGAGGGGAACGTCAACTCTTTGATAATGTTATTAACTTATCTTCGAGTTAAATGTGTTAGGCATCTTAGTTGCCGCTATTGTTGAGATCCTTCAAGTGATCTAGATTCTGTCATTTCTTAAAGTTATTTACTTTTGATTCTGCATCGCCGGTCTGTGGGATGTGATGAACGATGGGATATGATGAATAGGGTTCATTCGCGTTTGGGATTCTTTTCATCTGAAAAATAACTGTTAGAGATCTGATTATTTAGATATTTCTGAACGAGTTGGACACCAAGCATTACATCCATACGACATTCTACATTTGATGAAGCTATTTAAAAGATTTTCTCTGGTACTGGGTGAATGTTTTCGGTTTGAAGCATCTTGCAGTGATGGACAAAAGTACGCCTTGCACAACGTATTCTACGTTCAAATTCCTACTCTACTATATCAAATTTCTAATAACTCATTCATACATCGAGGCATTCGAAGATTATATTATAGATTCTATATTCTGATTGTTTTGTTCAGGATCTTTGTCATCAAAATAGCCGCACCCTCTCATCAGTAGATTGGACTCTGGAGACAAAACAGTAACGTTGTTCTATTAGTAGGTTTGTTATTGATTTGGTATTGAATGTACTTTTCTTCCCGCCTCCGCTTCTACACTTGCAGAGCATCATCTAGGATTAAAGAGACTGGTGGTGTCATTTCCTCCTCTTTGTTCTCCTAATGTGATTTGAAGTGATTCAGTGTTTGGGTCTTTAACAGATACAAAAGATTTTAGAGACCTCCTCTGGAAGTAGGATGCCCTCAGAATAGCTAAAGTATAAACGATAGGTTACCAAATTTTGTGAGCATGTGTCTGTAGCATGAATTAGCTACCCTAGCAGACGGGCATACTCAGAAAAGCGCGGCCATTATTACTTATGTTCAAAAGTTTATAATGTTTTGGTTTCTTTTTCCAATAATACGGAGAACTACACAAAATGCTCCAAATCAGTAGATTTCCCATCCAAATATTCAATTGTAAAATGGTTGCTTCTACAAGTTTAGAAAGCTATGTTAGTGTTTGAGTGAAATATTCTCAATCTTTAACAATAAAATCGTTTTCATTTTCGTCTTGACGTATTGCCGAAGTCAGATATGTATAAAAATTAGTAAGTGCCATGTAACTCCATATCATTTTCTTACCACTATATTTCAATACTGTCCCGACATAAGAAAAAACAAATTAATATGTTATTATGTTCATCTATTTTCCATTAGCTATTTCGTCTCTGTTCAATCAAATCCTTTTATATATATATATATATATATATATATATATATATATATATATATATATATATATATATATATATATATATATATATATATATATATATATTATACACTGACTTCTGTATATAATTCATGAACAATATACTGGTGCATCTTTTCAGAACTATACATACAGTTTGAAAAATAAAAACAAATGCTAAACTTTAAATATTATAAGAGAAAATGAGGTTATTATTTTGAAAAAAAAAACACTTATGGCAAAGTAGCAATACTTCATTGCGATTTGATTACTTTTTAATGAATACAAAAGAAATGAGAATATTACACATAACCTTTTGGGAAAAATGAATTATTTCATTTTTGGTTTTCACTTCATAATACACTTTAAACTATGTGGTAATTATCTTTAGTAGCATATTAAACACTCTCATGTCTTCAAAATGATGTTAAGGAAAAATTCCAGTTAGTTCTGTTTGCTGCATTCAATTAACAAGATTCTTATCCTAGGTTTTCAGAATCAAGAGGCAACGATCAATATATGAGTATGAATTTCAATACTATATAGTTTCATAAAAATGTTGTTTTATTATTTGTTTTTATTTCCTAATCTGTAGGAATCGGTTGAATAATTTATTCAGTTGCTACAGTTTTACTAAGTTTTTCTGTAGCAACATTCAGATTAGAATTCAAGACCGGGAAGCCTTATGTTCTACCCACTCTGATTTCGAGTAACCTGCCTTTGGAGCAGCTAGAAAACTTACGCTAAACTTAATTTGTTTCATTTCGTCTAGTTAAAATATCAGATCGAGAAGTGAAACGATGAAATGTAGCTTAGAATATATATACTCTGAGGACAATACAACTACAGGATAGTATATTACACACAAAAATTGGAAACAAATGTATGCAAGAAAGAAAAACGACTAGCCCAGTAAAAATGGGGCAGAATTATAAAGAATGAGCATTACAAATTAGGTAGCATGCATAAAAGTATAAGTGAAATGACAGGATAAAAGATGTTCTCATCAAGGTTGTGCATAAAATCAAAAGAATAGTGAAAGTCAATACTTAGTTGATGGAAGGAATAGATCGGAGAATTCTTCAACAAAGAAAGAAGGAAAGAAAAACATGAAAGGACCAGAAATATTAAAGTCTGAAGGGAATCAGACAAGCGCCAAGTTGAATATGAACAGAGTAACAGCACCAGATGAGATTGTAATAGAGATACTGACAGCCTTATATGGTTTCGAAATTGAAATAAACGACAGTGGTGATATACTGGGAGACCTTAGAAGTTATATTTTCATAGCTCTGCCTAAGAGACCTGGGGAAAAGAATGAGGATTTCATCGTACAGTCAGCGGTAATAAGCCACATAACGAGAATTATCATAGGAATTCGGATGGATAAAGCATATAACTGAATTAGACCAGAAGCAGGACAAGAAGAGGAACAATATATTGGAACAAGGAATATTATATTTATGTTCAGAATTGTCTCAGAAAGAGCAATAAAAATACCGAAGGATGTATACCTATGTTCTATAAAATATGCAAAACTTGTGATAAAGTATAACGCAACGAAGTGTTTGAACTGCTAGATAAACTTGACGTATATGTGAAAGGTTTTAGAATAAGCCAAAATTCATTACGGCGAGCAAATCGCTTACATACGGATGAAAATGAATTCAGTAACTGCACATAAATGGAAAGAGGCGTAAGGTAAAAACGTGTGTTCTTACTGCAGATGGCAGTGTTGATAGCAGACACATAAAGGAAACGACCGAAAGTCCGACTTAAGATCGTAAAGGAAAGCGAGATGAAAAGATTAAACATGAATTGTAAGACAACAGAATATATGTTTGTCATCTGAAGCAGCCCAATATACGAAATGCGAAATAAAGATCCCAAAATCAAGTACAGTATATACTCGAGTATAGTAAGAGTTTTTATGATGACAATATTACGCAAAAAATAGAGGGTCGATTAATACACGGGTAATTGTTTGCAAGAAGTTAAATATCCTGAATTTTCGGTGACTACTTGTTGGTAATTTTATTCTGTAGCAGTTAAAGTTGATGCAGAAAATTCAGGGGTATCACTGTACATGAAGTCAGCTTATACGCGAGTATATACGATACGTATAAAAAATTAAATATCTATAGGCATATGTTGTGGATTCCGGGGATGGAATCCTGCACAAATAAATAAACAACGCCAGTAATTAAAATAGGAAAATAAGTGTATTGAACGTAAGAATACAAACTTGAAATGAAGATTAGTAGTCCAGGAATGCGGTTTAGTAGAAAGTATATGTACATGTCTCTGTAAGCTAAGCTGTAATTATCTCTCTCTCTCTCCCTCTCTCTCTCTCTCTCTCTCTCTCTCTCTCTCTCTGCGTGGACTCTTCCTATCTCAAACCTTATCTCAACGTATCTCTACGTATCTCAACGCCTCTCTGTCAGTATAACTATATTTTAGACGAGTCCATCTTGTGTAAAATGGGAGAGCCCCACAACACCCCCTCCCTAGCTTCTTTTTTTTTTTGGTGGGGGTAATATTTTTTTCGCTTACGGTTTATTATTAGCGGTTCTGTGAATTCTCTTTTCCTGATTGTTGTTCTAATCTCCGTGGCTACTTGTGGTCTTTGAATTTCAAATGCTTCAAAAATCGCCTCCATTGAGTCTTCATTTTCCGAAGGTGACGAGCTTGGCTCTTCTACACGTCTTTTTTGTATCTGATTGATATGTCTCCTGTGGGTGAATTTTTCGCCTTGAATCGTGCACAGAACATTCCCCAGTCTGCTCATTATCGTACCATATTCCCAGTATGCCATGTTATGCTTAAACATTCTGAAATAGACCCGTTCGTCTAGTTTGAAGGATCTTATAGGCACTATCGGTGTATGCCGGTTTTTATTTTGCTGGGTAATGGTTTATCAAAAATAGACCGTAATTTGCGGGCAAACATCACTTCAGCTGGCGAAAGGCCAGATGGTATATTTCCGTTCGGGGTGATACTGTAGACTTGTAGGAACTGTTGTATGGCTCCTTCTGTTAGTACGTCCTCTGCTTTTCTCAAGGCTCTCTTAAGCGTGTCCACAAACCTTTCGACTTGCCCGTTAGATCGTGGATGGTATGGTGCTATTTTAATGTTTGACTTGATAACTCGCACAGAATTCTTGAAAGTCGCTCGAGGTGAATTGGCTACCATTATCCGTTACAAAGCAATCTACCACGCCAAATCTTGCGAATAACTTGTGTAGACAATTAATAGTGTTTTCCGTCGTAGGGTTTTTGTATCTGAAATCTTCTGACCACTTGCTAAAGCTATCTACCGTTATTAAGTAGTAATATCCATCTATGGGTCCTGCACAGTCCGCATGGATTCTAGACCAAGGTCTGTCCACCTTAGGCCATGTTTTTTGCATAATAGGTGGTGCCTTTGCTGCCGCAGCACAGCCTCTACATTTTTCTACCATTTGAGTAATGTCGTTATCCATATTAGGCCAGTACACGAAACTTCTCATTAACGCTTTCATCCGATTTTTCTCTGGGTGTCCTAGATGAAAGTCCTTCAGAATTCGTCTTTGTAAAGATTTGGTTATGACCACTCTTTCATTATAAAGTAATACGTGATCACAAATTGAAAAGCTGTCCGCTAGATTTCTTTCTTTTTCTTCTACTTTTCTCTTTGTACTTTTTATGAATTAATCCATTTCAGCTTCTCTTCTGATTTCTAACAAGGTCACTGGTAATTCCCTTACTGTATTGTTTAGCAATTTACTAATTTCCTCTTCGGCTCGCAAAGCCGCTATTACACAGTCTTCCAGAGGTTCGCATTTCGCAGGTACCAATCTAGATAATCCATCCGCATGACCAATTTTCTTTGACAGTAGGAACTCTAGTTTGAAATTATAATTCAATAATATAGTTCCCCATCTCAGAAGTCTGTTGGCTGTGTAAATTTGTAGTCCTTTTTTGATCCGAATATAGTGAGAAGAGTTTTATGGTCAGTTTGAAGAGTATACTCTCTTCCATATATGTATCTTTGGAAGCGAGATATGGCGAATATTATGCCTAATGCTTCTTTCTCAATTTTCAAATAATTCCTCTCTGCTGGTAACAACGATCTAGATGCGTGAGCTATAGGTTTCCTTGTGCCATCCTGCATCTTTTGTAATATACAAGCTCCCACACCGTGTGAGCTTGAGTCTCTAGCAATGATAATTTCCAGTTTGGGATCAAAATGCGTCAATGCTAGATCCGACGTTAATTTCTTTATGATCTCCTTAAAAGCTTTCTGACAAACTTCCGTCCAGTTCCATTTGTTCTCTTTTTTCAATAATTCATTGAGGGGAGCCCTCAATTTGTGCATGTTTTCAATGAATTCACCGTAATAGTTCGCTAGACCAAGGAAGCTTTGCTTCTCTGCGACATTTTTCGGCTCAGGCATATTTTTTATTGCAGATTCCCTCTCCGGATCTGGTTTTCTGCTGCTTTCATTGATTATATGTCCTAAATACTTAATTTCTTTAAAAAAAAATCGCATTCTTTCTCCTTCACTTTAAAACCAAAATCCTGAATTATTTTAAAACTTCTTTAATGTGGGTTTCGTGTTTTTCTACATTATCGCTTTTGATCAAAATGTCGTATAAGTAAGCAGTAGCAAAGTTCTGTCCCATGAGCATGGTGTCCATCGTCTGTTGGAAGATTGACGGTGCTACTTTTATCCCAAATGGCAATCTGTTAAATTTGTAAAGTCCTTTGTGAGTATTGATACATAAAATCTTTGTACTTTCTTCTTCTACTGGAATCTGAAGATAAGCTTCACTTGGATCAATCTTAGAGAATACCTTACCACCGTTAAGCTTGGTAAATCCTTCCTCCGGGCTTGGCAATGGGTAGTGATAATCTTTGATAGCCTTGTTTAACCCTGTCGAGAAATCTGCGCAAACACGGGTTTCTCCGGATTTTTTCTTTACGTAGACCACTGGTGCCGCCCATTCACTGAATTCGATTTGTGAAAGGATTCCAGTTTGTACCAATTTATCTAACTCCTTGTCAATTTTTTCTATGGTTGCGAAAGGCATGTTTCGCTTTTTCTTGAATACTGGCTGAACGTTTTCCTTTAGTTCAATTTTAGCTGAATCCTTATTAAATCGTCCCAAACCGCTCGAGAATGCTTCGGAGAATTGACTGTGTAGTTCTTCTTTTAAGTTTTAGCTTCTGACAGCTCGCACTCTATTTTCTTACAAAATGAACTAATAGGTAAATCCCATACGTCAAATGTTTGCATCCAATCTGTGCCCAGCAAATTTTCTGTGTCTTTCACTACAAATATCTTCAATTTGTTCGTTTTTTCATGGAATTTTACGTTTAGAATTACTTCTCCTTCAAATTTGATACGCTTCCCTGTAACAGACTTAGCGACTTTCTGTGTATTCATCATGGTCGGTCTATTTAGCTTCCTCCATGTTTGTAAATTAATTATAGCTAGATCCGAACCTGGGTTTAACTGTAATTTTACGTTCTTACTTAAAATCTCGAGGTCCACGTATTTTTTTCTGTTTAGTTTGTTTTCGTGGTCCATTCTAGTACTTCTTACCCTACTAGTGTGTTTTTTGTTTCTGCATTCAGATGCCTTATGTCCCATTTTTCCACAAGCTAAACAGTTTTTGTATTTGAATCGACAGTTTTTATTCCAGTGTAATCCACCACATCTGTAACATGCAGATGGTGGGGGCTTATATTTGTTTTGATCTCTGTCATTAATCGCCTTATACGTTGTAATTTTTCCTTTATCATGAAATTTTTGTTTTTCTTCCGGGGGGCGGTGAAAATCGTAAACTTTTGTTCAACTTACGTATTTGTGCTACTCCCGATTCCTCGATATCCTTAGAGTCTTTTTTTATGCTCAAGCATTTTTGGCAGTCTTCTGAAAATTTTTGTAGCGTTAATCCAGGCGCGTTTTGATGCTTCGAGAGCATTCTTTTGCGCATTTCGCTGTCCTTGGCTGAGACTAATCCCTGTACGAAAATCAGACACTTAAAATTGTCCGGATTCAATTCTGCCAACTTAATGTCATCACAATGTTTGTTCACGATTATGGCGACCATGGAGTAGTCCTTATTTTCTCTTTTTACGTGGTTGAGACATTTCCACCTTTCGCGAAAAAGTGAAGTCTTTGGACTGAAGAGCTCCGTAATGCATGTAACTGCCTTGTCAAATGTCAAATCGTTTGTCTTTTTCGGTATAATATAGTCCACAAATTTTGTGTACTCCTCTGTTCCCAATTTCCTGAGTAATAAACGGAGCTTCTTAGCTTCCGTCCAATTTTGGCAATCAATGTTGAAAATGTCTTCATGACGTCTGTAATAGTCCCCGAAATTTTATCATCTTCTAGAGAGTATTTAAATGTTTCTATTGTATTCCAAACTGCGTCTTGAAAAAAAATCGCCTCATTTTCGATATTTTTTTGTTGTGTGTTACCCGTTAATTTTACTATTAATTCCTGGAGTTCCATTTGTCTTTCTTGATTTTCTTTCTGTATTTGTAGTATTACATATGTTCCTGTTGAGAGAGCAATTGTTTTTGCCACTTCTCTTCCATTCTTCCTTGGAGTTGGAGTTGCTATTCATTTCGGTATTTCACAAGTTCTACCAAGATACTTTTAAAATCCTCCATGATAAGAGTCTTACGAAAACCTCGATTTTCCGTATTTTGAGCAAGTACTTTTTATCACGGTGGTCACGCAAAATCCTCGCAAATCCTCGTAAATCTTTGTCGCCCAGTTGTTGTGGACTCTGGCAACGGCAACCTTTTTTTTGAGTCTCCGAGAAGTGCAAATCCTCGTCGCCAAGTTGTTGTGGTGACGAGAGAATTTTTTTTTCTTTCCGTGTGGGTCCGAAGTCCTCGTCGCCAAATTGTTGTGGATTCCGTGGATAGAATCCTGCACAAATAAATAAACAACGCCAGTAATTAAAATAGGAAAATAAATGTATTGAACGTAAGAATACAAACTTGAAATGAAGATTAGTAGTCCAGAACTGCGGGTTAGTAGAAAGTATATGTACAAGTCTCTGTAAGAGAAGCCGTAATTATCTCTCTCTGTGGACTCTAAGTATCTCTACCTTATCTCAACGTATCTCAGCGTATCTCTGTCAGTATAAGTATACTTTAGTCAAGTCCATCTTGTGTAAAAGGGGAGAGACCCACAACAGGATAGCGAAAGATGATTTCCAAAAGCTGAAAGTACAAAGAAAAGCGTAATGAACTGTTATGTAATATTGATGCTGCTATATGGTAGTGAATGTTGGGCAATATTATCAGAAATGAAGAAGAAACTTGAGGTAACATAAATGTGGCTTTACTGAAGGATGCTGAGAATACCATGTGCTGAAATATTTGAACGAAAACAACAGTGTATTAAGAAAAATAACAATAATATTTAGAAAGATAGTTAAAATTTCTAGGGCACAATGAGGAAAGAGGGCTTGGAGAATTTGACACTCAGTGGAAATATTGAAAGCAAGAAAAACAGATGGAAACAGCGCGTAATCTGCTTAACGAGGTTTTGTAAATGGTTGGTAGAAATGAAATTAGGAGAGATAGAAAAATTTAGACGTTACTACAAGAAACAGGAAATTGTTGAAAATCATGATCACCACGTCCTGAAGGGACATGGCACATAAAAGAAGAAGTATGAGCTCGACTGGTTACTATTCTTTCGATTTCAATCTGTAGTCATTGTTCTTATCTTTGACAAGTGACAAAACATATAGTTTCCTATTTATTTCCATTTTATGAGACTATTTTTTTTAATTAATCATTGTTTGGCTTCATATCTGCAGATAGTTGGTTTGCTACGAAATAAGATAATCCAGATGAAAAATTAGTATAATTATATCACTTTCGTATATTTTTGAAATTTCCATATTTTCTCCTTTGTAGTTTTTTCCATAAAACCAGGCATCAGTCACATTAGAAATTTCTCGAATATTCAGGTCGGTTAATGTAATACTGTTTAATTAAAACAGAGCATTTACTCAAATAAGTTGTATCAATAAAAATAACGTATAAACAGGAAATATTTATCGGATTTAATTCTTCATCTAATATATATAATATATATATATGCACTGTCAATTTTTATTACGAAAACAAACAAAACGCAACGCATTTTTAATAAAGTAATAATAATATAGAGAAGATCTATTTTCATATGCTCATCATTCTATATAACTGAATATGTTATTATTGTTTCACAACTCTCTATCATTGTACAATTTATCAGTCTTTCATTCATTGAAACTATCATGACTAAACCGACTCATACACATAGACGAGCACGCACACACACATACACACATATTTATACTTATATCTATTTGTCAACCCTCAGAGTATATACATATACTTATATGTAAACAAAAGTATATATAATATACAGTTACACAGTCATCTGTAACATATCTCTACCACAAATACATATGTATATATTTATATAGAGAGTAAAATCGAAAAGAAAGATAGGCTGATGTCAAGTTTAACAGCACAGAATACGGCATCGGCCAAGCAAGTTGGAATTTAAACTTCAAATGTTTTTTTCTCCATCTCTTTGATACACTTGAATAATGAAAGTGTATATCTTTTTCTTCCTGAGTTGTGAAAATTCAATAGATATACAATAATATCTCATAGCAGGCATATCACGATGTGAGGCGGAAAAGTTATTTTGTGACTTGCGATAACAATCTCTAATTCTATATTACCTGGTCAGGAAGTAGCAGCAAAGGCAGTTTCCACCACAGTCAAAGATTACGGGGTTCCAATCAATCATCTCTCTCCTTTTCTTTTATTTCCACGCTATACTTCAGTACTTCGATATACATACCTTTATGGCTACAAGTATATATATATATATATATATATATATATATATATATATATATATATATATATATATATATATATATATATATATATATAGGTAAATATATTTTGACAGTAAAATGTATAAAAATATAAAGGCCATGCGATCTTTATCTAAGTAAAACATACTTTTACATGAGTTTCGTCTCCTAGCATCATCTTATGACTGGTGGAAGCATGAGTATTGTGTCTTAATTCCAAGACTTGATCGATTGGCTAAGTTCAAACAGCCAAAAGTTATTTCTTTTGATCGTCACGCAGCTATCACATTATCAATCGACTCTGGCTGTTAAGTTGACCCGTGAGATGTTAACATGAAAACAACAGTGACGTCGATAAAATGCATTCGTCGGAAAAAAGAAACTGTTCCGCTTATCTAAAAGATGTATCTGACACTTCGATACATCTTATATTCATGGACCTTCTGACATGTTAACAAAAGAAACTCGAGACTAAGTAAACTATTACATATTCATGAACAGCGAACGGCGCGAAAACCCTAAAAATATTGATGGCGGGATATTCACAATCGAGTTTAAAAAGAACCATACGATAATAAGACAAAATCATAATAGCATGGATTTCACCATCACAAATACCTGTGAATGATTAACAGGATGATGATTGTCTACGGTTAAGTATTAAAGAAAATAGTTGATATGTTTTTTCTATATTATATTGACTGAATATATTCACAAAAAGTATATATACTATTCATATTAACTCATGGGATATTTCGGTATAAATGTGCTAATAGGATTTTAACACATTTAAAAATCGCAAATGCGCATGTTCCGGCGGTTTCTATGGTTGATTTACGCACGCACGCATGCGCGAACACACTCACACACACACACACACACACACACACACACACACACACACACACACACACACACGCTCACATACATACATACATACATACATATATCTCAATGTGAAATATCTACTTATGCAAGTGATGGGAATAAGAAGGGAAAACTCAAAAGAAATTCCGCTGATAGAAAAAAAAAAACTCTAAAATTCCCAGCACTCATCACCATTCTGTCATGTGCATGTATAGTCCTACCAACATAATAAATTTAGCTAGATGAAATACTGAAGGGCGAAATGCCTCACAAGTAAACTTATTCCTCTTTGTCATACAATATCCACACACACGTCACGCACGCACGTGCCCGCGCGCACGCGCACGTGCCCGCGCGCACACACATATTCAAGAATAAGTTATGCATGAAAAATAAGCGAAGAAGCGCATTTAATCATCAAAACTTGAGACAACATTATCTATCTATCTATATATATATATATATATATATATATATATATATATAACATAAATCATTCATACGAATAACAATTAATGAAGCTAATTATGGCAAGAATCACCTCGCAAACAACATTTAATAATAAAATATAATCAACATCATATCCGTTACTGAATGGTACGATCCTTGTTTATAAATTTTGGTGTTGAGTGGTCTTATTTTTCTACATAAAACGCCAGAATTTATAAACAGGGATCGTACCATTCAGTAACGGATATGATGTTGATTATATTTTATTATTAAATGTTGTTTGCAAGAGTGATTATTGCCATAATTAGCTTCATTAACTGTTATTCGTATGAATGATTTATGTTATATAAATTGAACACGTACCACATAATAAATATATATATATATATATATATATATATATATATATATATATATATATATATATATATATATATATCGACGATAGGGTCTACAAACTGTACAAGCAACAGGCTTTCATTTCAGTATAATACCACAAGGACAGCTTCCCACACAACCCTCAATACCGGCTAATCAATCCATCCAAGAACAACATTGGTAGAATTAGCAAAAATCATCGAAAGAGCCTGTAATTATACGAGAAATGCCTTAGGAGTTAACCTGCGACATAACACTGCTGGCCCCATTGATTGTTTCAATAATATTAATAAGAAAAGAGAATGTTCCTTTCTACAATTCGATATTTGCAATCCATCCATCCATCACAGATAAGTTGCTCACGGATAATTAACATCATTAACAGTCTCAAAAATCTATTCTGTTCCATGAAGGTTCCATGTGCACCAAACGTAAAAAGCCTGACTTTAGTATTGCCATCGGCATGTTTGATTCATCAGAAGCATGCGAGCTAGTTGGCGGCTTAAGTCTATTATTGATATTAAAAACACATGCCTATATAGGGACAATGGGATTATACTTATACGCAAATTAGGCGCACAAGAATGTGATCACCTAAGAAAAGACCTAATTAAATTCTTCAAAGACCAAGTTCTGAGCATTACCACCACCACCGCCAACGCTAAAATTATCGATTTCCTGGGTGTAACCTTTGACCTATCTAAAGGGCTTCACAAACCATACACCAAAGATTTATAAAACCATAAATATATCAATAAACACCATCCTAGAATTCTGAATGACTTATGTAAGTCCGTTCAATACAGACTGTCTACCTCTCTAGCAATAAGGATATTTTGGCAAATGTAAAGTCTAATACGTAGAAGCACTAGAACTCGGTAACCATAAAATTAACCTTGAATTCTTAGCAAATAGCAATAAGGACGCCAACAAACTAAAACATCGTAAACGCAATATTATATTGTTTAACTCACCATTCAATAAAAACGTCAAAACTAACATCGGAATTTTTTATTAATTTGCTCCACATGCACTTTAGTCATTCCTCAAAACTCAATAAGACCTTCAACAAAAATAACATTAATGTTAGCTACAGTTGTGCTAAAAACATTGATCAGTATATAGTTCGGCACAAAAATTCTATTCAAAACAAGCATTTTAACAACCTGCAGAGTAACAACATCCCCGTAACTAATAAATGCAATTGCAGAAATAGCAAATCTTGCCCATTAAACGGTAAATGTATGTCCAAATCTTTAGTCTATAAATCTGAAATTAAATATGGCGACGAGGTGAAATTTTACGTGTGCTCTAAGGAAAATAATTCGAAATCACTCTTCTGCCACCACCGAACGACATTTGGCATATCAAATATTGACACAGCACTACCCTCTCCAATTTGTTTTGAAAGCTAAAAAGCGAGAATAAAAGTTCAATTATCACATGGAAATTAGTTGCGAAAGCTAAACACTTCAGCGGCAAAGGAAAAAATAATAATCCTGAAAAATATAAATAATCCTAAACTCTTAAATAAAAAAGTGAGCAATCAGTGAAGATCCAGGCACCTACATACATAAAGGAATATACATTATTATCCAAATCCATAGACAAACTAGAATCATGATACACTTACGCACATAAATTTACATTTTTAAAGGAACAACAACGGCGGTTACGCGAATTGCCTTGAATCTAAAAATTGCTGGGGTATTTTTCTTTTTGGTATCCTGGCGTGTCCCTCTTTCATAACTGAGTTTTATTTGATGAATATGAATGCAGAAAAGTTAGTATAGTTTGCAAAATTATCCTCTACAAAAGTAGAAATATCGTGCACTGGGGATTGTGGTTTACTTTTTTCTTTCTTTTTTTTATTTACTTCATGGCGATTTCAATAGCTTCACGGTTATAATGTTTGCAAACCTTCATATAATTTCACCTTCACAACTGACCATAGGAACTCGATGGTAGCCATTCCATTATCTTCTCTCCTGTAAAACATTTGTGCTCAAATATTTCAGGGGTAACCTTAGATACATGTGAAGGAGCATTGTCGTTCTAAATACACAGTACACTTCCAAACTGCGAGCCTGGGACCTGTACCATGCAAATAAATATTGTCCATAAAATCGCAATAGTTAGCAAGGTTTAGTTTAACTCCTTCATCAACATAGATGATCCAATAATGGTTTGGTCGAAAGTTCCAGCCCATATTGTCACACTGACTCCTCTTTGGCGATTTCTTTTAGCCACAGGCACTTCTGCATCGGATAAAATCCATCCGTTGTCCCATCCATCATTTCCGTTGTGTGTCACCCGAGATTCGTCCTTGAAAATTACTTTAGAAAAGTCAATTTTCAATTATTTTTAACCCAATTTTACTGCCTTAAAATATTTGCTTTACTGAGAGGAATTTACCTGGGAGATTTCTCAACAGATCCCAATTTGCGAAGTATTATACACCATTTGTCCTTTTTGAATCCATCAATTACAGTCGGGTCAAAAGTAGTTGTTTGGTTATAATTCGCTTTACTTTACGTGTCACTCGAGGAGATATGTTCATAAAGTATTTCCTTCTAGTTCTCAACTTAGTTATTTTTTCAACAGCCCTCTTTAACATTCCATGATCTCTGCGAATATCCTTTGATATCGCCAATATGGACATTTCCTTACACAATAATTTGATATTTTCTGTGTCGGCATTTGTTAGATCCTTTTCATAAACCATGTTTCACCATATTTTATGGAAAAATAGCTTTTATTAGATTTCAGAGGCCTTAAACTAATGCTAGTTTAATATCTTTAATTAATAACTTCAAGCAGATGTTTTTATAATAAATCCAGTAACTTAAAATACGTTAAAACTACATAAAATTATAACTCAAGCTTTCTTTTGACGTCTAAAATAATCGTTTAAGATTTGAGAAAAATGTTCAAAGCAAATTCTAGTGATTGATCTTTATGTGATTTGCACAATAATTCAGACGGTTTGTATATATATATATATATATATATATATATATATATATATATATATATATATATATATATATATATATATATATAATGGTCACCGGTGTATACAAAAACAAGGATGCCTACTCAAACGTCGTAGATAATAATTTCTCTTAAAAAAGATATTTCCTAAAACATGAATACCCACTTATTATAAATTTCCTGTTTAAAAAATCCATTAACCACCTCAAAGACACACACACATCAACACACACACAGATATATATATATATATATATATATATATATATATATATATATATATATATATATATATATATATATATATATATATATATATGGTTTTAAGGTATGGTATACTTATGGGTTAAAGTGAACAATATCAGGGATAGAGGTTAAGTAAATATAAAAGTTGACATTGAAGTCAACACCCACAGGCGACAATAGGTCTATGTTAAACGCATTTGTAAAGTACATTGCCTGTCGATTGCTTTTAGCAGGAAACAGACTGTCCTTGTGAATGTTGACGTGAATATATATATACATATATATATATATATATATATATATATATATAAGTGATTAATGAAGATCTTATGTGCATGTAACAAGACGATTTATCCCCGAAAACACGTAAAATGGTTTGTTCATATAGATAATAACACATGTTTACATCGCATCAAGTAAAGAGGTTTGCTAATAAAGATTTAATCATAACGTTTTTCATACAATATAGTTTAAAAAAAAAAAAGAGAAAATCAGTTATTTATTCAAACCTGTTGATAACAATACCTGAGCTGTTTCCCCTTTTTTCCAAATTCTGTTACGGTATAAACTTTTGAACAAAGGAATATAAAGTTTGTTGGCGGCTTGTGATTTGATTACATTCTCTTTACCAAGGAAATACTTCATATTAGGAAACATTCTCAGTCAATAAGTATAACAAGATGAAAATTTCGCTACAACAAAATTTTAATAATTTAACACATTTTACAAATATTTTGATAAGACTTAAAAGTTAGTATCATAAATAACAAAATATTTTTTTCGTCTCAGTTATAGACACATCACCGGATTATTTACACTACATCGATGGTAACTGCCAGTTCATATATAACATGGTAACAGAGCCAGAACTGGGAGGATATTTTACACAAAGTTACCGGGCCAAGTTTTATCTTCTGTAGGCACAACATAATATTGAATAACTCATTGCTTCGTATTTAAACTTTTATATTTTGTTCGTAGGACAGGGAAAATATTATTCAGGTTTTAAAGAATGACACCCTGTTATCCTTCCATACCGCAATTTCAGCTTGTATATTGTCTCCGTACATGACGATTACTTAATTTTAACTTAAGAAATTGATTCTCGATTTGTTTGGAAAAATACTTTGACAAAAACCATACTTCGCTGTTTAATGATTTCTTTAATTTAATTTAATTTTATTAGATATCATGCTACAAATATTTTTAAGAAACTTTTTTCCTTTCTCCTTTTTAACAGCGAACAATAAATTCTTAGGATTACTTGTTCTTGAGTATGCAACATACAACATGCCATGCGAAAATATTTATTTCTGGAGACAAATTCCAACTTTTTGAAGCGTTTGGCCTTGTGATTTGTTTATAGATCTCGCAAATGCAGGACAAACTAGAAAATGGATTATTGTATATAAAACTTTTAAAAAAATGCAAAAAGATTATTGAATTTTTATTAGATAAGTGTTTGTTATTTTAATTATAAATTGTTTTTAAAATAGTGGGAGTATATTGTATGTATATAATAAAACTTGTAATTTTAAAAAAAATGAGGAAAATTTATTATAGTAGGCTACGCACCCTAATAAAACCATTGGTACTTTTTACCCTCTTATGGCTGCATAACCTAAGGGCTGTGAAGTAGAATCCTATGACTAATCATGATTTTTATTCTTTCATTGTACTGGTTATAGAAATTAATTAGAACCTTTTTCTTAGTGGGTTTACGATAAACTTTAAAATCTAATTTCTTATTAATAAGATGCTGAGGCACACTCGAGATTTGTTTATTTCATGTGTGAATTCAATGGTAAGTTTAACCTTACTGAGTTTCATTACTATGTCTAATAGATTCATATGATGGGGATGTAATAAAAGAGAGTCATCTATACATCTTAGGTAAGTAGATCTTTTGGGTATGATTTCTTTAATGGACTGGGTTCTTAAAATTCTAGAAAAATACAAGCAAGAACACCACTGATAGGTGACACCATGTGTAGGCCGATTTTTTCATTATAGAGATTATTATTAAAAGAGAAGAAACAGTGGTTAGTGATTAGCTTATATAGTTTTATAATTTTATGGACAGGTAGAGGAAGCTTCTATTTGGATCTTTTGAGGTGCTTTCTCAATATGTTGAAGCATTTTATGACCGATATGTGTTGGGCTGATGGTACCTACACACAGACAAACACACACATACATACATACTCACACATACACATAGAAAGGGTTTATCAATCAAACCTGTATTTGTCCTTTATCTTATCATTCTATCGTTTCCGATTCATATTTGATCTGTATTTCATCTGTATCAGAGAGAGAGAGAGAGAGACAGAGAGATTAGTAACTATTTGAATTCCAACTTATAATATCCATCCAATTAAAAATGTTCAGAATATTTCGTTTTGTGAGTGTCAGGGTTTGTAGTGCAAACAAAAAATGAAAGATATTTCATTTTTTTTATTTTTGGATAAATCTAAATGGCACATTCGTTGTAAGTATATACTCGATTAACAAAATATTCACTCATATTTAATAAATTATTGTTCCGTTTTTCAACTTACTATTACTTCTTTGAATATGCTGTCTCAGTAGAGACTAATCCATTCATTTTTACAACATTGTCAGATTTCAAAGAACGTATTCTGCCTCGTACATTACGAGAGAAAATAATAATTTTCTACGTTGTTGCTTGGATATTTCCATGATGGTGATAGAATCATGATCTACCATCAGTCGCATCCAATAAAACTCGAAATTCGTGGCAAAAACTTACTGTTGAAAAATCAGTTTTAATCAGTTATACTCTGTTCGTAATGTCCTTACACGTGTTTCTTCAAATATTCTCCTGCTAGTCAAACAATTTTGATAGCTTAATAACGTTTTTATTTAATTAATATATTTTCCATTCACATTACCAGTTTTTTTCTTTATAGTTGCCAGTGAGTTTGATTTATCCTTTAATTTTTCAGTGATCTCATTGATATTTGAAATTTGCAAAGTTGATTTTTTTCTATCGACCCATGACATTTTTTTTAATATTTGTGAGGTTTAAATATCAATATCAGTAATGTAATATATATAGTGGACCCACTGGAGGAGGCCTGTGTGCCTCAATAAGGGACTGATGTCACAGGAGGCCCACTAACGTCTTATAAATAAAAGACGTGAATCTGGAAGGTCAACAAGAGGACAACAAACGACAAACTTAAAATTAATACGAAATTTATTTACATCTGTACAAAGTAGAGTTTCGATTAAAGAAACATGAACAAACAATGAATCAAATAAATGGAGGCAGAATTAATTAAATGGAGGGATACCGACCAGATAGAATAATATATCTGTGATTAAGTTCAAGTTAATGGCATGTAAAAGCCATTTCGAAAGTTCGAAAGTTCAGCATAAATTTCCGGTGAAAGCATTGAATAGTTGCTGGTTAAGTCCAATGGTGAACCTTCCGTAGTATTTAAACCAAGTGTATGGAATAGGGTGTTTGACGCTTGGACGATATGCATGCAACTACCTAAACCAGATGAGTTAGGTTGACAGGAGACACCGGAAGTTAACAGTTGAAGATAGGGGACATCAGGGTGGATATGATGGTCACAAGTATTAACCATGGAACGTCGAGATATGATGGTCACTGGATCGTTGAATAAGTTTAAGGTTCGACCCAATAAGAAAGATGTCAGGAGGGATATCTGACCATATGTATTAACTAATTATTACGGCAGAAAATAATGGTAATGTTGCGTTAGTATTCGGGTAGTTGCTGGTTAAGTCCAGTCACAAACCTTCTGTAGTATTCAAGCCAAGTACACAGAATAGGTTGTTTGAAGTCAGGACGATATGCATACAGCAACTTCCTAAAGAAACCGAGTGAGTTAGGATTACTGGAAATAGGAACCAATGCGTAGCCGGAAGTTCAGGGGTGTCGTAAGCAGGTTCATTAACGCAGATCAACGTGGTGAATTAGGTTGAACTAAATGGCCAGAAGTAATAAAGGCCAAGTATACCGGACGATAATGTAGTAGTAAAGGCTAGGAATGCTCGAAGATAAGGGTCCGTGGTAGACGAGAGTAACAAAGGGCAACAGTGCCGGGATTAAGAGTGGACAGGAAAGTCCAACTAGCGTCCAGGTGTAATCTGGTCTTAGTTTGTCAAAGTTGGTCATAGCTTGTCTAAGTAAGTACTAATCCGGCTATGCCACCAATACATAACAGATGTCGCAAAACGGTGGTGGGAAAGCAAGGGAGGAGAGAAGACTTCGGCACGGAACAGATACAACTGCAGCATCTACCCTGACTGGACTTTCCTTCTGCTCTTTCTTCTGGAATTCACATTTGTAACCGCCACTGAGACAGGTTGTGATACAAGGTCGATTTTTAACGTGGGGACCTGGGTGTTTACACTCAAGCCGCTGGTCTAAGCTGAAAATAGCTTGTCTAATCTAGTCAGAGCTTATCTAAGCTGGTCATACCACTGCTACGGAACAAATGTTACGAAACAAGACCGAGGATTCTTTCTACCCAACGGGAGAGGAGAGAGAGGAGGCTTCCAGCACTGAACTGACGGAACAATAGCAGTATCTACTCTAACAGGAAGTTCCTCCTCCTCTTTCTTCCTTCTCTTCGGGCTATATGATAAGAGAGTATAATAACATTAACTGGGCCTGCATATATACTTAAAATTTAAAGTAAATAAATCCACAAGTATTACGAAGTATAAAAAATATAAAAAGGTCCACAAATAGTATTTAGATTAAGTCAGTAATAATCAACCAGAAATTAGGTTGATTATAAATCTAAATAGTCAAATGTCAAGGCGAAAATATTGCGTCGGTCATGCTTATGTAATCGGGGTAGCGATATATATATATATATATATATATATATATATATATATATATATATATATATATATATATATATATATATATATATTGCGTGTGTGATAATTCTCATTTTGCATAATAAAATCCCGTACCTCTATTTCTAATAGATAAACAGTATTATAAGATGTAATTCGCATCACATATTTACCATAGTAAATATAAGTATATCTTACATATTTTGAAAACACCGGTTACTTAATGGCAATTTTTTATTTAAATATTGATTTATATTACATAATATATCAGAGTGTAGAATATTTTTGAAGTGGAATTTGTTTCCTATTTCGATATATAATTGCATACAAATATATATATATATATATATATATATATATATATATATATATATATATATATATATATATATATGTGTGTGTGTGTGTGTGTGTGTGTGTGTCTGTGTCTGTGTCTGTGTGCGCGAGTGTGCGTGTGTGATAATATTTTTTATTATATTTTGGGTATTCATCAGAAAGAGATGATATAATCTAAAAAACACCACTTTCGATACATATCGTATGTGCGTAACAGTCCTGCCTTTCTACACATAATCTGTACAAATATATGCAGACATCCACACAAACACGAAATCCATATATATATATATATATATATATATATATATATATATATATATATATATATATGTATATGTATATATATATATATATATATGTTTTTAAATGTGAGTGCACTGATTTATCATCTGCCATGTTTATCTAAAGTGTACGTTATATCTTTACCTGTCCTACAGTGATAACGAGTTACCTTTATTGTACCAATCATTTCTTTTTTTAGAGAATCTGCCTTCTCCTCCAGGTCATATACTCATCAAATGAAAGCACTGATGTTATTTAATGACCGTAAATTGCACACTTACACGCAAAGAACTATCGTGTTTTTAGACAAATAGATAGATAGATAGATAGATAGATAGATAGATAGATAGATAGATAGATAGATAGATAAGCATATATATATATATATAGAGAGAGAGAGAGAGAGAGTGCGAGATTTAATTATAAATAATGTTATTGGGTAAGGCTTGTACATTATATTCATGGATATGGATATATAACGGTAAGAATGTTTTGAAAATATAAAAGAGCATATGATGTAGATATTAGAACTAAACTTTTATAGTTGAATAGATGCTGAGAAGAAACATACTGACAGAGAGAGAGAGAGAGAGATAGAGAAATGAAAGCACTCATATAAATATGAACGGGCAAATGCACACAACGTATACAAACATGTATATATATATATATATATATATATATATATATATATATATATATATATATATATATAGAGAGAGAGAGAGAGAGAGAGAGAGAGAGAGATTGATAATATTAGTGGTAAGTATACACTTTTTTGAATATACGCTCTTTAGCGCTAGAGCGCGTCGTCAGTGATGTTCTGAATTTGGTTCATTGGGCAGTTTCGGGTCTTTCAAACATCATACTGACCTCACCAAGTCGACCCCATCAGAGCTGATCAGACTCTGATACGCCCTCTAAAAATGCTTACAGACACTAACTTCTATAATATACCCCGTCATCACGCATTTGATTGGTAGTTAATCAATAGCCAATCACAATGGTGTGTGCTCTATTTAAGTTGTTTGCGGGGAATTTTTTTTTTTTTTTTTTTTTCAAGTGGACACCCTTTCATCGGATACTTAGAAGGTAATTATGTTTTCTGTTTTACCCACATCCCAGTAAGATACTTAGTACATCTAATATATTGCTTTTTACAAAAATAAAAGGGAATTCGACCTTAAAAGGACTTTAAAAACTTATTTACGAATAAAATAAATTACAACTAGTTAAACCGAGAGTACAAATAGATATAATTAATAAAATGTTTAAAACATATTGACAAGTTAAAAAAAAAACCTTTAATCTATCGAAAATAAAATTTTAAATTTAGATTATAAAAAGAAAAAATTACGAAACGGGACGAGGGGTAATTTTAAGACACCCATTCGTCGGATACTTAAAAGGTAAATATGTTTTCCGTTTTTATCCACTTCCCCTCAAGTTTCATTTTACATCT
Organism: Acanthosepion esculentum; assembly: GCA_964036315.1. Lineage (NCBI taxonomy): Eukaryota > Metazoa > Mollusca > Cephalopoda > Sepiida > Sepiidae > Acanthosepion > Acanthosepion esculentum. Next base: position 109,585,549 of record OZ038486.1, on the reverse strand, counting down.
AATATATTACTATTTACAAAAATATATATATATATATATAGAGAGAGAGAGAGAGAGAGATTGATAATATTAGTGGTAAGTATACACATACATATGCAATCATATATTTAAAATATATAAATACATACACACATACATACATACATACATACATACATACATACATATATATATGTATAAAAAATAATTCCAAGAGGATAGAATCCAGGTAGAACTCAATGTCCAGGACAGAGTAAGGATATAATAAAAAGGCTTAAACACTAATATTCCATGGTGATAATTTATTCCATTGGAATCGTAAATACGATCCAATTCATCAGACCTACAAATTCAAAAAGAAAACAGAAAAAACAACTCCGGGAATAAAAAATAAAATTTAGTGAGAGTGTATGTATGAGAGTGTCGGACGAATGCTAGAGTAAATGAAAGCTATAGAGAGGGGTAACAGATGAGAGAAGAACAGGAAGGTCTAAAGATGATGGGAGGACTAAAAATTAAACAGAGAGAAGTTTTAAAGAGGGGAGTCAAATTTAGTAGAATTTTCAGGATCTATGAGCAATATTCCGTCGGAATTTCATCTTATAATTTAACCCCTATTAAAAATAGTGACAATCATATTTTATTAATCAAAGTAACATAATCATAAGTCATTAATAATAAAAAAGCAAACAAATAAAGACTTAAGTCACAGAAATAAACATCAGAATAAAATTCCAATCTACTATATAACTGATAAATAATCTTATTATTCTACATAATATGGTCTCCTTGACATTATATAATTTCCATCAGTATTTCAGCCATTAATTTTATTTTTTGTGATCATTCTTTTTTTGCCGTGTCCTTTCAGAACGTTCGCTATCATGGCTCTTCACTTCCCCGTTTCCCTTCTGGCTCTCAATAAGTTTCGTGTTTCTACCAACTCCCCCAGACGACTTTCTACCATCCACTTGCTTAAGCCCGCCAGGTATGTCATGCGATGCTTTCCCTTGTCTATTTTTTCCATCTATACTACCTGTGAGTATCAGATTCTGCAGGCCGGCCATTCTCATTACGTGTCCCAGAAATTTCATCTTCCTCTTTCTTATGTGAAGTATAAGCTTCCTCCTTGTTTGCATTCTTTTCAAGACCTCATCGTTGTTCCCACGCTCGCTCCATGATATCTTTAGCATCCTTCTGTAGAGCCACATCCCCGCTACCTCTAGTCGCTTCTTCATCTTCCAACATTTGCTGTCATATAGGGGAACAGATGTCACCTAGTAGTACATAACTCTTTTCTTTTTCATCAGGAAATCCTCCTGTCTTGCAGTACACAGCCCAGTTTTTGGAATGCATCCTTGGCGATCCCAAGCTGTCTTCAGATCTCAGCGACGCATTTACCGTCCTTCGTTAAAACACTTCCCAGATATTTAAACTTTCGCACATGCTTCATTTTAGTGTCCCGTCCTGAAAATCGCATTTTGTACATATCGTTTTACTGGGGACCCTGCATTCTGTCTTGTAGTTTATGCTGATTCCCTCCTCGCTCTCCCTCGCTACCTTCTGTAGGAGATTTTACAGTTTCTTTTCAGTGTTTGCTATCAGTACTGTGTCGCCTGCATATATTATGTTGGTACGATTGCGGAAGCCAATGTTGAATACCGGTAGGATCCCCAATTCTCTCAGAATTGCCTCGCTGTATACGTTGAATAAATCCGGTAAGACGTCACATCCTTGCCTTACGCCCTTTTCTATTTTTGTATATTCGCTGAACTCCTTCTCTATGCGGATGCATGCTCTTTACTTTATAGGTTATTTATTTACAGTATAGGTTATTGATTGATGAGCAGTTCCAACAGATACTCGTGGCGTACTTTGTCGAATGCCTTTGTGTAGTCTATGAAACATAGGTACACATCCTTCTGCATTTGTATTTCACTTTCTGATAATATTCTAAGGATGAATATCGCGTTGTATGTACGGTGTCTTTAAAGAACCCGCACTGTTCTTGTCTAGTTCTATCACTGGCCCGATTCTGCTGCGCGCTCTATTCTTCAGAATACGGATGATAATGTTTGTTACGTGGCTCATTAGGCTAATTGTTCGGTGGAGCTCGCATTCGTTTGTGCCAGGTTTCTTCGGTAGTGCTAAGAAAATAGATCTGTTGAGATCTTCCGGTATGTCCCCAATGTTGTGGATTTATTATTTCTGCCTCTGAACTTGTGGTATTTTGTATTGATTCTTAGAAATATTTGCTTGAATATTTAATGTCTACGCATATCTCCTAATTATAGACTACATGAATAATATGTTGGTGTCTGTGAAAAGTTTTTGTTAAGCTAAGCTATGGTTGCATTAGTTAAAAGTTTCTTATACTATTAAAATGATGTCGTGTAAAAGAAGTTAAACAATTCTTTATTTAAATATTTATTAATTCAATTATACTTATACTTATTTCATTTCATTATTCTACTGTCTGAAATACTATTGATTAAATTAACCCACCTCTATCCATCAGTAAAGATTCTTCTTCTTTTTTCTGTTGCTGCTGCTGCTTTTTGTTTCCTTCAGAACGTGATTAATAATGGCTCTACCGAGACCACCGAAAGAGAAGACCTGCTTGATTGTGACGTGACGTCACAAAATAATCCATGAGGTTAGCCAGACAGGCAGTAGGATAATGAAGTATTGTAAAGTAAAAAGTTTGAGAAAACTGTTTTTTAAATTACGTTTGAAAAAAATCGAAACAGAGTTGGTTTTTATACTGAACTTTATTTAATATTCATTTAACATTTTAATAATAAAAAAAATGTTGTTGTTGAATGTTGCGTTATAAATTACCTATACTTTTTCGCCAGTTTTATCGTCATGTTATTAAGAGGAAGGACCAAAGTAATTTTTAATTATTTAAAAAAAATTAAATCATTCTAACACGTTCGAAATTTTGCTTAAAAATCTTGTTTATTTTACGTCTGCAAGGGACAGTGTTTTCTTTACCTTATTTTTAAGTTTATGTTTTATTTACTCATGTTTATTTTTTTATTTACTTATGTTTATTTAACAACGTCCGAATATGCCGGCCCTGATTCTGACCCGAGCAAAAATACATTTGCGCCAAAGACCCTGGAGCCTACCACGTGACGCATATTAAGTATATTAACGATACAAAGTTTTAAAAAATTCGTTTAATACTAAAACAATCTGCATCGTTATTTCCTCACAACCTAACTAAAAGTCATCAAATATTAAAGAAAGACAACCTAGTTAAAACACGAAGTAATTTCAATTCATTCACACACAATGTTCGTAAACCTCAAGCTGTTTAATTTCAACATAGAGGAAATTATACTGTATTATACTATCGCATGTTCATATACATTATTCCACAACTCAAGTTCTATATAATCAGATCATTACTAAAATTCAAATCAAAACTACAAATATATTTGAATGTTTCAAACAACTTTTTTGACAAATGTTTGTACCTTTTGTTATATAAAAATTCAAATTCATTGTCATGCAAACACTTTTGTTTTGAATAGTATAGTTCTCTTGTTGTTCATTATATTGTTACATTTGCAATAATATAAATGCGTTAGTGATTATTTATGTCTACGGATAAGCACGTAAGACCCCCTACAAACATCAATTCTAAATTTATAACATATCTAATTTGATTCTCTGTCACCTCATCCCAGTTTGGTGTTTGTAAATTCTTCAAATCAATTTTGATAGATTGTTGATTAAGTGGTAATCTCAGTTTTAAAACTGATAGCATTCTGATTATTTTCACACGCACACACTTGCCATATCTCGATATCCCAATACTGACCAAACCTTGTCATCAGGTGATCAATTTGAAATTTGCTAGGTAATATGTATATGAGATTCCTGGGTATGCAGTTTCTGTAAGTTACACTTTGGATACTATATACTTCATGATTTCCATTATGGCAAAATTTTGGGAACAGCATGCATTTATTTGCAATTGTTTTCCAATTGTTTCTAATGCATTTTAATATATGGACTGATTCAATAGGAAGAAAAGATGTTTAGACTTCATAGCGGTGTGTGGATATACAATTGAGAGCTTTGGTGGAAGACAAAAGAATGATATAGCTTTTTTTATTTATTTATAGCATTATTATATGTTATGATTGATCATACTTGAAAGCCTTCTCCTATAAAGCAATTATTATACATTTAACTATATCAACTAAATTCTAATCTTGAAGATATTTTGTTAGCATAACATGCACAACATCGTTATATTGTGAGAATAAACTGCTGAGCATAAAAGCAAAAGCACTTGTTGCAGCTTCACTGCTGTTGTCAGATAATCCAACAATATTACCACCCTTATGATCAAAATAACGTTTTATGTGAATTTCTTCAACAAGTAAAGATACTGTGGTTTCGTTCTGTGCTAGTAAATTAAATTTATTTTTAATATACATAAAAAATTGTTATGCTGCTCAATCAAAGGATTTATATATGTTGATAAGATTAGTCTTTTAATGGTTGAATAGCTTGTTAAAAATATATCTTTGCTCTTAACAACCTGTACCCTTTAGGGTGCAGTTAAACAACAATGAAGAAAAAATCATCATTTGTTTTGAATAATCATATTTATTCTGTCAATAAGTTTACTTACTCATATATAAATTTGATCAAATTAAAATATTTGGTATCTGTTCATATTTCTGAGATGAGGTATTATGTACACTATTTACATTGCTCGGACCATCATCCTCATCTTTGTTACCATATTTATCACAACGTTTCGACCGCTGTACGCTCCGGCCTTCTTTAGGTGGTTGGAATGTCGAACTGAACCCTTTATTTCGCTCACTAGTGTAGACTGTTCTAGTTCAACGTACAATGTCTAATGAATTTCAGTTATCAGTTATCTCCTGTTAATTCCTCTCTCCAAGCTCTCCACCGCCTTAACCAGCTATTGAACTTTGGATCCTCTAACAGGATCTAACCAACGCCTTTATCCACTGTGCTATGTGTCCTTGAAGACATCTGTCTATGAATTACTGGGTATTATAAACCTAATGTCTTCTGCAACCATTTTTACCAGATCTCATATTTCAATTTTCCTTGTTATTATTGCTTTTCTCTGGTATTCCTTATTACTGGTTCCCATATTGTATTAATTTCTATGCTTGGTCGGCTCAGGAGTTTGTTGTGGCCTACCATATGTGCTGATTCCTTAAGTTTACGAATTTTCCAATGATGTTCTATATCTATGATTTCAACCTGATCCAACAGAGGGCGGTGATTTCCCTTTTCTCTCCATATGTGATGAAAAAAGCCTGACTTTTCACTTCCCCTCGTGTTACAGCTTTTTGCTTGATTCTTCTTGCACCAATAGTAGCAATGACATTATCAATTTTAATATAAAAATCACATTTTGAGTTTTGGTTTGCAGTTGCTCTATGTTCATTTCCGTCATGTTTCCATCAGAATCTCAAGTGTATTTTGAACTATTATATATTTAGGAGTCTTATAGTCTCTTATTTCATTCATTTCCACATCTCTATAAAACACATGTTCTGCAAAATCAGATTCAATTAAAAAGACAGATTGATTTTTGGATATGGGGATTTGATGATACCGCAAATAAGTAGCTCTTGCTCCCTAACACTCCAGTAATTTCTATCAAGAAAATTTAATTTCCCTTCTAAATTATTAATATTATGAAATGTATTCTGCTGTTTGTATGCTAACTCATCAGTAATACTTTGATTTAAATCACTTTTAATGGCAGAATTCTCCAGTCGAATTCTTTTAGAATCTGGTGACTATCTAGAGGTGGTCATTGAAGATAAATATGAGGAATAGTTTGGTATAATTCTAGGGATAGATAGCACCATCATGAAGATATGTTTCCTGAAGATTAACTGAAATTGTGGCTCCTGTTTTTTCATTAAAGGCCGACGATTCCCCCCGATGTCATCAGGTCAAAAATGTAGTTCACATACCTAAAAATATTTTTAAGACCAAATCTTTTTAAAATCTTAGATAGTAATCAAAATCTACATTAATGAAGTATTCTAACATTTTTAAGCAATATAATTTAATATAATTCAATAAAAAAATCATTAGCGAGAAAGATATTTTAAAATACTTTTACAATTTGAAACAGAATATTATCTGTCTTCTTAAAATGAATGTGTCCTGACATTTTTATTGAATAAAATGACGAAGCTATATAAAATATACAGAATATTTAGTTTACACTTTTTAAATTTATAATAAAAAACTTTTTAAGAATGCAATTCTAAAACATTGTTGAAATTATTAGAATTATTTTTGTGTCAATAAAAATCATCATTTATTAATTTATATTGACAATTTATTTAAAGTTTGTTTAGAAAAAATGAGGTTTTTACCTCTTAAAAACTTCGCTAGATCTACTGTAACTTAAATTAATGTTTCAAATTACAATTAAAATAATTTAATTAAATTTCAATTGATTTTTAACACACAAAAGTTCTCACTCTTCTAAATGTATTAGGTTAGGTACCTCTACGAGATCGCTAAAAAAACAGCATAGCCTGCTGAAAAGGAAGCCAAACTTGACGAAAACAAAATTTTATCGTCTAAATGTTTATGTTATTATTAAGAGGAAAGATCAAAGTATTTTGGGGGTATTTTTTTACATTTTTTAAATCGTTCCTAACATATCCGAAAATTTCGTTAAAAATCTTGTTTTTTTTCGAGTCAGCAAAATTGAGCATTTTTTTCCATTTTATAAAATCAATGAAAATATCAGTTTGAAATTCTTTTAAATATAAATTATCATTTTTTCAAAATTTATTTTAAGAAAATCAGAAATTATAATGTTTATTTAAAATATGTTGAAGAAGCTTAACTTAAGTTCTGCGCAGAAAAGATGTAATTTGAAAATAAATCAAACCAGGTCATAAACTTTCGCGTCACTTGACAGGTGATGAATGACATGTTGACGGATTTCGTGAGGATAATTTGTTCTACGGAAGAAGAAAAGTTAAATATTTTACATTTAAGTGAACAAATTATTTACCTCGTTATTTTTAAGGAAAACTTTCAGCGTTCTTTTTTTTGTTTTTGTTTTTTGTACTTAGCTTTCACCTTTACGTTTACGATGCTTTATGGAAAATATATTATAAAGAAATTAAAACAAGACTGTTACGAATGAGATTAAATTTCATAAGAAAGGTATCTAATTAACTTATAGGTACCTTTCTTATGAAATTTTATCAGAAGTGTACATAAAATACTATAATTTTATGTACATTTACTACAGTTTACTGTGTTATTTGTATTTCCATTCATTTTATTATTAATTTTGATATTTCATTTATGGAAAAAATGCCATAACTGAGATTAATATAAAAATAAGATCATATAAATTTCATAAGATGATACTGATACTTTTAGGTGTCCTTCTCAGTTGAAATTGAAAAATCAAATATAATTCTCCACACGTGTTTCGCAAAATTAAAGGCCTTAACAGCGGAAAACTATGCTTAACTCAACGCAATTAATTGCATTCTGGTTGGTCTTCCGTAATATATAATTACAGCCCGATTATAAACAAAAAAATATATTTATTAATTACTGTGGATCTTCTGATTAGTCAAAAAAGATCTATCTCATAAGGACACTTACAAAACCTGATGCGGCTTTTAACTAATTTTATAATATTTTAACAACTTAAATATAAAAATATATTATTATTAAAAAAATAACAAATAATTGTATTAAAAATTCATTTTTCATCGAAATTTTTTTTGCTTTCAGAAAATATTGTCCATATTCATAAAAACAACTAAAACGAAATAAAAGTATTTGAAATTAAATAATATATTTGTTTTATAGAGCTTTTCTATGTTACAATTCAGAGCTGATTTTCAGGTGGGTGGGGTCCAATTAAAAGCAAAAAAATCATATTTGCATTCCTCAAAGCCTTGTGCTAATCACTAAACCTGATGCGATCGAATTTCTATCGTTTTCATAAATTAGTTATGGGGGGTGGGTAATAAATATAAAAAATATTTAATAAAAAAACATATTTATAATAATTTCGATCATTTGTGAATAGTTTCTGAACGTTTCATTAACATTTGACAATTATTTTTATTTTTGCAAGATTTTCTAAATTAATGTGTGTCATACAAAAAAAGGTAAAAATTGTATATGTTATTTAACTAGGAACTAGTGATACAAAGAGAAACAAGGATTTTTAAATAAAACTTCAGATTGTTCTAAAAAGAAAGAAAGTTTATTAAAAATAATTAAAATAAACTTTGATCTTTCCTCTTAATAATAACATAAACATTTAGACGATAAAAATCTGTTTTCGTCAAGTTTAGCGTCTTTTTCATCTTGCTATGCTCTTGTTTTAGCGATCTCGTGGAGGTACCTATATTAGGTGTATAATCCATTATTTTGACTGAACGCATCCAAATATCTGATTATGTTTTATCTGTCGGAAAAGAAAATACATGGTCTTTTGGTCCATTATTGTAATTTCCTTTGCAGAGAAGTACAGCACATCTATAAGGCATTGCCTTTTTTTTGTAAATTGATTCAGTTTTTAAAAGAAAAAAAAAACAAATAGATAAATAATCTAAAATACATGTTTGGGGACTAACAACAACAACCATTCTTCTGAAAAGCAAGTAAGGACTCAAGATAGTGACATCACACGTTTCCCTCTTCCAGAGAGCTGGCTTTCTCTTTCTCTACACAACCTCCTCTCTTTTGTAGCTCTTAGTAGGGTTTGCCTTTTTCTTTATTTTTTCGAATGCCTCTTCTGTCATCCATTTACACAAGCATGTTAGGTAGAGCATTATCTGCTTTCCTCGGTCTTTCTTTAATATGTTCTGTGAGTGTCAGATTCTCTCGGCCCTCTTTCCTTATCCTGTGTCTTCGAAATATCAACTGCCTCTTTATTATTCTAATTGCGAGTGGCATTACCATTTTCTCTAAAACTTCCTCGTTATTCACATGTTTAGTTTATGGGTTTCTCAGAATCCTTCTGTAGAACTATATTTATTACCTCAAGTCTCCTCTGCATCATTGAGGAGATTGTCAAACCTTCCCTGACATAGAAGGTGACTGATATTACATAACGGTTTACCACTGTCTTTGTTTCTAACAACATTATCCCGTTTCTTATTATTTTCCTTACCTTTTGGAATCTATTTCTTCACCCATCCCGCATGTCTTTATGCACTGCTTACTTAAAGATGACAGTTAATTGCTCTCACTTCTTTTTTTTGATGATATTTTTAAAACCATTTTTTCTTGTTCTTATTGATACAAGTTGTGTTCGCAAGAAGCAATAAATTTATAATATTTTGTTACGTGTTTAATCCTTAGGACCCATATAAAAAACAAATAAAGTAAAGCAACGCATTAGTTTTCTAGGTAAAAACCCTAAAAAGCCAATTGTAAGTAACAAAGTTTTAATTTTAATTATACAGTATAAAATACATTACTAGCATTATTTATATTATTCAGTGTTATCCCCATATTCATTCCCATATTCACAACATTCCGGCCTTTTTATACTCCGGTCTTCTTCAGGTGATTGTAATTTTGAACCGAACCCTTTAATTCACCCACAGGGAAAGATTCTTCTAGTTCCACACGCCATACCTCTTCCGGATGTCTCAGTTATTTCCCTTTTACTCAACTCTCTAAATGTTGGTTCCCCGCCGCTGTAGACTGGTATTGAACTCACAAGTTTTGGGGTCTAGTCACAGGATCTAATCAATGCCTTTATCCACTGGGCCATGTGTACTTGAGGAAGAAGAATGCCAGAGCGTACAATGCCCAAAACTTTGTGAATATCTCAATGAAGATGAGGCTAACAGACCGAATAATATAAATAATGCAAATAATCATAATACACCACCTCAGTGATATAAACAGGTAAAAATACATATATTATAAATAAATATAAATATTAGGTGCTTTTTTTCCCAATTCTTATTTTAGTTTATACAAGTTTTTGTACAGAACCTTTCTGACAATTTCATTTTTTACCTATATATATATATATATATATATATATATATATATATATATATATATATATATATATATATATATATATATATATATATATATGCATTATAGGTAGAATGTCTATTGTATTATCCTAACGATTATTGAGTGAACGGTCACAGTTATGTTTCAAATTGTCCTAGAAGCTATTGAGTAATAATAATTGTGGATCTGAAAGCGGTTATTTTTAGCTATTTTATAATGTTGTTAACCTTTTACTCATTATTTATTATTTATTACCTAATTATGTTTTGTCGATTATTATTACATTTGCTTGTGTTTATATGTTCATTCTTAGTCTGTTAATTTGTTTATTGTGTACCTAATTTGTTTATTTATTTAGATTTTTTATTTATTTCTTTTGGGTCTTGGTTATCATATTTATTTAGTTTAAAATATTGGTGTTGCTTAATGCATGATGAATTATCCAAGATGTATATATAGCGCATGTATTTACATTTTTCATGGTGGTATTTTACAAGACCTTCTTTTTAGTTTTCGATTTTTAAGCAACGTAGTAAACATATGTTTTCGTGTCTGCATTTTCAGATAAGTCATGGTCGTTTATTTAGTAATTTGTGTTGTTCTGGGAAGGTGATTATAGCTATTGTCTCCTCCAAACAACGCTTACTGTATTTTTATTTATTGTTGTAGGCTGATGTTGTTTTACTTATTTTCCATGATATGTTTAGTGTAATTTTATTTTTGATTTTAATTTCCACATCTGTTAATAAAGCATTGTTGCGTTCGCCTATTTACTGGTTGTAAAGGATGTTTAGTGTATGTAATTTCTCTGTTTCCAGGGTTCTTCATTTAATTGAAGGTATGCTGATTATACAGTGGCTTAGTATAGTATATTTTTGTATTGCCATTTAAGGGACATTCGTTTTTTGTTCTGCGGTTACAGGTGGGCTTGGTTTGTGCTGACGATTTATGTAGTTATTTCGATATTTTGTATTATTTGTGTAATATTATCAGTGCAATGTAGCTAATATTTACTATGTTTCTATTGAATATCTTGTGAAAAGTGATTTTGGGAAGCGTATGGGCTTAATGAATATTTTCCCTACGTTGTTACGTTTTTATACGGGGGATTGAACCATATTATATCTCTTTAGCTGTTGGATTTTTTTGTGCTGTCTGGTGTGTGTGAGTGTTGCCGAAAATCCATTTCGTCCGAGGACCTGTCAGTATCTTTTTTGCCTTCGTTGAAGATGGTTTCATTGGGAAAATTGCCAGATAACCTGAGGTTAATTGTTTTGGCGATCTATTTGATTACTGTGGTTGAAAGATGTGTTTATGTAAAGGGATTTAGAGTAACAAAATTAAATCTCACATTACCTAACTATTGTAATTATTTTTGACTAAAGCATGTATTCATATTGTATAATTGCCATATATCGCGTGAAAAATACATATATCGCGTGAAAAATACCAGTTATATTTTGAAAAGACGTTTAAATTAAATATTATAGATAGATAGATAGATAGATAGATAGATAGATAGATATTAGACACCTAATCTCACTGCATCTTCTCTTATGTACCGTGTCTCTTCAGGATGTGTTTGGGCATGGCTTTCCACAACACCCTACATTTTAGTCATATTTGTTTTTTCTCTCCCTATCACTCGCCAGTTCATTAAAAAGATTACACGCTGTTTCCTCATGTACCAATTGCCTTCGGTGAGTGCACACATTTTCCAAGGCCTCTTTTCTCATTATGTGTTCCAGAAATTTCAACAGTCTCTTTATGATTCTGATATACTTTCCTTTTTGTTTCCATTTTTGAGAGCTTTATTGTTGATAGCATGATCTTTATACTCAGGATCATTCTGTGTAACGCCATCTTTGTCGTCTTGAGGAAATTGCCTAACATTCACTACCGTATACGTGGATCGACATTATATAGAATGTCAGCAAGCTTTTCTTTGTTTCTAACCACACTTTCCTGCTTCTTAATACTTTTGGGAGGTTTCTTCGCTATCCCAATGCATCTCTGTATTTTAGTGTCACAGTTTCTGTAGACGGTTAAAACAGTTCCCTGATATTTAAAATTATTTACTTTTTTAATTTTAAAATCTGCATTTCGTAGCTCGCATCTTGTGTTGGACTTTTCCTTTACTATCTTTTCTAGGACTTACTGCAGTTCGCTTTATGAAACATAATAAACAGACCTCGAAGTCTATCATAGGTCTGTTACGATTTTCTCTTTATGAAGTTTAAATTATTCCGGTGTGTGAGAAATAAGAGATGTGATTATCTGCCCTTGGCAGTTTAAGGTTAGCCAATCAGCTCTCAGTTGCTGATTGGCGCGCTTTTCTAACTCTTTTTTGAAGAACACTCACTCTTGCTAAGACATACACAATGAGCTCTTTCAGAAGCAGCCTGCTCTACACCGTTATCACCACAGAGTCCGTAGGTAGTGAAAACGTCGACTCTTCTTCATCAGATACGTTTGGTCGCAGACACTTTAAGTTTGCAAGGACTTATTTGTAATATTGTTTATTACAAATTGTTTAAATCAGAGACCAGCCGCGTTCTATTCCTTATTTATTACAACATCTGCATCCCCTACGTGGGAATCTTATATGGAACCCCCTTCAATTCCCCATAGATTTGATCGAGCATGTTTGCCATGCACACCATTCTATTTTGGCGTACATGCTCAATTTATTTTCTACCGCCATGCAATATTCTGGATTCTACTAGAATCTATCTGAAATGAATCAGTTTTCCTCGCAGCTCAAATAGATCTTTGTATTGTACATTGTCAAATGCCTTTACGTCGTCTTTGAAACAGATATAACTCGTTCTGCATTTGTTATATATATATATATATATATATATATATATATATATATATATATATATATATATATATATATATATATATATTTCTGATCATAAATATCTTTTTTCGTGTTACTATGTCTTTACCGGAACAATATGTTCTTTACCTATTTTACGGTATGATTCTGCTATGTTGGTAATAGATTCACATTGTCCTGCAAAATAACATTTTAACGATGATTAAAATATTAATTTCCTCATAATCATCAGATGAGCAGCTAAGGAAGACGAATGACATCGCAATTGCCTCCAAGCCTTCTCAATGATCCCGTTCTCTAATAATGTTACAAGACAATGTTCAATTATGACAAAAATAACTACTTTGCCCACAGAATGTAGATATAGGCTCGCTTTTTCATTCGGAAACTGGATTCCTATATGAAGATATTAATACATTTTGATTATACTTTTTTTTCTTGCATAATGAGTTGACATATCTTGAAATGGTGTAGGATTAAATTCCTTTCGTGAACTGGAAATATATTCATAAAACAATGTCATGATATTATTTTTAAGCCAATCTAAATATCAAAACATTATTTTAAGTTAATATAATCCCTCATAAGACATTACTACATATAGTTCTTTAACAAAATGTAAGGGTACCGTTAACTTCATCAGTAATTAATAGTTTTGTTGCTGAAGCAATTTTAGCATCTCTTAATTAATATTTTCCAAAGTTTACAATAGTAATGTGTTGAATTATGTGTTAAATTGAAATGCCATTAATGATTACATTAAAACATTTTCTCCTTGAGGAGATATCACTTTCTCATTTTATTAAGTGTTAAGTTGACTCTGAATTCTATGGAAAATAAATTTAAAAGCTGTTGTCTTAAAGCCTTTAGGCCAAACTCATAGCATGATTTTTGAAATGGTATGATTTTACAAAATGCCATGCAGCATGCATGGAATGTGCAGCCTGGTACATAAAAAGTACTATTTTTAGGGTGCTGTTTTCCAATACCATTACACTTTCAAAATAGAATATGGCCAATCAAAATGGAAAAAAACTTTTTTTTTCAAATTGAATTCAATCGAAAATAGATTTTCGTGCAACTTAGATAAATGAGACCAGTTTGGTTTAAGTGAAATGAGGACGAGTTGGGTGGCTTTTCTGACAATTCAAGTGGCGGCGAAGCTTGTTGCTCTTACTTAGGTTAGGTGATTGTAGAACCCGGCCCCAGGCACCAGCCGAAAGCTTTATTTTCAATCCCTTGCGAGATTCACATTCCAATTTCCATTTTAAAAATGTTACCTTATTTTATCTTGCAAAGATTTTTCTTCTTTATGAAATGTCTCTTCAGGATCATGACCCTCTACCGCTTCCTGTCCTTTGAAGCTCGTAATAGGTTTTGCCTTTTCATCATTCCACCCAGTGTACCTGTGTGTTAAATGATGACACCAATATGCAAGAAAATCTCAGGCGTGTATTCATAGAGTCAATACTTTTTTAGAGACGATCTACAATAATTTCCCACGAAGCTTATGTGCGCTCTTCACAGCACGTGAAATATTTCTTTGTTGCGATTCGATTTCGGATTCATCTGCCTTTGGCTTTTTCTAAATATGTGTTCCATTATTTCGAAAATCGAAACTGCAAGCACAAATCTTCTGAGATGATTACCTCCTAATGTGATAGACACCGAAATAAAATATTAACCTGCATATTTTATAGATGATTAAATTTGATTTTCCCTCTTTTATTGATTAGAAGGAATTGGGGGGGTGGCTGTGAAATTTTCAAAACGAAGTTAGTGAACCGAGTTCGATTTTCGGATGAAGCTGCTAATGTTTACTTCACACTAATTCTCTTAGAAAGGGCATGAACCCACATCTTTTCTGTCCCATCGGGTCAAAATTTATTATAAATTCCATGTTGCTCTGTATGACGAAGGAGAAAGTAATTATTGTGTGAGTTATGCAATTCACTCTTCTATAACGCCCAACATTAGCAACCGAGTCCGTGAAAAAGTAAAACTCACACCTACAAACTTATATATATATATATATATATATATATATATATATATATATATATATATATATATATATATATATATATATATATATATATATATATGCTTGTGTCTGTGTGTGTGTGAACTTAGACACGCAAACACAGAAAGGTACGGGCATATATATTCATATGTGAGAAAGAATTTATATATATATATATATATATATATTAGGGCACATGTATATAACAATGTGGAAAATGTTTCCCCATATATATAAATATATATATATACAGGGTGACAAAAAAAACGTGAATTTTTTAAGTGCGTATTGCCAGACATGACAGTGGCAACACTGCGAGACAGTGACCTTGAGCAAGTAAATATTTCGACATTTTCGTAAAGAGAATTGTTCGGAAACCGTGTGATCTCAAGATACGGTAACGTTGCCTGGCCCCCTAGATCGCCAGATTTATCCGTTTGTGATTTTTTCTTGTGGGGCTATCTCAAGAGTAAAGTTTACACAACTCGATCAAGAACTCTGAATGAGTTAAAGCAGAGAATTCAAGATGGAATTCAGAGTATCCCAGCTGAGATTTTGCAGCAGTCAATGAGGAATCTCAACAGCAGATTTCAAGAATGCATTCGTACAGGAGGACGCCATCTACAGGACGTAATTTAAAAAAAATGAAAATTCCATCATTGTTTCTTAAATGGCATGTTTTAAGGTTTCAATTACTATGAATTAAATATTTTTCTTCCATCACTCTTGGTTTGATTGGATTGTTAAAAGTTCTCGTTTTTTGTGTCACCCTGCATATATATATATATATATATATATATATATATATATATATATATATATATATATATATATATAAATGAAACCTACGTGGGTCTAATTTCATGTCGTCACTGTTATCATGTGCACCGAAGCTAAAATACTTTTCCTAATACTTATGAGTTTCCCCTTGTTGCCACTGTTAAACTCCCTACTTGCAGTGATAATATTCTGTCTCAATTGACTCCAACGGAACTCCCCCGACTCACGTTGAGCTCTTTGTTTAAGGCGTCTTGCTTAGTTCATATATGTTACCGGAGGTGTCTTATTTACAAACCATTATAGGTATACACAATGTTACCCAGGTTAAAATAAATAAAATATACGAAAATAAGTTCTTGCACAACATAAAAATGATTTACGTGTATTTACTCATGAAATAGATTTGTTACTGAAAATGTATTTTGAGGTACAAACATGACAAATATCGTCTCTAAGGCTGACAATTCCTGTGTGTACTGGTCATTACTACTTCTATCAATGAGGTCTAATATGAAATAGTTGTTTGAGGATCAATCCCTAGAGTAAACAACAAAACCTTTGAGCATGAGAAAAGCACGGAAAAATCTGAAACGAATATCGAAATGATAAAATAACATGGAATACAAAAATGAATATTAAAATAAATCTACGTTATAATGTGTATCGACTCCTTCTGCTTACGTATAAGCAATGTGGCATGGGGTCTAACTGAAACTGAAGATCAGTTGCATTTCACTGGGCTCCTTCTCCGTAACTCTTCGTTCTCTTTTATTTCTTGAGTGTGGTTGCATAAAATTTAATGATGCCCGCAAATGTTACAAATGCTAAGTGCTCTTTAAATCTGACACGTGTGGGATGCAGTGGAATACTTGGAGATCAATCGTATTTTCATGTCACCCGGGCATAATGTTTGCTGTCTTATCTTTCTGGAACAAACTACAGCCACTTTGAAATATGGAGAGTTTAAATAGATACACAAAATCTGTATTTGTCGTATCTATCAAATCAGACTCGAGTTTTAGTAATGGTTCTTGAGAATTCCAAAAGAACACACCCCACATAAAAAACCAGCATTATCTTGAACAAATCCCTGTTGACAAGCTAGATCAATCGTTATGACGTCTCCTTCACAGAGGAACGAGAAATATATTTCTTTAGATAAAGCTACTCAGCACCAAATCTCCCAATTTTTAATCAGTATGTCCCCAAGTGTGTCGCAATAACTGATGCCGGAATATTAATAGTGGTTTCCTTTTTGGTTGACAACAATATCCTATAGACTCTTCTGTATAATGTGTACCTGAGCGGTTGAAAGACGCCATACTTGAATCAGAATATGATTTGATGCAATGTTTACGTTGCATTTTTAGGATTTCTGCCAGTCGCCATCGGACCCGTTTCTACATTACGTGTAGCCCTCTGCAATTGGCGTCCACTTCAGAATTCTTGTATACCTTGCCACTCATGCTTGAGAAAAGTGTTAGCACTTTTGCCACCTCGGAGGTTATGTGCCCCAAATATCTAACTCCCATTATTTTTCGTTTTTAAATCCAATGCGAATCTTGTGGTTTTCACAATTACAATATCTATTTTGTATCAAAACATAGAGGCTTCATTTTTAAATATATTCCTAGAATCAGGAGAGGGAGAAACCGGTAAGTGCTTAGCGGGTTTTAATTGATTTGCACTTCAGTTTATATTACTTGGCAGAAGGTCTGAGGAGTAGAAAATGTGCAATATAAACAGTTTTGTCGGTGGAATATTCATGAGCTGTTGCGAAACATTACAAATGAACTCATATCACATTGACCAGTAATATACCGATATGGTAGAAGTACTACGAGAGAAAGTACATCTTCATTCGATGTTCAGTGCTTGGTACAATCCATTGCTTTATTCTATTAAGTTAGGGTGTTGCTGAATGAGGTTGTTTTATGGACGTAAGAGGAAGAAGTAAAAAATGTAGATTACGACTACATAATGGTTGACACTTGGATTGAAGAGGTTAAGATTGTAATGAGCAAAGAAGCTTCCTGTCTGGGATCGGTTTCACAAAGCAACGGCTTTTGGACGGCAGAATGGAAGTTATTTCCTACCAATGGAATACAAAGGGAATGAGAATGGGGGAAACAAAAAACGTAGTTTGTCAGAAAATTCTCCATGGAAACAGCGGTAGAGTAGTTACTATCTTAAGACATTTCGTCATTATGAAAGTAGTTTTATGGTCAAAAATAATTCTTCATATATAAGGCGTCATAAACACTTATGAATTCTCTCAAGGCTGGAAAGAGAGGAGTACACCGATATGGTAGCAATGTCCCATGTTATTTTGATCTGACTCATGTAAAGGTAGAGCATGACGAGTGGATCAGGAACTTTCTGGAATGGTACAAAGAACCGACCATATTTTCAGCATCTTTAGCGATATATCTTATATATACGTTCAACTAGATGTCTGCGGTGAACTTCAGTCATAAAAGACTTTTAAAACAAGGAGTCTCTTTGCCATTCATAATAAAGTAACCCAATATTATACACTCCAACCCAGAAAGTTTACCCCATGTAACCTTAATATTGAGACAAAGACAACAGTTAATGAAATACTGAAATACTACTCAAAGTGATCACGTGTCGTCTATGCAGAAAATCAAAACAAAAGAACGTCTCTTTGAGACAGATACATCATGCCTAAGGGTACCAGACAATGAAATCTTACTCGGTTATGTGTGCTACCATATCTCTTTTTCTCACTACCTTAATGTGTTCCAGTTTCAATTGCGTCATGTTGCTGAATAGTGTTCAACGTAAACCCTAAAAACAAATACCTATTTTTCACAAATAAGAAAAACCTGAAATAATTTTAAATAATATCTGATCTAGTGCTTCTGCTATGAATTCAGAAGTTATTGCTAAAATACAAAGAAAAATCTACAATGTTATTTGTCCTGACCTGGAATCTCATCTTCATTCACTTTCCCATCGCCCTAACGAAGCTTAACTGTGTTTTTCTATGAATATTTTCATGGCAATTGTTCTGATGACCTTTCCTCTAGGGTACATATATTTATAAATTTAGGCACAATACTAGATTGGCCGTAAGATCTTTTCATTTTACAATTGAAATGGCTAGATGTAGCCCTAATTTCTATGCTAACAGTTTCTTCTCTCGCACTTCTCGCTGGTGGAATCCTCTTCCGGTTGCTTGCTTAACAGCCAGTTCAAAACAAGAAATTTTCTATAAAACAGCAATAAGAGAAGAAATTGAAAGACCCAACCGGTTATCCATCATACGGCTAAACGAGAAGAAATGGATTTCAATCAAACAGAAGGGAATGTAGAACTTTTTGCAAAAACATTAGATATAAATGGCGAGTGTTGGAAACTAACCTGGATAATTCATAATCTAAACAAACAATCTGGGAAAAATAATGAAGCCGTTGATACTTTTAATGCTATGTCCTTCCGAGACGTAGGCAATTATGACTCTCCACAAATTCCTTTTCTTTATTACCCATGAATGAAATGATTTCTTGGGATTTCAGAGTTTTCTTTCACCTGACTTCCATCTAAATCCAGCATATTCTGTTATTTAATCTATAGATGAGGGAGAAGAGACTTATTAATACCTTTCACAAATCTTGAATTTGAATGAATCTCAGGAAATTGTTAAGTACGTATAAAACTTGCACATAAATATACAATGTCGATTTCATGCGCAAAGGAAAGTCGGCAGTAGAAAACTGGATGGGTGGTGTTAGTTGTCGTCTCTGTGATCTTGAAGACTATACAAGGTTGTACAATGAATGCCTATTATGAGATACTTCATTTGCACAAGAGCTCACTTGGGGAAACAAAAATTCTAATATGAAATTATAAAATGAAAAGACTGCTGTGCGGATTTTTCAAGAAAAACAAATGTAATTGCAAAGAACACACACATGTTTGTTAAGTGATACATTTCTAGTGGCCATGAATAATTTTATAAGAATAGAACTCTATTAATAGAAATAGGATATTAAATATAGTCTATGAGAGAGAGAAACATCAGCCAAACATAGGAAGAGCAAATGCAGCAGAAGGGTCAGGCAAGACTGGGTGGCAGAATATTCCACTTGGAATCGTGTAATTAGTATTTGAGCTCGCAAGACCTACAAGCTAGACTAGAACATAAATAAAGTCCATCTGCATCTTTCAAACGGATCTAATCTAGGAAATCAGCTCCAGGCCATCAAAACAGTAAGTTTAATCAACTCTCTGACATTGCTTTTCTAACTGGCCACAGCGGAAAATGGAAAGAAAGGAGCAAAATATTTTAACTTTGGTATGAAACTAAAGTAGTTGTTATAAATAACAATATTAGAAAATTCTGGACGCTCCCATAGAGATTCAAACAATTTAAATTCGTGAAAAAATCCAAACTATGCAGACGTCAGCATCACTAAAATCAGCTAGAATACTAAAGAACAAGCATGAGAACTAAGGGGATTTGTTATAACTTTATCTCCACTTACTACTTTTTAAAAACTCGAAGAGTGGAAATATTCATAATATATAATCTTTAGGAATTTACACTTAAAATCTGATACTCTTTGAATGTTAGTTTCGTTACATAAGAAATTAAATTCAGATATACGGAAAACTTTCAGTCTACAATCTGGCATGGAACGCAGTAAATGTGTGAATGTTTAAAAGTTTAAACTTCCAACACATCACCCTTTCCAATCCTGGAGGCTAGAGTTGACATCTTAAAGAAATCGGTAATATGATATTTAACCGTTCTAGACATATAGAGACATGTTTTAAAGAGGGTTAAACAACAGATGGAAAGCTAAAACCTTTGAGATTATGTATGCTACAATGATATTCAAATATACGGGAGTGATTGGAATATTTCCAGATATTCTTGGAAAGGTCTGGAATATATTTCAGTGTGAGGGTTAATTGAAACTTTTCATAATTACTGAAATCAGCGACAATACTGAAGAGTGTATTGGAATATTGACGAGGCTTGCTTTCAAGCCCGGTCAGATGCTACTGCAAACATTACGTTGGTGTCAAGTTCAACAAACACACACACACAGAGACACACACACAAACACAGACACACACACACATACACACACACACACACATATATATATTTTATGATAAAAAATGTACCAATGAAAAGCGCAAATAAAATAGAAAAATCGCGAAGTATAAGCAGTTAATTGCTTATATCCACTGACGTTTAGACGAAGTAATTCCCGGAGTGTCCATCTACGAAATTCTGGAGACAGGATGCGGAAACATCAGTCAATTAACTGACAAACCTTGTACTTATATATATATATATATATATATATATATATATATATATATATATATATAGAGAGAGAGAGAGAGAGAGAGAGAGATAGATAGATAGATAGATAGATAGATAGATAGATAGATAGATAGATAGATAGATAGACAGATAATTACATGTATGGAAAATTATGACTGAGAGACAGTGCTTGATGACAGCTGCAATCAATTCATTTGCATAATAATACGAGACGCTCTCATCCCACGAATCACAGTAACAAATTAGTAGATCTCACATGTAGATTCAGTTTAATTAACTTGATTCAATCAAATACTTTCTCAACAATGTTGTGCTTTTCAATACGATTTTCATCCAATAGTCAAACGTCTCTGATTTTAAATTTCTAGCATTTAATGTACATAGGTTTACTTATGAAATGTCATATTTTCATTATAATGCTCCTGGAAATGTGCCAAATAATGCAATGAAATAGATCATCATTTAAATATATATCGTCTTACTTTAAAGGTTTGTATTTTATATGCCTATTCATTATTGGCCAGTTCAATAAAATAATACGTGTGAACTTATATCAAAACAATACTGGTAAACAGTCATGCCATTCTGATTAAAAATATTTCCACTATAAAAATAAATTCAGGAACGTTAGTATCAGTTATTCTGTGGGGACAGGGTGGAGTAATGGATATCAGTTCGGAGTGAGTGATTCCAGTTGAGTTCACTACATTCACTTACGTGCTAATAGCTTTAGGAAAGGTAAGAATCCATTTCTTCTCCCCCAAGATATGGGTAAATAGTAAGACAGATGGGTCCAATATCTGGGTGGAAACTGCTCTAGAAGGACAACTCTGAATTCAAAACCTGAGGGCCTAGTATACGGACCAAGGACGACGTACACCATATACTTTGGTCTTCGGTTGTCGCTTGCGGACGAGATGGACGCCACCAAGCTATATGAAGTCCCACTGAAATTTCACGATGAAGAACAATCAAAGTTTGTTTCTTCGCTTGTAAGTTGCGTCAATGAACGATTGAAGCAATCGAAAGACTGATGATGATGATGATGATTATGATGACGACAACAGTGTCAATGATGATGATTATGATTAATTACATAGCTTGCCCAATTGATGTATTTACGTAATAAAATGTGTGTTATACAGCTATATCGCCTGACAATTGTCGCCTGATTATTTCCGTGATTAGCATTTCTTATTTAATACGTTATATCATGCCAAATAAACTGACGGGAATTCTTGCATTGCACTCTAATTATTTAGAGAAATACATCATGCAATTTGAAAAGAATTCTCGATTTAATCAAGAAATTGTATTATTTACTCAATACATTAACATATATTGAAGTTACCGTTAGATTAGCTGGTAAGTATAACATTTAATCAAATAAAACACTCTCCCGACATATATTTCATAAGCGGATTTCTGAAGTCATAACCAGCAAAAACGAAAATACGCAGCAATATTTAATATAGAAAAATAATTTTACTTTCTGGCAGATCGAATGAAATATAGAGGCGTTCATTCAGTCGCTCTAAATCATCGTTTCCCAACTTGGGTGTTAGTGCCCCCTTGTGGGGTGTGTTATGTTGAAAGTGAACTCTAGGAGATTTATTTCATTTGGTAGGCGGTGAACATATTCAGTGGGAAGATGGAAATTTATCCACTTTTTTCAAATTTAAATAAATTATTCAATATTGGCTTCAAAAAGAAATATCTGGAAGGTATCTAAATATGTGGGAAGCTATCAAACTTTTCTTCCTTGCTTTTCCAACTTCATATATGGCTGAATATTATTTCAGCGCAATGACACGGCTTCTTACTAAACAAAGAAACCGCCTGAAAATTACAAAACGAGGAGATCTACGATTACTTGTAAGCAGCATGGAAACTAAAGTAAGAATCTTAGACAGGAAGCACGAAAGTCAAACAGATTGAAAAAAAGGTTGGGAAGCACTGATCTACATTCCTTACGCAAATCAAAAGAAAACGGAATTCAAAATTATTTTAGGCTTTGGATCATCTTTATTTTCTTAGCAAATTGTTTTAGTTATTGTATCAACCACTTGTTTTCTGTAATAGGCTGGTTCCTTTAATCCTCAAGATTTATATGTTTTTTCTTCATTCGACAGAAGCCGGATTGATTTTGGAAATTAAAAACGTAGCAGGTCCATAAGATAAGCCAGAAAATTATTTTGTTCGCCAACATAAGAGGTTAATTTGTTCCTATCATAAATAATTGAGAAATTTACAGAAAAGAGCGTTAAGCTCGAACAGATATTAAGAAACTACAGCATTTTAATTGCGTCTTTTATGAGTATGGTTGTGTAAAAATAAGGCGGAATAAATATCGCCATGTTGTAGAAATACAAATATTGGGAAATAAACTGTCTAGCCGACTTGAAGATCAATTTCGAGTCGCCCAAATGTTCGTCAATGTCTGTCGAAGACAATTTCATAACAAGGGTATATATATATATATATATATATATATATATATATATATCGTATACAAAATACATATAAATACTCTATAGTGTAAGAAAAATAGTGCTCAATGTTAAATAACAGAGCTATTTAAGATATATATATATATATATATATATATATATATATATATATATATATATATAAAGAAATATACATAATACCTTACATTAATTGCACAACTCCGAATTTCATGCCGAAGCAATTGTCAAGTGCTGTAATTATTATTTTTATTTTTATTTTGGGTTAACGCTGTTTTTTTTTTTTAATCTGGTTCCCGCGAGATACTTTATTGTTGTGATGGAATATTATTGTTAAAATGTTCAAATGAATTCTAGTTTAATTTTGAAATTGAATTTAGACCCAGATTAACATTTTAGATTCAAAATAAGTTTGGAAATAAGAAATATATATTCTAATTTAGAGAGACGCCGATGTTAAAGAGGTAAGCTAGAAGAGACGTGAGAAAATCAATTGGGGGTAATTCTATTTTATTCCGAAAATCAATAGAGTAATTAATAATATTATTAATATTAGTATTACTAAATTAACTAAAAGTAGTGATATCAATAATAATAAAATAAAAATAAGTATAAACATTCATTGATGTTCCCCGTTAATCTCTTTAGACTAATGTGCATTTAATATTCATGTGCTGGTCGGTAATTTTGTGGAAAATTCATTAAAAATAGAACCAGTTAATCATCTTATAAAATACTAAAGGCTATTTAAAAAAGAAAAAGCTATTTTTTAAAGTGTTTGGGTACTAATATTTATCAAGTGTTGCTTATCTGATATTTGAGTAAACATGATTTATGATAATAAAGTATAATAGGTACTCCACAGAAACACGATACTTACGGTGTAAAATGAATTTAAAAAAAAATCATTCTTGACGCTCTAAATTTAGTTTTAATTTCAGGCTAATACATTTAATATTTCCAATGATTTGCTGTATTTCAAAACTAATTTAAATTGGCTGGAAGGAGTTTTGTATTGAAATTGTTAAAATTGCTTAATTTAGCACAATGTTTTTGGTCATCTTTTATTACAATTTTATTCTCTTTATAAAAAAAATTTCAAAAATATATAAAAAAAAAATCCAGCAGTTGAATCTGAAGTTATTTTGTAGTATTTCTAAATTCTTGCCGGTCAGCCTTTATGTTTTTTTCCTTTTTACCCACCTACCATAATCAATAAATTAAAATAAAATTCTGGCCAACTTTACTACAAAATGTCTTGATAGGTAGGACAGCTGAAATATATTCACTTCTTAGTATTGAAGATGCATCAAGTTAAAGCTGCGAATTTAAATTCTTACGAACTGGGGCCAGAGACATATAGGTAAAAGTTTAGAAAATATAAAAATTTTAAATCAAACTTTTGTGGAATTTGCAAGGGTCAAAAAAGATTTTTTTATCAATGTTTAGAACTAACGGCGACTTTAATATATTGCGTCAATTAATTCTTATAGAGGATTTTAAACAACGCATGACTAGTTATTTATTAACACACCGTGGAGACAAAGATATCAAAAATGTAAATGAGACAGCAGTCCTTTCTGATTCTTATTCTCTAATGCATTAAAATAATTTCCATGTGATGGACAATTACTGAACAAATGGAAATTACAAAATCAAATCAGTAGATCAGTCAGTTATTTCAGTGATTCTCTGTCATATTCTAAATCACGTACGGTGGTTGCATCTAGTCTCAAAAATAGTCATTTTAATTTTAATAATCCTGTTGAAGCAGAATCAAAAATTACAATATGACAATTAATATATAGTTAATAATGAAGAAGATAATCGAGACAGAAAATAGAAAACAGAAAATGGTGAACTCATATGTAATTAAGATAAGAAAATAAAAAAATAAAATAATCTCTAAAAGAAATTTTTGATTTGGTCAGTGAGATCAAAAGGATTTTTACTGATGTTCCAGGAAAAAACTACTACTAACCAAAATGATGTTACAGTTACAGATGCAACAAACCACATCAAATATCCCTACCGATTAAATCCAATTAAACTTCAAAGTTTCAGAAAAGAGATTCAGTAAATGCTGGACAATGACATTATTGAACCAAGCAACAGCGAATTGCGTCCACCGTGCATTATTGTGCCGGAGTCAAAGTTTAGAGACTTGTGACAGATGACCACAAACTAAATACTGAAATAAAACGGACTCTTTTTCGATTCGCAGAATCGATGGTTGTATCGATAATATTGGTAATGCAAAATATATCAGCAAATTTGATCTTTTGAAAGATTATTTGCAAGTACTCTTAACTGACAATGCCCCCAAAACATCTGCATTTGTTACTTATGACGGTTATAACATTACAAAGTGATGCACTTCGAGATGAAGAATGCTCCAGCCACATAAGCCTTTATGCTTAGTTTTTTTTTTACTCTCTGACCATAATAAATTAGAATAAAACCTTTTTTGTTTACTATAAAACTTAGCTGGTTCTTTCCTTTGTGTGTGTGTGTGTGTGTGTGTGTGTGTGTGTGTGTGTGTGTTGCGGCATTCACCCTGGGTTGGTTAAGCCGGCTCCTTCCAAAGAATTCACCGCGTCCCGAACGAAGGCCGACCAAGCACGGTGATCCGTCGCCAATGATGAAACGAGCGACAGCCATTCCCGATTCCAACGGCGGATACCGTAGATTGTTGGACCCAGAATCAGCCCTGCATCTTGTTTCACCGTCCTGAGCCAGGTCTTGAGCTGGCCGCCACATCGCCTCTTCCAGCCCCGAAGAGGGACCGGATCGATGGCTTCTCTGATGAGCTCGCCTCGTTGACGACGGAGAGCGTGACCAAACCAGCGAAGACGCCTCTCGAGCAGAGCTTGCTGGAGGAAAGTTATTGTTCTTTCCTTTCCTTTTACCTTATTTCTTTTGTGGCACACATGACACCACTCGAGTTAGACGGTTACGAAGTGAGAGGTAAGAGGTGTACAGCTATTGTGAATATGTGCGGAAGATAGCGGTTAACCCTAAACTTGAACAGATTAAGATTGTAGCATGCATCATTTTGAAAGTCGGTTCCACGAGGCAGCGGTTCGTGGGAAGAAGCTGCTGGTGTGGAACTTACATTTCAGCAGGCTTATGAAGTGAATGAGGGTGGGGTTTGCCACAATGTGCGTGGCATGGCGGGTCTAATCGGTGAATGTTAGGACTGGTGGGACTAAGGAGAGTAGTTTTTCTGAAGACTTTTTATGGAAGTAGCAATAGAGCAAGTGAGAGGTTTACAACGTCTCAACTGAGAGAACGTGGTTGTAAGATGGAAAATAATTCGTCTCCTACAAGGACGCGTAGAGGCTTTTGGACTCTATCGAGAGTGAAAAGTGAAGACTGGACAGCTCCCATCCATAAATGGCAGAAGTACGTCATTTTCATTTGATCTGTCTCTTGTTAGGTTAGAGGATAGCAAGAGTAGTGAGGTACTTGCTGAAGCTGTACCATTAAGCGATCATTTTCTCATCGTTTTAGCAGTGAATCGTATGTATGAGTACCACTTGAGGTCTGAGTTGTCTTTAAGTCCGAATAGGCGCTGGGGAAACATCCGGTCATTACAATTGGTTAGGTTCTGGGAGAGATCGTTGAAGGTGTAAAGTCCCAAGTTTGGTCTTTGAGGCATTGAAAGTGACCAGCTAGTTTCCCCCCCCCCACTGCGCTGCTACAGTTAGATCAGTAGATCAGCTGCCAAACTGGCCATCAAGTGATTTGGAGGTGCACCTATATACCTATGTATCATCAGCATAGATATTCACAAATGATCGGTGTCTACTCTTAGGCGTGTCATTTATGAGGTTGTAACTATTTAGATTGTGAACAAGCTTCTTGTTGATTATAGCTTCAAGGAATTTACGGATAACACTGAGGAGACTGGTGGGTCTATAATGTGAGGTGAATGAGTGTTCACCCACATTCTTAAAAACCGGGCATGCACTTCCACTTCCCTCAGACTTGGGAAGAATTTCTCCTTCAAGAAGCAGTCAAATAGTTTCAAGAAGGATTGGAGATAACTCTGGGTTAATATTGTGAGAACAACCACTGGGATTTTCGATGGACCGGTGGCGTTCTTAGGGTCAAGAGTTCTAAGTCGAGAAACTTCCTGGGCAGTAATGAAAATATTACTGAGATTGTGCTCAGTGAGACGCGGGAAGTCGGTAAGGAAAAGCCTTTGTCATCTAACGTTGAGTTAGATTCAAAAATCGAAGCGAAGTGCTTCGCCTTATCCAACGAAGATGAGATCTCGGGGCTATTTATAACAGTAGGCACTGATGCTTTGCCTTTATTCAGAATTTGGTTACAGAACTTCCAGAACTCCTGGGATCCAATTAGTTTGCTTTCAACCTTATCCTGGACTATTCGAGAATAGCTACACTTTGCATTTTCTAGAACTTTCCTGCAACGGTTTTCGATACTTCTGAATGTAGCAAGTGTCCTATTACACCGCTTCTAGTAATAGTTATTGTAGTAGTAGTAATTACCATCAGCTATAGCTGCAGCATATTCGCGGGAAACCAGGGCTGACTATTCGTTTTCTACTGGTATTTTTCCAGGTTATAAAACTCTCCATTCCAGTGTTGATCCACTCTGATATGAGGGAAGCAGTTTTGTGGGTAGTGTGTTTGAAGAAAGCTGAGAGTGTAGCGCCCGCTATGTAAGAATTGGAACTGTCCCAGTTTGCTTTCATGTACCTAATGATTGTTCTATGCAATGGTCTATCAGGTGATGTCTTTGATTTAGCATCAGCTTTGACACTGAGTAGTGGTCTGAAGCATAGATAACACTTCTGCAAGGCATTTTTCAGGGCTGGACGTGAGGAAGAGGTCAAGATGGTTCGCTTGATGATATGTCACGTTAGGAACACGGGTAGGTTCTTCAATGATCTGCGTGTGATCGTAGATGATGGAGAATTCTTTACACTATCTGTCCCCTTCCTTAGTTCATGAGCAATTAAAGGATTTTCTAATTAAATAATGTCTTATTATTTTGAATGCATTTTTCATTTTACAGTTCAGAACATATTTTCGGTAACTGGGTGTCCTATTTTACAGAAACAAGTCGATGATTTCAATTCTGTGTTTAGCTCATACAAATACTACGCGGGACAAAATCTGATTACTCGAAATTACATAAAATTAAGTAAGTGTGGGTAACACATGTAAAAAAATACTTTCGCAAGATTTTTCTAAAAAACGATTTGCAAAATAATTTAATTTGTAAGTAATTTCTGAAAGCTTAAGTAAAATCCGACAACTATTTGTTTTTTCAAAAATTTTCAAATCAATGTGTTCTTCTCCGCAAAAAAGACGCCATAATTTCCTATACTTATCTTTGCCTTTCCCCGCATCGAGGAAAAAAAACAAGATTTTTAACCAAAATTTAGAATGTTCAAAAAAGGATAAAAACATAATTTAATCATCAGAAATTCCTTTGTTTTTTCTCTTGATAATAACATGAATATTTTAATGATAAAGCTTTGTTTTTATTAAGTTTTGCACATATTTACATCAATGTATGCTAATTATTTAGCGAATATGTGGAGGTGTCTAAAAATAAAGAATAAACGCTTATATTTTCAGAGTTGAAATATACATATCTAACAGATGTGTGAAATTATGAAATGAAACATTTTTATTATTATTCCTCAAGTTATTTTGTTTAAGATCTTATTGCTTTTGTCTCATGCTGTGTTCGAGTAATTGAATAGCATTCTGAAACTACTCATCTTTATTCATTATATATATATATATTTATATGTAAAGATATTTATAATCAGTTTAACGTTCTTTTTATAGATACTAGTATTTAAGCAAATGTTCTGTTTTATAATATGTGCCTTAATATGAATAGAAGAGATTCATGGAAGATTTAAGTTTAAAGATTGTAAAATCGACCTTGCTAACCAGACGCTCATCTCGCGAAATGATGGTTCCGTATAGGATACAGGTTCGATTCCTGTCGGAGAACGAATATTTTCTATGAAAATTTCTCGGACATTCAGGCCGGTAAATGTTATTTAATACTGTTTATTATAAAACAGAGCATTTGCTTAAATACTTGTATCTATAAAAAGAACGTTAAACGTATTATAAATGTCTTTAAATAAATTGTCGGACTATGTCCAATTCAAATATATATATATATATATATATATATATATATATATATATATATATATATATATATATATATATATATATATATGATGAATACAGACGCTCCTTAAAAATCCATTCGGTTATAATTTAATTCCTCCATATATAATTATTCCTCGCTTCAAACCAAAGTTTTTGGTTTTTTTTTAAATAGAGTCAATTTATCCAGACGAAAGGAAAAGGGATACGAAAAAGCAAAATGAAAAAATTTAATATTAAAAGAGGAAAACATAAAATAAAAATGTCAATATAAGATTTTGTGGGGAAGAGAAAAAGAGAGAGAACATGGCAGGAAGAAGAGAGGGAAGCTGAGAGCTAGAAGAGGGAGGGAGAGAAATGAAAGGAAAGAAGGAAATCGCATATATAATGCTGGTGTTAGCAAAACATTGCGCCATGTAATAAAACAGAACTATTAAATATATATAAATAAATATACATATTATCCCTCACCGATATCAGAAATCATGTACAACGCAATATTCAGTTGGTGTTTATAGACTGACTGTTGCATAATTTAAATATTATTAAAAAATATGTTGGCACAGCTATATATTATACTGTGTATTACAGTTTTTTTTTAATATTAAAAAGTATATTTTGCATTTTAATTAAACGGTATATATATATATATATATATATATATATATATATATAAGTGTGTGTGTGTGCGCGCGAGTTTGTGTAAAAAACAAAAAACTTACTTTAAAGTTGTGAATATTAAGTCTTTATATTAAGCATAAAGGAAGATTACTCGTTCTTGAAAAACACATCATTTACATTAAGAATTAATCTGGGTCAACGTATTTGAGCAGATATTTATTTTATGACTGTGTGGAACCATTAATTCATTTCTCTTGCTTAATAAGCTAGTGTTATTTGTTTTAAGATAACTAATTTTTCAGCAAGACATAATTTCCATCGATTACCTTTTTTATTGTAAGTTTTGTCTCTTGCTATAATATCCCACGTAATAATCGGTGTACTACCGCCATTCTGTAATTGCCAGAAATGTTTAGTGAGAGCATTGCTGTTTATGTATTTTATATTGCCTAAAGTTATTCAATGATGTAGAAACGAAATTTCACAGGATTTCTAGTGGAACCAAAATAAATTTTACATCGTAATGTATGTTAGCTCGGTATACAATATTATCAGTCATACATCAGATATTTTTCGGCAGTTTCATTTTTTTTTAAATAGCCATTATTCAAGTTCAAAGACACATCGAGCAAGTTGATTACTTTTGCATTGGTGCTAGTTGTAATATTTCGCTCGTTATCTTTAAAAAGTTTTATAAGTTCATTTCTCAAGTGGTCTGTATTACAAACCATATATCAAAGATCTATATAACCATACATACGTCAGTAAAGATTCAAACAACATAACATTCTAGATTAATTACATAAATCAGTCCAACTTAGATTATCTAGCAATAAGGAAATATTTGATAATAATAAAAATAAATATATAAAAGCTTTAGAACCAAGCAAAAACATAAAAGGTAAAAATAAACAGAAATACCGTAGGCGTAACATCATATGGTTTAATACACCTTTTAATCGTTATATTCAAACTAATAACGGAAGAATTTTCTAAAATAATAAGCACTTTAATTATTCACCAACAAAAAAAACTTTTTTAACAACAATAATGTTAAGATCAGCTATAGCGGCGTCATAAACATCGATAAATGTGTATCACAGCATAACAATATTATATTAAACAAAAACAAAAGCCTACGTAGACACGTTAAAATCTCCGAAAAATACATTCAAATGCCGGAAAAATATGACATGTCCCTTAAAAGGTATATATATATATATAAATATATATATATATATATATATATATATATATATATATATATATATATATATATATGCAAGTATTCATGCATATACATTATATATATATGCATGTATATATATGCACATATATATAATGTATATAATACATATATATATATATATTATATATATATATATATATATATATATGTGTGTGTGTGTGCGTGTGTGTATATATATACATATGTGTCTGTGTCACAAATTAACATATAAAAAATATATCTATAAAAAGACAATATGAATAAAGACAAAAAGAAAATTTACCTTTACCAAAGCGTTTCGTCCTCAAAAAGTTAGTGAATACTGTTATTGTTGTTGAATTTTTCTAATTTCCTATAAGCAGTCAGTTGCAGTTACCCTGACGAGTAGACGGCGTAACTCCTGGAGAGTCCGCCTATGAATCTCTGGAGTCGGAATATTGAAGGTAACACCAATCAGGTAAACGATAAACATTTTACTTTTATTCTTTCTATTAATGCCCTATCTTGATATAAACTGCTTGCCTTAAAAGTCTTTTCTCTCAGTAACCCACTGATGACAGCATTTCTGGTTTCATACTATCTTTGATATAACAATTGCTTTAACTCCTGATAAATCTTTTTTTCTGTTGAGCATTTTTCCAGGTTTTTGTTTAGTTTGATCACTTTTAAGCTGCATTCATTGCACTTATTATATATTTCCCCAAAAATCAATATACAATTTTATGATAAAAAATGTACCAATGAAAAGCGCAAATAAAATAGAAAAATCGAGAAGTATAAGCAGTTAATTGCTTATATCCACTGACGTTTAGATGAAGTAATTCCCGGAGTGTCCATCTACGAAATTCTGGAGTCAGGATGCGGAAACATCAGTCAATTAACTGACAAACCTTGTACTTATATATATATATATATATATATGTGTGTGTGTGTGTGTGTGTGTACTGTTATGGGACCCTACCTATAACGACAGAGTGAACGCTTCCTGAAGCTATGAATACTGCGCCTCTCAATACAGAGGGACGAGACAGAATCTAGTCGAGCCAATAGTAGTTCACTCCAAACCAAACTGACAGTCATACTAACACCTTCCACATCTTGTATTATTATTATTTGTAATATATCTTTGTTACTTCTACTCTTGTGTTCGTGTTGTTCTTCCTTGGTACTAGCCTTGGACCATAACATTGGCGACAAGGATATTGAAGAAACGAAGTTCTACGCGGAGAATCTAAAAATAAAAAAAACTTTTTGCTAACGGCTGTCCATAACATTGGCGACGAGGATATTGAAGAAACGAAGTTCTACGCGGAGAATCTAAAACAAAAAAAAAACTTTTTGCTATCGGTCGTCCATAACAGAGTTCGACGGTGGTATTGAGAAAAAAAAAACAAGTTCTACACGAAAATAAAAAAAAAGAATTTTTTTTTTGGACACCAACCTTAACAGTGGTAACGAAGACACGAAGAAAAACTATTGGAAATTCAACAGAAAAACGAAGAGAAGCAACTCGAACTATAAGAATTACTACTACGGGCAGTAACAAACAAAGGACAACATTCTGGAAATGAAGCGGCATTTTCGCAAAATGCTATATGGAGCTCAAAGACTTCACTTATGCACCGGACGAAGACAAAACCTTCGCGGCTTACTTCAGAAGGTATGAAGATTCATATGAGTTTGATTGCGGATAATGGTCAGACGCGAAAAAAGTACGTCTACTACTGAGGAAACTAGGGTCAAGCGAATACACTAAATTCGTAGACTACATCCTACAGAGGAAAACGAATGTGTTGACTTTCAAGGAAGCTGTGAAACTTTTAACGGAATTATTTAGTCCGAACACTTCACTATTCAACAAAAGGTGGAAATGTTTAAGTTTAACAATAAAGGATAGCGAAGACTATATAACATTCGCGTCCGTAGTAAACAAACACTGCGATGACTTTAAGTTATCTGAACTCAGCCCTGACAATTTTAAATGTTTGATATTCGTCCAAGGCCTGGTTTCGATTAAAGATGCGGAGATCAGACGGAGAATTCTAACAAAACTTGAGAGTGAATCAGAATTGACGCTACAAAAATTGGCTGAGGACTCTCAGAGATGTATAAGCGTAAAAAAGGCATCGAAAGATATAGAAGAGTCTGGCGTCGCTCACATACGAAAAGTACAACGACAAACGCGTTTTTCCCCTCCCCAAAAACAAACCAAACAAATTATTTTACTACAAAAAGTCAAATGAAATCTCAGAAGAAACTACCACCCAGTCCATGCTATCGCTGTGGGACTTTGCATTGGTACAAATATTGTCCATACCGCTATAAGACTTGGCTGTCGTGAAATAAAGTGGGACATAAAAGTTATCACTGTGGAACAAAGCAAAAGCCGAGTAAGAGTCACTAGAACTGACCAAGCGGACGGGATAAATATAGTAGAAATGTTAAACAAAACAATAAGTTTACAATTAGATTCCGGATCAGATTTAACCAGTATTAGCTTACAGACGTGGAAGAAATTAAACAAACCGACCATGTTGAGAACCGATAAAAAAGCCAGGTCGGTAACAGTAAGAAAAATCAAATTTGAGGCGGATATTATCACAGATGTGACGTCCAACGGAATGACCAAGAAATTAAAGATGTATGTTCTAAAAAATACGGAACATTTATTTGGAACTGACAGGATGCAGAAATTTGACCTCTGGGATTTACCGATAAA
This sequence comes from Acanthosepion esculentum, assembly GCA_964036315.1. Taxonomy (NCBI): domain Eukaryota; kingdom Metazoa; phylum Mollusca; class Cephalopoda; order Sepiida; family Sepiidae; genus Acanthosepion; species Acanthosepion esculentum. The sequence goes on along the minus strand of OZ038486.1, from coordinate 109,551,337 downwards.
TACGTTCTGCCAAAAAGTGGAAAGGTTATCGACTGAGGCAGAGAAATTAAATAAGAAATTAAAGGAGAGTTTCCTCCAAGTATTTTCATCCGGCCTCGGGTGGTGTAAAAAATGGCGGCCAAAATAGAAGTAAAAGAAAATGTAGAACCCATTTTCAAGAAGAAAAGAAATGTACCTTTCGCCACATTAGAAACAATAGACCAAGAGTTAAATAGACTCGTGAAAACCGGTATATTGACAAAGGTGGGATATATAGTCAATGGGCCGCACCTACGGTTTACGTGAAAAAAAATTAGGTGAGATACGAGTATGAGCTGATTTCTCGACGAGAGTGAATGTAGCGATTAAGGATTATCACTATCCTCTCCCTAGTCCAGAGGAAGTATTCACAAAGTTTTTCTCAAAGATAGACTTAAGCGAAGCATACCTAGTAGTACCAGTAGATGAGGAAAGCTCGAGATTGTTGTGCATAAACACACATAAAGGATTAAATAAGTTCCAAAGATTACCATTCGGGATCAAGGTCGCGCCGGCGATATTTCAGCAAATAATGGAACTATGCTAGGCGGACTGGATTTCACGATTGCATAACTTGATGACATACTCATAAATAGCAAAAATATTGAACAACACAGGGAACACGTTCAAGAGGTTTTCAGGTAGATACAAAACTACGGTTTTAAGGTAAAGGAAAATTAATATGACTTCTTTATGAAAGAGATAAAATATCTGGGCCATATTATTGACGAAGGAAGAAGACCAGACCCAGAAAAAATGCCGGCTCCAAAAATTTAGCCGAATTACAAAGCTTCTTGGGCTTAGTAAATTATTATCAAGAATTTATTCCTACATGCACAAATTACGCGCACCTCTAAACGAACTGTTGAAAAAAGAAAAAGTTTGGGAATGTTCATATGAATGTCAGTAAACTTTCGACAAAATCATTAAGACTCTAACAGAAGATTTATTTTTATCGTATTATGACCCAAAATTGGAAATAACATTCGCGAGTGACGCGAGTGCCTATGGTATTGGGGTATGTATACTTCATAAAATGTCGGATGGGACATTAAACCCATCGTGCATGCGTCAAGAACGTTGCTACCAGGCGAACAAAATTACTCGCAAATAGGAAAAAGAAGTGATGAGGATTATTTTTGCGGTTACGAGATTCCACAGATATATTTACGGTAGATTTTTCACCTTACAGACGAACCACAAGCCGTTATTGTCAATATTTGGATCAAAGAAAGGTCTACCTGTCTACTCTGCTAATTGATTGCTAAGATGTGGGTGGGACTATTTTATTAACTATAACTTTAAATTGGAGTGTCTTCCATCAAACAAAATCGGGCATGAAGATGGTCTTTCGAGACTAATACCAAAGAAAACGGAGCCATTAGAAGATTCCGTAATTGCAGCTCTACGATATGAGGAAGATATTAGAACATCATTATGTAGTACAATTCGAGACTTCCCCGTCATATTACAGGAAATAAGAAACGAAGCAGTGAATGACGAATTTATAAAGGAAACGAAAACAAAAATTGTAGGAAAAGATAAGCATTTATCAGACAGTTTTTCGTTATGTGATAATGTTCTGCTATATAATGAAAGAGTAGTAACCCCGAAAACGCTGCAAAGGCGAATCCTCAAGGATTTTCACATGGGCCACCCAGGAAAGAACAGAATGAAATCCTTAATGCGAAGTTACGTGTACTGGCCAAATATGGATCAAGATATTTTACATATGGTGGACAAATGCAAGGGCTGTTCCTTAGCAGCCAAGGCACCTCCGATCATCCATAATCCATGGCCTAAGACAGATCAACCGTGGTCGAGAAACCATGTAGATTTCGCAGATCCATTAGATGGTTTTTACTACTTGATTGTAATAGACAGTTACAGCAAATGGCCAGAAGTATTTCGTTGTAGAAAACCTACTTCTAAAACTACAATAAATTGCCTTCACGAGCTGTTTTCTCGTTTCGGAGTGATTGATTGTCTAGTCACTGATAATGGAACACAATTTACATTTGTGGATTTTCAAGAATTTTGTGAAACTTTTCAGGTAAAACACATCACATCCCCGCCATATCACCCAAGATCAAACGGGCAAGCGGAGAGTTTGTATATACATTAAAAAGAGCACTAAGGAAAGCTTATTACGTACCAACAGAAAAGGCTTTACAACAATTCTTGCAAGTGTATAGAATTACACAGAACAGTACTACGCCATCGGCATTATCACCGGCGGAAGTGATGTTCGCCCGAAAAATTAGATCGGTATTCGACAAATTACTGCTAAAACAGACAAAGCAATCACCAACGTCGTTTGTACCAAAAAGAAAATTTAACCCAGGGGAGAATGATTTTTTAAAATGTTCAAAAAATTTACATCCTATTGGGAGCCAGGTACAATAGAGAAACGAATCGGGAATGTGATTTACATAATTCAGTGTCCGAAGTTCTTGCATAAAAGGCACTTAAATCAAATCAGAAAGAGGCTGTTAGAGGATTCTAACGGTCTACCTCAGGGAGAGGAGGAAGTGATGGACACAATATTTGACACATTCAATATGCAAAGGCCTCAAGCAATTTCAGAACCGCGGAAATCAAGCAGAAAAATAAAATTTACAGAGCCTTTGATGATTAATCCGAAGAGGAAAAAATATTAAAGGCACGTGCGAGGTAAAAGCTTTGGGATGCGGGTGTTATGGGACCTTACCTATAACGACAGAATGAACTCTTCCTGACGCTATGAATACTGCGCCTCTCAAGAGAGAAGGAAGAGACGGAATCGAGTCTCTGACTGTTTGCGACATCTGTCGAACTCTCTGCTTTGGCAGAGAGGAACCCGGACGAGGCTTTGCCGAAGGGCAAAGTTTCGTCCGGGGAGGTAGACAGTCCCTGAACCCGTTTATACGGGTTCTAATGGGCATATTTTTGGCCGAGCCTACGGGCTCGGTAAGCCCACATTAAACCGGCCTTGTGCCACATTCGACCCACGTGGGAGGGTTGTTAAATATCGAGACGGAATCGAGTCGCGCCAATAGTAATTCACTCCAAACAAGACTGACAGTCATACTAACACTTTCCACATCTTGTATTATTATTCTGTGTAATATATCTTTGTTATTTCTACTCTTGTGTTCATGTTGTTCTTCCTTGGTCCTAACCTTGTACCATAACACATACATACATACATACATACATACATACATACATACATATATATATATATATATATATATATATATATATATATATATATATGATGCGTTGGATGAATTGTTGTAGATATTACGTAGAAATGAGAATAATACTGACATCTCACTTTTACAGATATATTTGCCAAAATTACACAAAAAGATCTTGAAATAATAAAGAGTAAATGTATTCAATGATTGGGTTCTCCTGCTTGTGTAGCATGGTGCAGATTCCTTTTGCCAAAAATAGTGTCTTCAAGCATCCACCCTGTTGACCCAGAGCAGCACTACCTCCTCAAAGCACTTAATGTATGCGTCTCTGTTGTGTGATGCCTTGTGGAAACATGAATGGAGGCATAACGTCGCCATCACTTGTGATCACTCCAGACCCCATCGTAATCATCAGTAGACTCATCCAACATTTTCCCAATCTCCTGCACGTGACACCCAAAACACTCTGAAATGTTCGTATTGGATCTTCCGGTGCGAATGCCAAGCAGTACAGCATTCCGTTTCCGGCGGAGTGAATTGCATCATAGTTCTCTTTTTCTCACAGACGGTGCTCAACTGACTCCACTTTATTGTGCAGTTCACAAAATAAAAAAAAAACATTACGCATTAGCGAAGTTAAATATATAAAATTTACCCGTTGCATTACGGGGTGAAGAAGACACTTCAGAGAGATAAAATAACATGTAATTATGACAGATTGATAAAAACAACGATGATGATGATATAAGTGTGTAAAATGTAGGTTTTATTTAATGTATTTTGGTTTGTGTTTATGATAAATTTTAAATATGCAGCAAAAAAGAAAAAAAAAGCACGTCTGTGGATTTTACTGACATGTTAAACAAAGCAGACATTTTTACGTGAATACTTCCAAAAGTGTCTTTATAAACTGCAAACGTCAGTATATTGCAACACTTTGGCAGCCTCGTGGCATTAAAGGGAAATTATGAAAACTTATATTAGAAGCACATAACAGAAACATGAAAAAAGAAATGAAAAAATAATGTTTTGTAGACCGTCTTTTAATCATGATAAATTAATCCACCGACAACATTTTATTAAGCTATCTTCGAAAAGAAAAAGTATTAAGAACATTATCTCTGTACCTAATTCGCTATTCTATATGGGAATAGTAATCCAGTTTAGTTAATCTAATGAACCTTAAAGGAATGTATCTTGCTTTCTTTATAAGAATAAATTCATTTCCTTCTAGTAATCATCCTGAAAAACATTTAATGACACCATTCTCATTCATACAGTAGTTATATTATTTCCAAATAAGTTTAATTTTCCAACATAGGCGCAGACTTTAAAAATTCTTTAATCTATTTAAAGTTTAATCTTTGATATAATTGTGATTCGTAAGAAATGATTAATTTTAATTACAAACTAAATTAATGTAAATCTTCCAGAACCGATGGAATTTCATCGAGATAAAAAAGCCATTTGCACCAAATACAAAGATTTGATTCTCACAAAGATCAAACATTGAATGCACTACTTAGTAAATTCTGTTCAACTTACAAAAACAAAACTCAATGTAAAAACGTTTCTAAAAGCAGGAGATGTAACCAAAGAACATTTTTGAAGCCTAAGATATAAACATGCAAAAAGATTCATATTAACGTGATTTGCACTAATTATTTTAATAGGCTTGAGTGTTTATAACCGTTCAAGTGATAATTGAAATATAATATACCATATATATATATATATATATATATATATATATATATATATATATATATATATATATATATATATATATATATATATATATATATATAAACAAGTTTGACTAAAAATAACCGCCAAGGACTTCCTGTTTAATTTTTTATTATATTGTTTTTATTTCCGGATAAGGTGAGAGAGTATTGCGCTGCAAGTTTTGGATAAATAATCCGAAGTTCATATTTTTTATTTTTGTTCAGGTATTTTCGACTCTCGTAATCATTATCAAGAACCGATATGGTTTCTATGTGGTAGTTAGAATTTCTTTGTCTACATTCTGATATTCTTTGGGAAGTTGAACGTTTGAAATGGTCTAGCGTGATGCCATGTCTAACGGCTATTAGGAACGAAGCCACACAAGAAATGCTGTCAATTATTTATTTCATTGTATTTAATCTATTTTTTATTTTTTTATTTATTATTTTATTTATTTGTATTTTTCTTATTCTAACATAATATACGCATATGTCAATTATATCATATGTAATTCAAGATACCATCTCCTGTGGTGAATGGTATTGTAGTTCATGTAGGCTGTTTATTTTATATAATAATAGCTTCTGGGATTTTAAGTTCTTCCTTTCTTTGAGTGCCGTAAAATATTTTGGTGTTGTCTACTAATATTTGTTTCATGTAGATTGTTGAATTTTCGTCGTTCATGATGTGCTCGGCGATGTGTATACATGTTGCACTGTTTCGACAGGGAGTGGTTAGTCTGCGAGAGTGTGATAAAGTGTACTCAATGTAAATATTTAATGTTTTTTGATTATTATAAGAAATAAATTAAAATATCTAATTTAATTATTATTAACTTCACCGGGCCTTATAAATCCTCTCTATGTAAAATAATGTCGTCTATGACTTCTCATGCCACCTGGAAGATTGCATCTCCAGCACAAATAATAAAAATCAACACTAAATTACTTACATTGGGTACACATGCACTACACTCCCTCGCACCTTATCCGAAAATTGTAAAATATAATTTAAAAAATAGCCAGACAGACCTTGTCAGTTCTTTTTAATCACACTTGTGGAGATGATTTAGACGGCGCGTTTCGTTGACGATCCGTGTGTCGAGTTCGGCTTCTTCGGGTTGGAATGAAAACAATAAAGCGTGTAAGAAAATTCGTTGGAATTTTTAAAGATAAGCCGGGCAATAAATTAAATTAACTTTTCAGATTATATCCAATGACCAGAGACCAGAATGTGTTTTGTTTGTTCATATATATATATATATATATATATATATATATATATATATATATATATATATATATATATAGATAGATAGATATAGATATAGATATAGATATATATATAGAGAGAGAGAGCGAGAAATGGATAGATATTAGAGCCGTTGATATCTGTTCAATTTTAAATCACTCTACTCCGTGGGCATCACTATTTTTCTCTATTAGCTCGTATACCACAATGCTATTATTATTTTTGAGATTATATGTTCTTTGTCTTAGGTTTACTGACAAGTACTGTGAAGTTAGCGCACATTCAATGCATTGACTTCTCTATTCTTCCATCTCTATTCAGGCTTTATTAAGTCTAAATATTGATCAGATGTTTTACGGCGATTTACCAGTGATTTTCAAGTCTTGCTTTGCAGTATATATCACATAGTCATTTTCTAGGATACTGAATGTTTCGCCGATGCGCCATGATATACATAGGCGAAACAACTATCTTAATTTAGGCCGGTCGTCGTTAATTTCTTGGTATAGGAAAAATGCAGGAATAGGAATTCAAACACGAGTACCTACTAAACATAACCTTTATAGTAATAAGCAAAAAGATGGATACATATCTTTTATAATATGTTATTGTTGTGTGTGTGTGTGAGAGAGGTATAACTTTTTTATTTGGGCTATAAATTGCAACCAGAATTTATTTTGATTGATTGATTTCAAAGAGGGTTGTATGTTTTAATAAATATCTTAACTTGAATAAAATTAGTAGAATTGTCCATATCACAAATTTACAACAGCCATTTCTTACAAATCACTTTATATTCATTTTCTGTCGGGGTTTATCTCTTGTTAATATTTATTAACAGTATTTATTGCTCGATGAATAATTTATCTGAAAACTGAAAATGTAATTAGTAAATATTGATAGATGGGAATTCCATTGAACAGCTTAAGATGGAATTAATTTGAAATCATATAACTAAATTAAGAGAAGCCTTGCTGATATATATTTGAACATTGATATCCATAACAACCCTAACACACACACAGAGACACACACACGCTCATATACATATATGTATGTATGTATGTATATATATATATGTGTATATATAATATATATATATATATATATATATATATATATATATATATATATATATATATATATATATATATATATATATATATATATATATATATATATATATATATGGTGAGAAATATTGGTAAATGATATTATTTACATTCGAAATATTGTTCTCATTTTTGCTGATGTTATCGCAACGTTTCAGCAGCTGCGGTTTCTAGCTCTCTTCAGAGGATTTTGAACTGTGCTTTTCATTTAATATACATAGATTATTCTCGGTCAACTATTCATGTTTACGTATCTCGTCTTTTATGTTTTTAGGAGTTATTTCTCAACCTGTTTACACTCAGCTTTTCTGTTTAATCTCATACTTACTACGCAATCAAATTCATCACAAATTTCGCTACAAACGTGCTGTGTTTTATTATTGTTGTTTTCATTGTTGTTTTTGTCATTGATGTTGTTGCCGTTTTTATTAGAAAAACAATAATAAATTTAAGAAGCTCCTCGGGTTACGTCTCCCATAATATAATCCATCGTCACGCGGCGCTATATGAGGAAGAGAGTGTTGTTTCTTCACTGTCTGCACGCCATATTGGATTCTGCTACATTCACTATGTCTCGTTTATGTCGGTTTTGTGGGAACTTTTTGGTCTTCATTAAGGCTCCCAAACATAAGACAGAGTAATGGGTTCTAGTGTAGATGAGTTCCGTCCCTTGTCGAAAATCAAGTTACGTTTCACTGTATCAAAGTAGCTCAGACGTAAGTCAAGGGAGCCCCTGTATCATAATCTTGTAGACATTATTTTGATCCCTTTCGCTGCCTGATATCAGAGGAATACAAACAATCTCTACATTTATCATAATGAAACAATTAATTAATAATTTTACACACATTCACACACACAAACACACACACACACACAAACATATATATATATATATATATGTATAAGAAAGTAAGGTTTCTTTTATATAGCCCACACGAGTAAAAATATAGGAAAAAGAAGTTAAAATGCAATTAGAAACATTAAATACATCCAGTATGTGTTTAGCGTAAATTCACCAGATTCACACTTCTATGATTTTCCATGATCGAGAGATGTGTGATTATGATATAAGTCTTGCATTCTTGGCTTTGAACTCTGAAAATCGTTTATTTTCCATTCAAAATCATCACTTGATAAGACACTAGCAATGTTGAAACGAAATTTCAACTTTTGTAATGATCTTATAACATGCATATATTATAAATTTGAATAAATACAATTAGCTCTACTTAGTACTGGCCACTCTTTTAAGAACTGTGTTTTTAGTTATTGGAATTTTATTCCATGTGTACCAACCCTGTACTTAGTATTTAATTCATATATATATATATATATATATATATATATATATATATATATATATATATATATTTAGTTTACGAAAAACTAGGTAATCCGTATGGGTAGACCCAATGAGGATAATATATATATATATATATATATATATATATATATATATATATATATATATATATATATATATATATATATATATAAGGTTGTATTTGTCAGTCTATATATATGTGTGTGTGTGTGTGTGTGTGTGATCTAATCTACAGATGCAATATGGTGGCTTTCTGCACAATACTCAGATGGTTGGTGATGCGTCTCCAATGAGCAACCGATAACCTGAAGCTTTGATTCGCATCCTTCAAGATGTATTGGACAATCATCAACTTCTTGGAGGAAAATTATTATCCCTCAGCAGATATTTCCGACAAATGATTACGGTGATCCTCTGAGTTCACCGACATTTCCAAATAGTTACATTTATGAAAAGATCTTCCTATTAAAGTCACTGTTCTTCAATTCCAATCAAATATGAGTGTTTTCAATTTTTTGTACAGCAATAATTTTGCTGATTTTAATCGGCTCAAATATTATGCGAACTGTGGTTGGTGGAAATAAATGAAGAAAATTTATAAATATTTTTAATGCAGACACAATTTTCCCGGACACTAATATCTTTCCTAACATTAAACATCATTTGCTTGAATTTGTTCATGTCAATCTACCAACTGAACTATGGATATCTTCAAGAGTTATTTTCACAAAAAATAAATCTAATGAAATTGATCAAACGAAGCTTGAAATTATGAACCAACTTTCTAGAAACTCGAGAAAATAAAGACTCACTGATAGACGAAAATCAAAGTATGCTATATCCTACAGCTCCTTAATAATGTTTTCTTTTTCTTATATTCTTTCATACTCAGTAACCTCCTGCCTCGTAGTGGCGTTGTTGCCTTTCCTTTGGTAAAACGAATAATAAGAAATTCACTGAATATAAGTGATCTACTCCTTCACATAATCAAAATGCAGATAGGAGTACCAGTCATGATTCACCAAAACTTAAAACCTCAGAAACAGGAATAGGAGCGGTACACCGTCATATATGTTACTGATACTTTACTGACTGTCATAAATCTTATCGGCATTGATGGGTGACGACTGCTAAGGATTCCTCAGAATTCTCTTCATCTTTCGTACACGGATATAGAATTCGCTAAAAATATGCTCTATCTTATCAGGTTTTCTTACCTTATGTTGGTAAAATGTACAAAGTTTGTGTCAAGTACAAAGTTTGAAGAGACACAGATTCTACCTTCCGATTCAAGTTTTCAGATTGGGTCAATTAATGTAGGTATCTCCACGAATTCACGATACCTAAGATTTAAAATGAATTTTTATAAATAAATATTTTCTTGAAGCTTTTTTTTTAGTTTTAACTACAAGCAAATAGATTAAATTTAATATTTGCATACTTGACTCTATTTCAAAACTAATTTTATTTTTTTATTTATTTTTTATTTTTGCTAAAAAAGTTGAATTTATGCTATTTTTAGCACGTGCTCATTGCAATGCAATTTTTTTTTTTTTTTTAAATTCCAAAAATAAAATATACTTTTCTGAAACTTTATTTGGGGAATATTAGCTGACTTAAAGTATCATTAATCTAATTTGAAACGACTATTATTTATTTTAAGTTAAAATATCGCAGAAATGCATTTTGTAACCCGGAAGTAGCTGTTTATTTAAGGTGTTGGCGAGTTTCACAGCTTGATGCCAAATTGTTGTTCTCTGGGGGCTTTAGGTGTTAAAAATAATGGAATTAACATGAACGCATTTTATATATAATTATTAAGTACTCAGTAATCTTAAAAATTTAAGAAAATATTCTCTGTAATCTAATGTTTTATTGAATTTTAAATATTTTGGCTGTAAATCTACTATAGTTATCGCTCTTATTTTCTCACAATGTCGTGTTTGGTCGTTCCTATATAAAAAAAAATATCGGCGCGTTTCTTTTAAAAATATTAGTGTCTGATGATTTTTACTAACATTTTCCATTTATGATTTGTAAATAATAGCATCTAAAACATAAAGAATTTTAAAAGATTTAAGACTTAATAAATTATTCTAATTAAATTAATTAAAATTAAAGACAAACTAAGACAATTCTTGTAAAAATACATTATTCATCAAAAAACAATTTTCTTAAGATAATAGTGTCCTTAATATATCTTACAAAAGCAACTAAAAGTTTTTTCTAATTAAATAATGTCTTACTTTTATTGCATTCTATACTTTGTAATTCAGAGAAGATTTTCGATAAATAATGTTCCTATTTTTAAAAAAATGATGATTTCAATTCTCAAAGGTATACTTCTTTTAACTAATAGAAATATGAAGAAGGTGGAATTTTAATTTCTAGAAATTTCAATAACTTAAGTGGAGGTGGGTAAAAATGTAAAAAAATAAATTTAACCATGATTTTTCTTAAAAAAATATTTCAAAATAATTTAATTCACTTGTAAACCAGTCTTGAAAATTTCATTAAAATCCGGCAATTATTTGATTTTTGCTAGAATTATCAAATCTAAATTTAAGCCGCTAAAATTTCTTATGCTAATCTTTGGTGCACCGGCTGACGCAAGCAAAACAAGATTGTTAACCAAAATTTTGAACGTACTAGAATAGATTAAAAATGTAATAAAGTAATCAATAATCCTCTTAATAATAACATAAACATTTTGACGATTAAACTTTGTTTTCTTAAGTTTGGGGCCATTTTTCATCATCTTATGCTGTTTTTTCAACGGATTATTGGAGGTATCTAAAGTAATTCTATCAGTAGAGGAGGCAGCGATACAATAAACTTGAGGATATTTGCAGATGAAAGATAATTTAGTCGTAAATTCATACACACACGTCATAATGATGAAAACAGAATCTTGACTCGGAAGGATGTTTATAGAATGGTTATTTAAATCATAGAGGTGAAGCTAATTACTGTCTTATTTTATCAAGAGTATGTGTACTTGAATGAACGGAAATTTTCGTGTTAAAAATACTATTACTTTAAATCTAGGCACCTCCGGTGAATTTTCGATACCTAATGTTTAATGTTCAAAACGAATTTTAAAAAAAGGAAAAGGCATTCTTGAAGATTACATTTTAGCTTTAATTGAAAGCTAAATGATTAAACTGACTATCTCCAGTAAGCAAAATACTCTGGTGTATTTTATATAAAAAAATTATATAGATAAGAATATTAATTTTTTGCTCGATTTCACAAAATCGACTAAAAACGCCCATTTCACATTAACACATTTGTAAAGAAAAAAAAAATTAAAATCTTCTAAAAATAAAATATATATTTGTGACACGTTACTGAGGAAAATTAGAAAATTTAAAGTTAAATTAATCTGATTTGCAACAAATATTACCTACTTACAGCATAAAAAACGTAGTATACAAGAATTTCTATTTTTCTGATGAGCCGATTGACGTAACGGACGAGCAAAGGTGCCGACATCTAAGTATGGATGACCAGAATTGACATAAATTTACGAAATCTACGTGAACGCATTTATTTTTGGTATCTATCTTGTAATTTTTACAAATTAAAATAACATTTTCAGGAATTATGCAATATTTTATTGACTTTTAGTTTCGTTAGTGTTATGGACTTACGTTTGAAGATGCTTTCTGAAAAAAATAATAAAATTTAAAATACTATAAAAAAGAAAAATAGGTACTAAAAGGGTGTGTATGTATGAGTGTGAGTGTATATGCGTCGGTGCGCGTGTATCTGTGTCTGTGCGTGCGTATGTGTGTGTATGTGCGTGTGTGTTCATATTTGCCAATCTGTCTGTCTGCCTTGTGTCACAGAGATACTTATTGATATACAGATTATATTGTATAAGTTTTCCATATGGCAACAGCTTGTCTTTCTCAAAATCAAGATTTGTAATTTCTGGATTTAATCACAGCTTGAAGGACAAACATTGTCGAATTAATTGGAATTTGTTGGAAGACGTCACTATCCGATCATCCAAGCAAAACAAATTTCTCTCTTTCTCTTCTTTCTCTTTAAAAAAGAGAGACAACATTTCTTCAATTTTGATTATTCATGATATATGGGGAAAGAAATCAAATTTGAAGTGTTACATATCCGCTACAATATCTCGATAAACAAAAAGTAGCTTCTTTTTTTTAATTTCCTCAGTATATATATACTATTCAACATCCAACTGCTTTCAACAATTACTGAATTTATAAGCTGACATTTTTTTTTATTGCCATAAACATTATATTTAGCGGATACACGAGTTGAGTTGACATCTCCGCTTATTAAACAGCGAACTTAATGTCAATCAACCTAGAAATCGAAAAAAAGTACCTGCCAGGAGACACATTTTCTATTATACCAGCTTATAGTAATAAGAAAAACTTATATATATATATGTGTGTGTGTGTGTGTGTGTGTGTGTGTGTGTGTGTGTGTGTGTGTGTATTTTATATATAAGATTGCCTGAAGAATCCTTTCAAGCATGAAACAGACTGTTGCCGTTTGGTCTTGAACTCAGATATATGGTGACTGCTCCTTTCTTCTCACTTTCTTTTATTACTTTGTCTTAGAGTTTTCTTTTGCCATCAACAGAGTGTCTATATTTTGTGTACTCACTCAATTCATTACTATCCGTATGCTAGCGATATAAGCTCTGGATTATACTAACATTGTTTATTCCTAAATAAATCAGGTTTCCTAGCAGTTCAAAAAGATCCGTGTTTCATACCCTATCAAATGCTTTGCGCAATTTATGAAAAAAACCTTCTGCACTTTCGATCTCCGAAAGATTTCAGATCATAAATATGTTATTTATTGTTCAAGTGTCTTTGACAAAACCACAGTGTCTTCGGGTTTAATTCTATTTCGCGCTCTATTCCTCAATAGTAGAATTATAAGCTTGGTTATGTGGCTCATTAAGCTGAATGTCCGACAGAGCTCGCATTAAGTTCTACCTAGTTTCTTAAGGCACGCTCCGTGGATGGCTCTACTAAGTTCTTCTGCTTTGTCGCGTCTGTCATAATACTTTAATATAACCTTTATTTTGGCAATATGGAAACCGTCCGAGGCTGTGAACATTTCTATTAGAATTCCATCTTGGTCTACTGTTTTGTTCTTGTTCATCATTTACAGTTCTAGTCTTACTTCAGATTTTGATATTTCAGGTCCTTCAATGTTTTTGCGTGTTGTAAGTTTCTCTTTCTGCTCTTTCCGGTGTTCCCTTTTAGGATTTTATGCAACCTGTTGATGGGTATATATTTTACCCTGTTAATTATTTTATACTTTTGTGCTTATTGTTCTATCCATGATATTACTTTCTCTCACTTTTGATTAAACCATTTCTCTTTAGTCCGTCTGCTTTTGTTTCTAATTTCTGCCCTCATTCTTCGGTAATCTGTACCGTTTCTTGGCATGATTGTTACCTTCTTATTCATCATCACAAGAATTTCACATCATCCACTCTTTTATTTTTCTCTTCTCTTCTGATGATCTCATCCGCCGATGTCTCTCAGTCTCTTCTACTTAGTCTCGTTCAATTTGTTTTTTTTTTATCTCTCTTAGCATACATCCATTTGCAATATGGCTCATTCGTGGGAGGTGTTGTATTGTGGTTTGGGATTTGTTTTGTAAATCTTTAATGTTCGTAATTTCATTCTTATGATGCATATGATTGGAAGGTGGTGGATTCCGCAGTCTGTAAAATTGTATTTCTGAAGATTTTGTTGATTCTCATGTAATCGATTTGATACTTTGTGTCTCCTCCCGAGCTTCTCCGTGTGCGGAAGCGTCTTTGGTTGTTCATGAAACCAAGTGAAACCAGTTATTATTTGGTCCTTTGCTAGCAATTTAAATTGTAAAATGATGAGGCCTAGCTGCCAGTCTAGTACCGCACTTATATTCGTAAATCTAGAACTTACGGTTACATATTGTTTCTGATCATCCCACGCCAATCAAGACAATAAAGCCACGAAGACGCAAAGGGTTAATGAGTTTGAAAGAATATGAGAAAAGTAAAGGAGAGAGTACAATAAAAAATCAGAAATTAAGAAGACAGAACATAACGATTGATACTGCATTTAAACTTTTGAAGATCAAGACTGGAACGCCAGAAACCAAAGGAGAGTTCCACAAGTGATAAGTACGATAAAAGAAACTATTAGCATAGAACTAACGGTTACATCTAGCCACTAAGATTGTAAACTGATGAGACCTTGCCGCCAATCGAGTACTGCGCTTAAATTCAGAAAGTCTAGGTACAAAAGAGGAAAGCACATCAAGATAATTATCAGGAAAATATTTTTAGAAAAGACACAGGGAAGCTAAGTCACGGTGGTAGGAAAATTACTGAAGTAAACATGGCAGGTCAGGCCCAATAACATTGCTCAGTGTTCTTTGTATTTTATCAAGAATCTCTAAATATATAGCAGACGCACTAGTCCAGACGTGGTAGCGATATTTAAAGCATGGACGGATGGTAGACCTATGAACATATAAGATAAATTCTGTCGTGAAAAATTGGCGACACAGTGAACCAACTTTCCTAGTAGCAGAGTTAGCAATTGATTCAGTGTAATATTTACACTATATATCAGCGGAAAACCTAAGCCCGCGAAGGGGCAGTGAGTCACATCACCGAAGTTAGCAACAGCCATGTTAATGGAAGTGACAAACAGTTCTCTAAAAAGAGCAGCTTTGTTATGGGGTGTTAAAATTAACAAGGCATGCCTTGTCCTGGTTACCAACAGATTATAGTTTATCATTTTAGATCACTTATAGGATAATTGCAAGATATCGTTTAGTTTGTCATTGCTTTTTTCATTTTTAACATCTATTTTATTTCCATTTAAGATAAACGATTTTATCATTACGCATAGACATTTTTTGTGATATATTTTGCTGTAAAGCTATTCACCAAACACAAAAAACTCAAAATCTTAATAATTTAACGAAAGAAGAACAACTTAAATAATAGACAAATAGTTATAACTGGAATAATACGCCAGACACATAAACTTAGACGATTCCAAATATGTAGCATTTTTATTAAATACCAAACACACACATAGATAATAGTACTAAATAAAGAAAAACTGATATATTGTGCGGGCCTTCTATTTTAAAACGGCTTCCAATATCGTTTTTGCTATAACAATAGGCTTTTTCACAAAACGTCTCCTAATACAAAGGAAAAGAGAAACGCACAGTAAAAGATTACTCAATGAGGTGTAAATATAGAAGAAAATGAAGATGATGATTATATTTGTTTTATTTTTTTAATCTGTATCACCTCATGCAAGTCAGTAAAGCCACTAATACACAAGGATTTACAGGATGTAGAATGATTTGGAATAGGAAATAGTAATAATAAGCGGGAGGAGAAAAGAGTAACCAGGAGAATAGTAGATAGAGGTTGATATTGGATTTAAACTTTTGCGGGTTAAAGTTGTCTGGAAAGCATGGCGCCGAGATGGAGTTCCACAAACGAGAAATGCGAGAGAAGAAACTGTTAGCATAGAACTTACGGCTACATCTCGCCAGCTCGACTGTAAATTGATGAGATCTCGACGCCAGTCTAGCACTGCGCTTAAATTCAGTAAGTCTAGGTAACATAGCAAAGTGCTCGTTCGAACAATTAACATGAAAGTATTTATAGAAAAGGCATAGGTCCGGGAAAAGTGACTGAAGCCGAGCCGCTAGATCGGGACCAATAATACTGCTGATTCTTCTTCGGATTTTACCAAGGAGCTCAAGGCAAATAGCAAGCATACCGGGCCATATGTGGCAGCAGTATTCTAAGTATGAACTTACAGAAATGTAAGATAGATTCAGAAGATAAAATTTGTCTCACACGAGACAGTGAGTCAAGTTTCTTGGCAGCTGACCTAGCAATGGATTCAATATAGCGTTTCTACTTCGTGTTAGCTGTGAACGTTAGCCCGAGAAGATGAACGAAATCCCTTTCCTGGAGGTTAGCATCAGCCATGCTGATGGAAGGCAGAGTGGAGACTCTCAGATGATTAATGGAGGGAAGTCTAGGTTTGGAGGCGTTGAAATTAACAAGCCACCTTTTGCCCCAGATAACGACAGACTTGAGATCGTTTTAAATCAATAATATTATAGAGAAATACACTTAAAGCAAATAATTATTATTTTATTATATCCATATATTAAGTGTCGCATGCGTATATGCATGCGCGTGGCACTTAAATCTAAGTGGTACTTATGGTAATTATAGTAGTTTGCAGAATGCTCACTCGCCAAATGTCTTTATTTCAACATGAATGTGACAAGAAATCTATTGACGAAGAATCCGATAATCACATGTGGAATCATATCTTCCCAAATGGTATTGTTGTGCTTATATACAGGTATATAGTCAACATTAGGAGACGATTTGCTAATATTTCCTGCTTTTCTAGTTATATCACATAGTGTACCTACCATCCATTCACATCAGTCCCTCTTCTGTACCCTTCATATATATATATATATATATATATATATATATATATATATATATATATATATATATATATATATATATATATATATATATATTGAATCCATATACAGAGAGAGAGAGAGGTGGGTAAATGATATATAAATTTGTATAGTAATATTTATATATCAAAGACAGTCTTGAAAGAAATGATGTATGACAAATTGCAAAAGGTTTTTGTGATGGGTTTCATCTGTTAGGACTTCAATGGACTGGGTTTGTTTACGTTGTTCTGGCTACTCCTGCGCACGAACGAGAGTCGCTGGTAGTTTCAAAATGTTGGAAATAATTTTTTTTTCAATCTCACCATACTCGTCAGTATTCATTTACCTTTTCTTTTTCTTTTCATCTTTTTTTTATTAAATATCGCACATTGTGATAATAGAAAATCTGCCAAGAATGATAAAAGTTTTTAAACAACTAGACGTAAATTTACTGTGGATGAGCTAAAGCACTTTCGTCTTACTGAATTATTTTTCTCTTTTAGTAGCATTTTCTATGTCAAAATTGTGGTTAGTTTTGCTACGGTGAACAACCAATGATTTGTGTGTGTGTGTGTGTGTGTGTGTGCGTCTGTGTGTGTGTGTGTGTGTGTGTGTGTGTGTGTGTGTGTGTGTGTTAATGTCTCTTTTATGCTCATATAATCTTTTATTTAAGCTTCTTGAGGTTTCTCCAATATATTCTTTCTGGCTTGTTGTTTAGTTTTGTATTAAGTTTTTATTGTTTAAGTGTAGATTTATGACTTAAATATATAGTTTTAAGGTAGGCTCTGTTTATAGTTAAAGTAATCCATATCAGGGATAGAGCGTATGAAAGTGGACATTGATGACAACACCCAGCGGCGACCGTCTGTTTCATGCTTAAATGCAATTGTAAAGCCGAGTTCAAATTCCAGCCGAATCCACTACATTCACTTACGTGCTAATAATCTTGAGAAAGATACGAATGCTCTTCTTCTCCCTCCCCCCAGCTATGGGTAAATAGGAGGACAGACCGGATTCTATAGCCTTTGATGTCAACTGGTCTACCAGAGAAAGAAATGGCAATATAATGCGGGAAAAAATCAAAATGTTCCCAGATTTGTTTTTTCGTTCAAATACTGTTGTGGTGGGATCCACCTAATCTGCATAGGTGACTACCAACTATATAAATAGTGGTTGGTACCGGAAGACGGGGAGGGGGGGAGAGGAATCACGAGATCCAACTAGAGACTCTGAGCGACTGCGACTAGTCAACACATTCTCCAGGAACGTCTTCCCAGAAATATACAGAAATACTATATGTACTTATTGTGTACACTTTCTTGTTATAATACATTCTTGTTCTAAGTACATTTTGTGTTGCATTATTATTCCATGCAATAGGCGAGATTCAACAATGAGTCAAGACTCAACAAATCCATGAGAATATTTTTTTAATTATTTCATGCATTGTAATTTTTCAAAATGGGCATTAGTTCATTTTCAACGTTCCGAAGTTCTATCATTTTTTGATGTTTTTCAAATGGAATGCGTCACCGTGCCAATAGTTCGATAAAAGTTCATTTATTTTTTATTTCACGTTTTTAATTTCTAAGATATATATATATATATATATATATATATATATATATATATATATATATGCATATTGAGGGGTGTGGGTGTCGATGTGCGTGGGTCTGTGTCCACATTCGTAGCATTCTATGTATCTTTATATATTTTTCAATTTTTATATAACTTCATGTTTTTTTCGTAACTTCACTTGACAAACAATGAAACAAAATCATAATAAAGACACAAAACTAAAAGTTAAGTCAAGCCAAAATGAGAGAATACAGAATCTCATAATGAATCAGTGACCGTAGTCAGTATTTCTGCCATGTGTTCTTATCATCGGGATGTTTCTATTGAATGAAAAGAGCCTGGAAGATTGTGGAATGATTAAAACTGAATGGTTTGGCACATGTAAGTGATTGTTTGCTTCATAAATCCGAATTATTGTGGATTTAATGATGGAAAAGAGATGAGTGATAGACAAAGGAAGGCGTTGTTAAAGAAAGTAAAAGTTAAGGAATTGAACGAGAAATAGAAATGTCAAGGACAGTAGATGAGTAGAATAAAGTGAAAATGATATAAGAAGCATAGACTATAGAAGAAAGAGAGAACTGTGTAGGCAAAGACAATTATATTCTAGTCGTAAGAGAATTTCATTTGATGAGACTATTCTAAAATGTCAGTTTCCTTGTGTGTGTACGGTTCTCTTAATCGGCGTCTATTAGTTTAACTGAATTGATATATACAGAAATGCATTTTGATAGCTAAATACTGAAAGTTACTAAGTAATGAAACATTTAAACATATAATTAGATCAGTTCAGAACAAATTTTATCCTCAAATTATTTTTTATTTATAAAGTAATGAAAATTAGGAATCAGCAGATTTATCCGTCTATTTTATCTGTTGCCTTCAATAAATAGATCATCCAGATGTATTTAATTTCATATTTTTATTTTCATTTATCAAGTAAATAATTATCAATATGCATTAATTTATTCAAACTATTTTCTCACCTTGATTATTATACACGCTATTATAGACAAGGCCTTTCGACCAACTTCATTTTGGACATGTTTAAGTCTCTATTCTTTTGAATGGTATGGAATATTGGCTGATTATTGTGTTATTCTGTCTTTTTAATACCAATATTTCTTCCTTCCTGCTGAAACAATGTATATTTGATCGACTTCTTGATCAACTGAATATAAAGGATCCAAAATATACCACTGACAATGGCAGAGTAGATAAACGATTTGCTTAAACGTGAGTTACTCTCATCCAAAGGTCATGGTTGTAATCATTGGATAATGTAGTGCACTTTGTGCCAGCAAGAATGAACAGGCATTGGCTTCACAGTAATAGTATAGCAATAATTCGGAAGATGGCTAGAGGGTGCTTGACCGAAACGCTGTATCTATAATAAAGTATACGATAATAAAGGTAAGAAGTATAGTTTGAATGAATTATAGTATGTTGATATTGTACCATTTATTCCTATGTTTAAAATTCACGCACACACAAACAGATAGATAGATAGATAGATAGATAGATAGATAGATAGATAGATAGATAGATAGATAGATAGATAGATAATTTGACATATCCAATTTTTAGCCAAAGAAGGTTATCGTTGTATGGAACATGTCGGAAACATGTCTATCATATTCAGAAATATGACAAGATTGAATAAAAATATTACACGCCACTAGTAAGAAATACCCTGATAACCCCGAAGCTAACTAAACGGAGAAAGGTGAAAAGGAAGAGTACTTCATTTTTCCTCTCGGCTTTTGTTCGCTAAAACCCTGAATGGATTACAACAATCATATTGCTGAAATAAATGAACCTCATCCATTGTTCGACAATCAATTCTGTTCATTTTCAATCTAGATAAAACGAAAATGTTCAATTTAATTTGGACAAATCCGTGATGTCATTTTTCTACATCCTTCCTTTAGACGGAAAAAAACTGACCGTGCAAAATCACGTATTATTACCTTTTGCTTTTAAATTATTCCCTTATAAGTTGATCTTTCTTCTACTGCCACGTCAAATGTTATTGCGATGGAATTTTTGAGAATATAATCGTCATTACCTTTTGCAATTTTATATAGATATTGTTTATTCCTATCTTTTCGCGATATTCAAGAAATTTCAATATAGTGTTCACATTTAGGCAAGATATTGTTTATGAATTAAATTGAGAAATTGCAATTGCAAAAATGTATTCCCTGTTCTTATATTCAATGCAAGTATATAACAATTTTTTAACTTATTTACCTAAGAGTTATACGACATTCATGAAATATCACAATGAATTATAATTGAACTAACATTTTAGACAAACATCTTTGTTATATTATCTTCAGGCTGATCT
The DNA here is from genome assembly GCA_964036315.1 of Acanthosepion esculentum. Taxonomy (NCBI): domain Eukaryota; kingdom Metazoa; phylum Mollusca; class Cephalopoda; order Sepiida; family Sepiidae; genus Acanthosepion; species Acanthosepion esculentum. The sequence goes on along the minus strand of OZ038486.1, from coordinate 109,530,274 downwards.
TTAACCCTAATGAATGCATTTGCAAAACATGGAATTACTTTTCAATCCAGTCGTATGATACAAAATTTAATATAAAATCAAATCAGCGGATATGTTTGAGAATAAATGATAAACTATTAGAGTGAGCTTATAACACTTGAATATTTTCCAAGTTTTGCTAAACCAAATCATGTATATATATATATATATATATATATATTCAGACAGCTTTCGATAAATAATTTAGACACGTTCTGTCTACTTATTTTCGATAAGATCCTTTCATATACACAAATAAGTTTTTTGTGATGTTGCTAAAAGATGAGAGGAAAACACCGTATTTGCTCATATTGTATTTATTCCGAGTACTTTCAACATAGCATAATGTCATCAACAGGGTACTGTTTAATATAAAGTCAGTATTTAGTGTTCATGATTGTGAAGGACAAAAAATGTGTGATTATCCGAAGATTACCGCTTTTATATGTGGAGACATGCACGCTGTGTCATTGCTGGTTGACAGACACCGTTTAAGTGGAGGTAACTAGGTATGCCGTAGAAAAGTTTCGGGCTTGAGTAGTTGCTCGATAAAAGAAAAACTATTAATGACAAGGGCTAACATTTAAAAATTATCTATTGTACATTTTTTAAATGTTTGTGGAGTATTCGTAATTAATTTTATTGATGTTTGGTTTCAAATTTTATATAAATAGCTTCGAGAATGTTTAGTTTGTGTTTATTATTTTCGCGGATAAGTATGGTAGTATTTTCGACAAGGATTCTTCTGAATTGCGAGTATACACACAGACACACACACACATACACACACATACATATACATATATATATATATATATATATATATATATATATATATATATATATATTAATCCGAAATTATATATATATATATGTATATATATATATATATATATATATATATATATATATATATATATATATTTGACCATAGGAAAACAGTAGTAATTGCTGATGCGTTTCGTCCAATCTGGACTTTCTCAAAGTAAAAAACGAAATGAATTTAATTAAACAAGGTAACTAATAAAAACAAAAAAACAAAATGTCCTTAGCAACTGGAATGTAGAGAACGCCATTTTCATATTGTTAACTGAAAATAACGTCAGTTAATGTCCCGTGTGGAGAATATTGTCATTATATCTGTGTTGACGGAGCAATTACTACTGTTTTTCTAGTGTCATTTATATTTATAAATATTGTCTTCTCTACAGGTTAACTCTGAGAACTTTTCATATATATATATATATATATATATATATATATATATATATATATATATATATATATTATTCATTAATCCGACCGTTTTATCATTTTAAAGTGATAATATATATATATATATATATATATATATATATATATATATATATATATATATATATACGTTATTTTTATGGATAGAAATATTTAAGTAAATGATAAAATAATTGTCTGACTTAGTCTTTTAGTCCGATCCGTCCTTCAAATTCTGATTTATGGTCTAACCGAGAACTTTTCGTCATCCGATTTGAAATAGCTACCCGTTTAGTAAACTGGAGTACACGCCTAAAATCCCGTTCTTGTGGTTATAATGAGAGAATATCGATTCTAAGGATATTTAACTGTCAAATTTATGTCTGCTCGATAAGGCCATTCTGAATACAAGCTAATGCAAGATAGCAATAAAAGCAGTGTGATTAAAATTCCCATGGATAAACTATTTTATATTATTGGATAATTTGGTATTTTTTTTTTTTAGCTGAAGTGTTGTTTTGAAAAGGAGGTCTAACACAATTTACTTTGCTCAGTTCCGCAATCAGAATCAATGAAAAGATACAGATGAGAAATGTGTCTTAAGATTAAAAGAACAACACAATTTATGTGCTTTCGACATGTCACACATTAAAAACAAGTCTGATATGTGATATCCATAGAATTAGATCATAGAAAGGCACACGTACAAACACGCCCACATACTGACACACACATACTCACACACACACAGATGTATATGTGCGTGTGTATGCCTGTGTGTGCGTGTGTATCTATGTGTGTCTGTGTGCTAGCGCGTTGAATACCTGATAATGCATGTAAAATGCAAGTAGGCTTTAGGCAACGGTTGCTGAAGATATTGTCACTATCAGTTTTCAGACACTGCTCCTGCTTCTTCTTCGCGCTTTGGTTGTGATTTACTTCAGAAATGGAACTTACCTGAAACAGTTTATATAACCAAGTCCATTTATTTACAATTTCCATTGTTCTCTGATTATATCCGATTCTGAAAATGATGCAGATCTTTTTAATGAGATCTTCTATATAGTTTGTGTCTCATAGCTTATGACAGACATAATATTCTGCGTTAATGAGAAAATGAAATCAATAATTATGTTCATAAAAACTTATATTCCTTTGCGGCATGACATCAATTATTGTGGTAATGATATTTATGAGTTTTTCAGTATTTTCAGTAGTCACTCCAAATCCTCCTCCTCGAAAGCTTCCATCATCGTAGATGATGGAAGCGTTCGAGGAGACGCGGATAATGCTGGCAGATTACAAGAATGCAACAATCTAAAGGAATTTAGACAATATAACATCTTTGTAGACTTTATCTGGGTAATTTTTGAAGTTCTTACACCCCCCTCTCCGACATGTTTGTGAAATCTACCAATCACCTTATTAAACTTTGTCTACGTATTTTTCCTTTGTCTAATTAGACAATAAATTATATGACATTTTACAGGTGGCTACTTCCAGACGTGTGAAGTGATTGATGAGTAAAGTGGAGGTGTAAATATATAGAGGATTGGATTATCCTTTAGGCGATTACAAAAACTATGAATGCTTTTGTCTTTGGATATCAATTGATTAACAATTGTAGAGTTGATTCTGCCAAAGCATTTAGAGATGCGTCATGTGCAGTCATACACTTTCTAACAAATCTTCTGAAATTTTTGTGGATGTTGGAAAACGCCAGAAGATGTCCGTGTTGTGCTTTTCACTTTTCCCCCTATCTTTTAATATTATCCTAAGTACTCTTCATGAATGCTGAAAGCTAATAGAGTCATAAAGCAATAAATCTTCTATAAAATTAATCTCCTTACGCTGTCGAAAAAGATAAAAGATAACATAAGGGAGAAATTTTTCATTCGTTTTAAAGCAAAACCCATGTTGACGAACATTTAAAGAACATTAATGAACTGTGGCAAGTTTGGTATTAGTATATACACTAGATTACTCGTAGGGATTTCGTATATACAGTAGATTACTCGTAGGGATTTCTTCGTATATACTCGAATTGATCTTGCTAGCTATTCGCTCGTTGTTGAATCATGTTATTTATTTCTTATTCTAAAGGTTTACCATAAATGCTTCTTTGAAGATCTCAGGGTTTTTTTTTATCCTGTTCTTACTATCAGAAAACGTATTTTCGGCGTTTTGTCTGCAAACAACGATTTTCACATAACTCATATATTTAGAGAGATGCCATCAAATACTGCAACCACTGACACACTTCAAGTGATTGACTCTGTTGGTGCCCTATTCAATTGTGACTTTGCTAGGCGTCTAGGAAAATGACCGGATTCATCCTTTGCAATCTGAATGGTCTGCGTGATTTCTCTAAGACGTCCCAGATATAGAATTGCCCGTTTGTGGAAATAACCCCCAATTATGTTAGGGAAAATGCTCCGCTTCTCTATATGGCTATTAAATTTTTGTTGCAGGCCCCAATATTGACATAACCCTTTCTTTGATGGTATCTCTCTAAATATATGAGTTACTTTTCATTCAGTATAATATAAAAACTGTGGCAAACTCTGTTTAATAACTGTCAAAATCATTTTTACTGCATTGTTTGAGTCTTAGCTGATATTTGTATGTCCTATGTTGTTAAGAGTATCTTAATATTTTGCTTGTTTTTTTGTCAAATCTATCAGGATCTCTCTTTGTTTTAAACATGGATGTTTTTAAAGGTTCCCATATTTGTGGATTTTGTATGTTCTATACGAGTATCAGGAGAAGCCTACATCGGGCATCTGAATATTGCATTTGGAAGTGTAAATATTTAAAATAATCATTTAAAGCAATGATCTCTGTTTTTTTTGTTTTTTGTTTTTGTTTTTTGTTTTTGTTTTTCTGTTTTTGTAGTTAACCGACACTGAGCATTCCCGTGCGTATCCTGTTCCAGTTAATTCAAATCTGAGTCTACTTGGTCAGTCTGGGCCGCCAAACAACATAACATTTTCGTGTTGTTTGCCTATGTACACGAGAATGTAACCAATGTTATAGCACTGATTGGAATTCATGTTCATGCATGTTAACTTGTTGACTGCATATTTACTATTATGTTCAGAACTCAAGAAGTTGTTGCATTTTTATCCGTGTTTCCTGTTGAAAATTATTCTTTGATGAGTCAACTCGCTGAGGATGATGACATTATCTCTGGATTATTTGATACAAAGTTTTCTAGGTTAGTGTTGATTTGCCATGTCACCTCTATCCTCGTATCCGTTACGGGATCCTAGTTTTACGGAGGAAATCTCATTTTGATTGTAGAGCATGTGTACCGGTTGTTAGGAAAATAGCATTGGAATGGAATTCTTAAATAGGAATATATCAGCAGAGTGAAATCATATTTGTTTCAGGTTAATTCACTCGGAGATACTGAAGCGTACTCTGTATTCTCCCCAAGTACATCCATAACTGTAACTTCGCAAATTTGACTGCTGCTTCAAGTGAGAAATACGACAATTTTGTATTTGTAATTAAATTCTACATAGATTTGACCCCTTCAACCTCCACATATTATCTTTTCTTCCACATAATTTATTATGTCTACACGTACAATAGGCTAATTTAAATGAGACACGCAAATTGCAACATCTGGAAGTATGACGTTCGATGCTGATTTTAACTTGTGTGCAATATATGTATGTTGTAGTAGATATTCTGATAAAATGTTCAATGTCTTTGGCCAAGTGATTTCTTCACATTCATAACTCTCTAAGCTTTAGACAATAGCGCTTACATACTGCGATAATATATGTAATGTAATTGTGAAATAGTCATTTTGTTCAATTATAGCCGTTTGAGAGACGATCAGATTGTCAAGAGACTGGGTGATCATTGTAGGGAATCGTTACGCATCTAGGGGAGCTTCGAAACTGTCAACAATGTTCGATTGATAATTCCGACACTCATGCTCAAACAAATATTATTGGACACCTACCCATTTTAGCAATAATACATTGGCTTTCGTTAAGATCCACCCGCAGGACATGAGTTAACAAAGTTTTCCGTAAGGAACATATTTAAATCAAAGTGTCACCCTGACAGTAAAATCAATATTAATTTTGCTTTACTTTAATCATTATTTCTTCTAATTTTGATAGATTTTAGTCACAAATAATATGATAAAATATATTAGCACTTTCAGGAAATATGAACAAGGAACGCCATTAACATGCAGTCAATAAAAAATGTATTAAGGATGAAAGCTCATTAAAACAGCCCCAGAGACTTCTCATTCGTTGGAGGAATCCCTCCCTGACTGATCATGTCTTCACGGGTGTAGCCGTACTCACTACGTTTGGCCAATTGCGAGTTGGTAAGGCCATTTGGTGAGATGGATTTGCATTCAGTGTTGACCATCTCCTAGATCGAATGCCGACTAAAGCTACAGAACCCAGCCTGTCCTGCTATTTACCCATAGCTGAGGGGAGCAAACATTGACGTACTTTTCACATGGAATATGACGAACTCGACTGGAATTCGAACTCAGTTCTCCGATTTCACACTCTGAAAACCCCCAGCTGTCAATATAGTGTCATAACACACTGGTTCCCAAAGTGGGAGGTGCCGGCCCCCTGGAAGCGGCGAGAATTTCCAAGGAGGCGCTAAAAGATAAGGAGGGCATTAGGGGGCGGTCGATGCCTGACGGGGCAATCGAATTGTTGTGGAGTTATTTCCACAATAGAACTTGTAGTCGAACTAAATGCGTCCTAAATGGGGTAAACGTACAGAAACGTTAGGAACTTGTAAATAAGTGTTACGCAGAGTAATCGAGTTGTGGTCGCTGATAACTACTCTTCCCTCGACTACCTACTGACTCGTACTTATAATAGGTGGGAGAGTCTATTCTCTAGACCAGGTGTCTTTCACTATAACACGAATAAAACTTGAGTAAAGGGTGTGGAAAGGCAAAAAATAAACACGTTTAATTGTCACGAATGCCTTAGTTCCCTTGATAAGATCTTCATAATGGGAATGACAAAATGACATAGATGTGCAGAGTAATTTGAAATGATTTATATAAAACATACCGTTAGATTTTATCCAAATGTTCATTGAATATAATGGCCAGTAATAATTCAACGCAGCCATATTATGTCTCAGTACTTGAAGTGTGTTAATTCCTGCACCAATTGCAACCAAGATTGTTTGATGCTCGCTGACTCCCAGAAGCACAAGCATCAGTGAAATCCTACTTCTGAATACCGAAATGAACAGCGCTAATGTCATGTGCAGCTTCCAAGAGCTGACTGTAACTTGAAAAGGGTGCGTAAAATAACTAATGTCCACACGGGTGAATGAAAATAGCCAATCTCAATTTGACGGCCGTGTTCTACGGGTAGTCGCATAGGAGTAAACGATGAAGGTGTTAGCAGGCATGCTTAAGCGGACAGGTTAGTCATCCGCGCAAATATTTGACACTCATGTCCCTCCCTGCATTGATCCGGCTACTATCTGTACATCTGCCGCTGCACTTTCTGTATTCTACTTCTCTCTGTTTCTGAATTCTCTGGCATTTGGTCTCATGGTTCTATGGCCAGTCTTTCCAATTTCACTTAACGAAAAAAAATTCTTTCGTATTCCCCTTCACTTATTTACACTTTAATATAAGTCTAAGATCTGGAGCCGGAGAAAGATTGCAGTGAGAAGAGTAGATATCCAAAGGGACTGCGCTCAAATTTACTGCTCTACGTCTCACCGTTTCTGCATTGTCTTTTGCAAGAGCCAGTAGACTGTAGTTTCTTCCGTTTTTGCCGAAGAATTAAGCTTCTTTATTTTTGTAGGCCTCGACAATGGCAGAAGCAAGAGCGAAGAAATAATTCCGGCAATATAATGTCGAATATTTGAAATCCGGCTTTGTTCCATCACCTCACATCAAACACTTGCTATCTTGCCTGATCTGTGAGAAGACATTCTCAAACGAATTCATGACGCCTTCGAAACTGCGCGAACGTTTCAAGAAGTTGCATTCCAATAAAGCCGATAAAGATGGGATCTATTTCAAAGACTTGCGTGACAAACGTAGCAAAAACAAAAGTTTACATGACATTTTTGCTTCTGTGGCACATAACAATGATAATGGCCTACACGCTTCTTACAATATTGCTCTCCTTATTGTCAAGGCAGGAAAAGCCCGTATGATTTGGGGAAATTTGATCGCTCCTGTCATTCGTGAAGTTATGACAACTGTTCTGGAGAAAAATCATGAGCCAGTTTTGAAAGCTATCTCTTTGAACGATAATACCATAAAAAGGCGCATTGACGAAATATATATTATATATATCCATAACATATGTACACAGATAATTTCATACCTTATAAAAACGGAATGGCTGCACCGATATTATTTGTTATTCAAATTGTTTATAATATTTGTTGATTTTATCTTTTTATATCGGTGCGATAATCATTTATATTATATTTTAAATGTTCCTCCATTTGATTCTATATACATATTCGATGTACTTGGTTGGATTAACAAACATGTTTAGTTTATATTACTGTATTATGTGTTTTATTAGTAGACGAGATTCCTGGGCACCACTCTACTTTAATGTCTCAAACGGCGATAGTAGTAATTATTTAAATTTAATTAAAATTGCTAAATATTTCGTAAGTTGCCGATTAGCAAATTAATTTTCGACCTTTATTTTCAATGTATACATAAATATCTAACTACAGGAAGGCTCACTGTCGAAGAAGACGAATGTTAATGTAATACATTTTAAACGCTAGATTTAATTACATCATCTTTAATCTGGCAAAATAAGACATTGGAAAAATGAACGAGAAATTATTTTCAATCTTCTATGTACCGTGTACTTTCAGGATGTTGGCGATCTTCATAATTTCCTGAAGATCTTAGTAAATTTTGTTTTTTGTTTTCTTTCTTAAATTCTGTTCTGCCTACCATTTACACAACCTCGGTAGGTTATACGTTGTTTTCCACTGCCCGCTTGTCCTTAATACGCATTAAGAGTGTCAAATTCTCCAAGCACTCCTTCTTCCTTATTATGTATACTAAATTGCCAACTGTCTCTTTCTGGTATTAAGTATAAGTGATCATTTATTTCCATTTTCTCTAAAACTTCATGTTCAATCCGTGTTATTCTTAGTACCCTTCTGTATGCCACATTTCTATTGCCTCTAGTCTTTTATTCATCTTTGAGGAAATTGTCCATTATTTACTGCCATATAGGAGAAGCTATAGGACATAAGTTGTAAGTATTGCTTTCTTTGTTTCCAACGACATTTTTCTGTTTCTTAATACTTTGCTTAGCTTTTTAAATTCAACTTTCGCTATTCTAATGCGCCTTCACATTTCCGTTTCGTACTTTCCATACTCTGATAAAACAATTCCCAGATATTTCAATTTTTGTACTTGCCTGATTTCGGTATCTCCAGTTTTTAATTATTATTCAATCTCCTTGCAATTGATGTTTAGTCCTTTCTTCTCGCTTTCTTTCACTCCCTTTTGTAGGAGTTCTTGTAGTTTCCTTTCTTCGTCTACTATGAACAGTGTGTCATTTGCATATCTTACGTTGTTACGATTGTGGTCGCCAATAATGAATCCTGGTAGGATTTTTCTAAGAATGACCTCAATGTTGAATAAGTCTGGTGAGAAGACACATCCTTGTCTTACACCCCTTTCTAATTTTGTATATTTACTGAATTCATTTTCTATCCTTATGCAGGCGGTTTGCTCACAGTATTCTTTCTGGATTGTTCTAATATCCTTCCCACATATGTCAAGGTTATCTAGCAGTTCCAACAGTTTTCTGTCACGTAATTTATCAAAGGCCTTAATCTATAAAATAGGTATACATCCTTTTGAATTTATATTGCTCTTTCAAATATAATTCTGAGCATAAATATCGCTTTCCTTGTTCCAGTGTCTTTAACGACCGCGCACTATTCTATTCCTATTTCCTCTCTAATTCTGCTGGGCGATCTAATCATCAGAATTCGGATGATAAGTTTTGTTATATAGCACATTAGGCTGATTGTCAGATGGATTTCGCATTTGTTTGTGCCTCGCTTCTTTGGCAGTGCTATGAAACTGAATCTAATTATGTCTTCCATTATATTATCCCTGTTGTATATTTCAATTATTATGTCTATGATCTTGTTAATGCCAAAATCAACTAAGGCTGGCAGCATCTCTAATTTCGTATGGCTCTGCTGCTTTCTTTCTGTTTAATTTGGCTAGTACTGATTTCACTGCAGCTTTAATATTTCTGGCCCTTCGTTATTTCTGTGTATTTCTCTTTCGAAGTATTTGTTTCATCCATAAAGCATTTTTCTTTCTCTAATATGCATCCTATCAGAAATTAATAAAGGGAAAGGCAGCAGCTGCTAGATCAACTGAATTACACATGTCTCATGCAGCAAAATATATTCTTTTACTTATATATTCTCCATAAGAAATGAAAATGCATCATGCAGTTTTAAATGTATACTTATTATGAAACGTTTCCGATATTTCTGAGAGTTCGTAGTCGAAGTGAAATCATGAAATTAGAAATACGAAGTGAAATGGAGATACTGATAAACATACAATTTCAATACAAATCTATATAAGAAATCTCTTAAGAAACATTTTAAGATATCTTCTGACAAATTTATACTATGAGACAGAAATGTTTTATTTTCCCGACCTACTTAACCAAGGTTAAAAATAACCTCCGATATTTTTCATAAGCAAGAATGTCCTTCCTTCCTTCCTTCCTTCTTCCCACCCATTTTTCTCGCTCTCTCTATTTCTCATTGTCACAGAATCTGAATCTCTCTCTATATGTGCACACAGGCATACACATGTATTCGTACATAGGTATGCATATCGAAAGACAACTGTCTAAATCTATGCATTCCCACAGCCAGATAACTCACATACATATATGTACCTATTATTCTACGTATATATTGTCATGAATCTATCAAGCAAAGAGCCGATATCCAGTATACACACACACACATTCACACACACACATACATATATATATATATATATATATATATATATATATATATATATATATATATATATATATATATATATATATATTTAGAGAGAGAGATAAAGACACCGTGATACAAAGAAAAACAGAAAAGAACAACCTTGAAAATATTATGGTGAAATTATTCACTTTAATTTATAAAAAAGATCATTTCTTTTTTATGATTAATGACCTTTTAAGAAAATATCATTTTACATTCAAGCTGAATTCGCTAAAAGATATATTAAACTTATAGCTTCATTTGTGTATACAAACCAACATATGCACAGGCATATATATATATATATATATATATATATATATATATATATATATATATATATATATATATATATATATATATATATTAATACATGTCTCATTAAATAATATAGATAAGCGTTGTCTATATATTTTATGCAAGTTTTTTTCATATAGTCTGATATATATATCTATATATATATATATATATATATATATATATATATATATATATATATATATATATATATATGATGTGATGGATTAAGTCGGATTGCTGTCGGAGAATGCATATTTTCTACGAAATTTCTCGAACATTCAGGTCGGCAAATCTAATTAATACTGTTTAATTAAAAACAGAACATTTACTTAAATAATTGTGTGTGTTTATTAATTAACCGTCATTTTTAGTAGATACCAATATTTGAATCGACGCTCTGTTTATTTATTGAACAGTATATTTATTTATTTTCGTCTACCGCCATGAATATTCGAGGAATCTTATTAAAAAAAAATTACTTTTCTCCAGACGGTCTAAAATACGTTGGATCTAACGAGCTTTCTCTGCCAACGAGGACGCAGTTTCGAATGCAGTTCAATAAATAAACGGATATTCTATTCAAATATGCGTACTCGCTAAAAATAATATTTCAGTAATAAAATCTATCGGATAAATAAATAAAAGTTGATCAGTTCTTTCGGAATGTGTTTATACGATATGGATATATCCAAATATATTCGATAAAATATAACCGCTAATGTCTGATTGTTTCAATTTTATTGTATTTTGTTCTAAAATCTAAATTGTCGATAAACTGTCAGAAGTTTATGTTTCTGTTATTTTTTGTGCATGAACTTTCCTTCTCAGTCATTTTCAAGAACCAATGTGTGGTAGGAAGAATTCTACGGTAACGTTATGCGTAACGGTTATAGGAGTGGTTCTTTTTATTCAAATATTTTGATTGAATAATTGCTGCCTAAATATACCTTATTCAAATATATACACAATATATATATATATATATATATATATATATATATATATATATATATATATATATATATATATATATATATACATATATATATATATATATGAAGAAATATAGTCTTAAAGCGTGCTATATTTATGGGATAAAGTGCTCAATATCAGATATAGAGCGTGTGTAAATATAAAAGTGGACATGGAAGTCAGCACTTAGAGACGACAGTCTGTTTCATGCTAGTGCAATAGTCAGGCGATTTAGGTCGCCTGACGATTGCACTTCCATGTCCACTTTTATATTTATATATATATATATATATATATATATATATATATATATATATATATATATATATATATATATATATATATATATATAAGGTATTATTATACATAATTATTTTTTTTTGTTTTTATATTTTTCATTTATTAATTAAATAATCTTATCTATACCCTGAATCATCTAAGATCACAGGATCCCTCTTACAATCTAATCTGCTCTTGCGTCTTTGATTGACTTTCTCTTTGGACATCGTCAATTTTACCTCAGTTTCAATATGGCACATCCTTCACTATTTTATGTAATCGAAGTCTCCGATATATTCGTCCCATCATGGCTGTACGAACTGGATTTCTTCTCGCAATTTCAGCATTATACATCCTGCTGAAAATCACGTTTATATCCTGCTATTTCAGATCATTGGTTATGACTATTTTGTAACTTTTCGATCTCTTCACATGCATTCTTTAGACCAAGAGTTTCATCTCTTATCCACTCCTTTTTTTTTCTTGTCTTTCTGCTGTTTCTCTCGTGTTTTCATTCAGCTATCAAACTTGAAGTTTCTGGTATCTTCAAAACTATTTCTTAACTGCAATTAATTGATTTTCTAATGTGTTTTCAGTTGATTTGGTCGTATTTTCGTTTATGCATTGTTTTGTACTTCTTTAATTTTTGTAATTTTACCTGCAGTTTGCATATAATTTGTTGATGTTTCCTTCCATAATCAGCACAGTGGTGTGTAAGAATTCAACATTACATTTCTCAATCATTTTTTTAAATATCTCTTAACAAGCATTTCAATATGTTAAATCTCTACGAAGGGCTACGTCTTTGCAACTCACTGTTCCTTTAGCAGACGTACTACTCATAGCCAACGGACGAGTTCATGTTTCAATAATAAAGAAGTAAAGAAGGTTACGCAGTCTTTGTTCATAACGCACCCCTTTTAAGATATGCATTCGCTTTTGAATACGTATTTACTTCTTTAAGAGTTCCGTTCCAACATTTTCCGATGATTTCTTTGTCTTGTACTAACACGCCGCATTTATACATTTATAACTGAAGTTGGTAAGTCAGTATCGTACACACTTCCTCCTTAAATATCTTTAATGGTGTATTATATCAATGGCATATTTTGGTTTTAATTTGTTTAAATCCCTTTTATATTGCCAATTTCTAAAACATTTATCCCACGAAAGTTGGCGGCATTGTCCTGGATGGACGTATGACAACAAAAATGGGGACAGGGAGCCTGGGACAATTCGTCGCGGTCCTTTCATCTGCAGATTTCCGTCCAGTCTGTGATTACGGGAACCAAACTTGAAAAATGTTTCTCAAGATATCTACTTTCAAGGAGAAGGACTTGAGGAATCGAAGTAAGGCTTCCCGCTTGCTTCCTGATTTCCTGTCCTTCCGCGTAGATGTGGCTGCGCTTCAGGAAACACTTTTTTGTGAGGTTGATGCTCATGTACTGTCTAGCGACTATGTCGTCTATTCAGCATACGGGAACGAGCTGGCAACAGGTGTTTCCTTGCGGGTTAAACGTACCCTGGATGCCAGTGTGAACCTTGTCCATGTCAATGCGGGGGTGGGGGGCGGTTGGTCGTCTCTGATATTGCCGTGAACAACGATCATACGGAGCGTATCTACTCGAGTAGACGGCCACTTATTTTTCATCTACTTTGTTTTCATCTAGCCAACCCAGGCAATCTTTTTAAAAAATTCCTTTTACCTTTTTCCAATGAAAACGTAACAACTTCAGGGTTATATAAAAATTCACTAATAGAGTTTGCGAGCTCAGTAGGAGTGAATGAAACTTTAGTACTAGTTTCATTTTATCTGTGCAATATTGCTTTAAACTTCCTTGTGTTCCAATATTGGTAGCATTTTGTAGCAACTGTTTTACCAAGATTGCAAAATTCTTCATATTGCGAGTTTATTTTAAATCCTCGATTGACGCGAGATCAAAATTCCTTGCAGCGTCGGAATTTCTTTTTCAAAGGTGAGTTCCGAATATTCGTCGTCACAGTTATAAAGTTCGTATAACGCTCATAGTTGCTGGTTAGTATGACTGTAAATAAACACTGGAAACAAAAGATTAAGTGAAGGCGGTTTTAATCACATGAGAACATTGATTGAAAATACAGTAGTTCGGTGTGACAAGGGTATGACTACACGGCGCCACGCGTTTTCGGCCCAATTATTTTGTTACTGTTCATGAGTAGACGTTCTACTCATGGAAGATGGACGCGTCTATGCCTCAATAATAGATGTATAATCAGTCTTTCTGCACAATACCTATTTTCTCTCAGTTTCCGTCAAAAGTTTTTCTAGCATGTTACATTTTCAAGCCTATGTTTTCCCAATAAATTGACATTGAGATGTTAGTAATAGTTTCCAGGATATATTTATATATGTAATATATCGTGCGGTTTTTATGATACATCTTTCTTTCTTAAAATACCGATTAAAACTTTTTTTGGAATGTCAGGTTTATTATGCAAACAAACATTGGTTCGTTGAGATCGTTGCTTGAATATTGTTTTCATTTTAATATAATTCATTTTCCTTAAGAGATCACAAATTATCTGTTGGAATAATGTTGCAAGAAACTGTGAACCATTCCATTTATTTATTGTAATTGAAACTGTATTTAGTAAGGTTAGAAAATTTCTACTTTGCAGAATGCGTTATGTTGTCATTTATGAATATATATTTCTTACTTTACCATTTTTTGTGCAAGATCTATATCACTTGCAAAACATCTTTTCCAAGACCCTACAATAATTATCTGCATTCATCTTGGCACTATTCCTAACTTTAAACAGATCTATCATTTTACTTCTTACAATATTATCCCAAAAAACATTCTGTCATTCCTTTGTTGTTTCCGAAGTTGTGTTGGTTTAATTTTTTTCTGAATGAGCCAAACTCCCGCCAAGCCATGATATATCTGTACTATGGAGCCATATATCTCTGATTAATTCTCTGCCACACTGAAATTAGTTTTCAAGCATTATTTCGCAAGACATGAACATTTCTTTTTGTGATATTTAATATGTTATATTCATATCGCCATATAGAATTCTTCAAAATTATTCATTTCAAGAAATCATCTACATACTTTGCTGTATTTATTGTATCAAAAATGCATACGTTACTTATCGAAGATCGACTCAGAGTTTCGCTAAGCTTTGCTCTTCAGAACTCAGATGAGAATAAGTGTTCTATTATTTTACTTTCCTGTATATGAATAAAATAATTAAATGTGTTTGTCGCTACATATTTTCTAACGAGCCCTGTAATATTATTTTACATTATGTTCATTTATGGTTTATTTTATTTTATCTTTATTTAAGATTTATTTCAGTTGCTTAGGGATGCTTACCCATACTATTTCTAATTCCACCCTGTCAGTATATTTTATCATTGTCAGCAAGACGAAATATGCTCGCTCTATACGCGCACTGCAGTCTTCCACTGAAGTGTACTGTTGTCATTAATATTCTAATATAATTATGCTTTAACGATCAAACGGTAATATGGCTGGCCTAATCTAACAGGTTTCGCCTAGTCACCTCAAAACCAGGCTGCCTAACGTTACTCTGATGAAATATTACGTTCATTCTCTCCAGGAATTTCTAATTTGATTGTGATAATTGGTGTATCGGGATGAGCTCGGAGCAAAGGACTTATTTCCAGTCTTCTTCTATGTAAAGAATTCTGCTTGCTTTATTCTTGCTGCATTCCGGATATTCATGATAATAAATATTAGCAATGCATTAGCACACACTGAACGTTGTATAAAAAGTAATCATTTACGTTCCTTTTATCTTACGGAAATAAGGTCCATTAATTTTTGACGTTTATATTAAGAGGAAGCCACACAAAAAGATCATGGCTACATTATCATGTCATCTTATGAAAGAAAAATTACAAATATTTCCGTCAACTCAAATTGATCTTTTCTGATGTTATAGTCGAGTTAACACCCTGATTATACATACATGATTTTGTGGAGAACGTAATTCATACTCAGATGAGATGATCAATAACAAAACATAATCACAAAGCAAATAACACAGGTAAAACTGCTGCTGGTGGTTTTATAGGCTGAACAGGTTTTGTGTCAACATGGCGGAAGAAGACGTATACGTGAAAAAGTACTAAACACATCTAGATATTTCTTAATATACCTAATCTTAAATATAAGTATATATGTGTTTAACAGTAATGTAGTATCACTTAATACAATCTGATACATGCGTTGCGTTAACAAAGTTTTCATTTCCTTTTGTCGTTAGATGGCTGTAGGATTATTTAATTTTTCATTTCATTCACATTGATCACTTTTCATTGTATTGTGACAGCTGTTCTATCAGCATTGATTGTTTAAAAGAAAATATATATTAACGTTAAAACCACAACTAAGTACTGCTTACAACAGTAAAAAGTCAGTGCGAGCCAAATGGTTTAAACATATCGATGAAAAAAGCAAATAGGAATATACAAGTGTAAATTATTTAGGGTGTCTGCAAAAGAAGCTTTAGTATCTATTTGTTTAGTTTAGTAAGCTCTATCTTCATTCTCATTGTTTCTTCATTTAGCTCGGTTTAACGCAACGCCACAATAGCAGGCAGCATAATATGGATTGACCTTAAGAGAGAATTGTTCTGCGAGATGATGGCGGTATATATAAATATTGCTTAAATCTTCTAAGCTTCATCATTTTGCTTAATCCAGTACAATGTGGAATCGACAAAAGTATTATGAAACTTTCCACAGAAAGATGCTGAGGAAATCATTGACTGAAGAAGTAAACAAAAACGAGGTTTTGGAGAAAATGGAAACAAAAATGAAACTTATGCTTAACATCAGTTAGAGGCAGCTGAAATATTTTGGGAAAGTAATAAGGAAAGATGACTTGGAAAATCTGATACTCAGAGGACAAAGAGGTACAGGGGGAAGCAGTGCGTAACATAATTGTTGGGATTGAGCAAATAGGTGGCAGAAGAGGAATTGGGAAAAATAACAAAAATACATAACTTATTAGTAGCTACAATGGACAGGAAGATGGACGGCTCATAAAGGAAGAACATTACGTGGTGTATCGTTCTTCTATGTTATTCATAGTAGCTGTTAAATTTGAACACTTACAAAATAGGACTGAGTTTCCGTTGCATAGAAACATGCTCATAAGCATTTAAATATAAACTTACATAAACTGAGATGCTAATAAATAAGATACAGCAGTTAATAAATTGTAGATGCCCACTTTGCCTGAATGATCTTCATTATGCGACATGCTATGGGTTCAACACCGTGATATCGATGGATATTCCAGATTTATCCAAACCTGAATTTTGTAACGTTTAGCGATGTCTTCTTAAAGTTCCTTGCATGTTTAATGGAGCTTCATTCTAGCGAGTATCTTCCATCTTTGTACCTGGAAGTCAACCAAGTTTTCACGGAAGAAGTCTTCCATTCTTACAAACTGCGCAAGATGTGGATGCGTTTGCATTATCTTTGCTTAATAAGCCAACACCACCGGGAAACATGGCATGCATCTACAGGTTGTAAATGGTTTGCATGTTACAATTGTGAAAACAGTCTATATTTTCAATAGTGAAGCTAGCAAATTATAATAGATCAAATGCCGCACAAGTTTTGAGACACCAGGAACTTGTAAATAATTTGCAGCTGACAGGTTGCATACAAAGCACAAATTCTACCGTCTGCACCAAAAGTTGGATTTTTACTTACTGTTCACCCTATGCAAGGTCTAACAGTTAATTCTAAGTAAAGTGTTACTAAAAAGAGTACTGTGTGAGCGGTAAAAGTTTATGAGAATATGTGGGAAAGACAACGTTTAATCTTAGACTTGAACATATTTATATTGTAGTGGTATGGGAAGCATACACTTCGAGTTCGATTCCACAACGTAGAAGTTATTCGTCTGGCACTTTTGGCTAATAGAATACCAAGGGAATGGAAGTGGTACGCTACCATATATGTGGCATGGCGGTTCTTTAGCAGCGAATGTTAGAACTGGTGTAATTAAGGAATTAAGATCGCATCAATATTTACCATGGAAATAGCGTGCGGCTTGCAATATTTCGTCTGTGCAAAAGGGGCTGTAGGGTAGAAAATAATTCATCACACACAAGGCCGCGTAAATGCTTTTAGATTCTATCAAGACTAGAAAGTGAA
>OZ038486.1:109422252-109507252 GCA_964036315.1 Acanthosepion esculentum | reverse complement strand
AATATAAAGATGCTAATCTGGCAAATTTCAACAACACATAAAACCGGAGAAAACACAGACTGAAACGTCCAGAAATAAAAGAACATTGATGAAGATTGTAGTCTAGATAATTTAGCCTTCATAGTATTTTTAAAATCAGCACAAGGTCAAAAAGAACATTAGTCAGAAAGTATGAAATATACATTAAGATAGAAAAACAGCAGTTAAAAGACTGGTATTCAATATATACTAAACTTTGCAATACAAGATCAAATGGGTCGAACATCAAAGTAAGGAGTTACGCCAATCTTCTAAGTCGAGAGTGCTTGTCTTAAAAACGGCATTTGAATTTCTGGTTTTTAACCTAATCCTAAAGAACCCCTCCCATAGGAAATACACTGACAGTACGTGACGGACAGATAATCAGCCATTCTTTTATAATATAACCCGACTATTATTATTTAAGAAAAATGTTAAAATATTGATTTAATGAAAATAAAGAACAAAAGGAGAAAACAGAGTAAAAATGTAAAGTGAAAATCTCAACTGAATGAAGGCATGTGTGACAAAATGCGAAGAAAAACTGAATGTAAATAAAAGAGAAACAAGGGAAAATAAAATCACTACAAAGTAAATAAAGGTTTTTGAAAAAACGAAATGTTTATAAACAATGAAAAATAACAAAAACACAAAGAAATGAGAAGGGAAGAGAAGAAAGCGGCATTTAAAAAAATAAGATAAAACGAAAATATCTGAAGAATTAAAAAAAATGAAAAACACTCATATTTTGAAAGAAACCCTAGAAGGCCAACGAGAACAACAAGGAAAGTTTAAAATGTCAGTAAAAAAGAAAAAGAATCCGCATAATAATGCGTGAAGAATATACCTTCGAGACTTTTTGGCACAGTCGATGCAGGAAAATGGATTCAATAACTTTGTTCTATCTCTAAGATTAACGAATCCGAAATTATTAATAAATTCTAATTTTGTTAATTGTCCTGAAGTCGTTATTGCGATTGTGAAATTGTCTTTCTATTTTGCTTGTACTTCTTTGTACATTCACACAAGGGTCGGGGGTTCGTGATTATCGCTTTAAATCAAATGACAGCCAATCTGATCAATATTATAGAAATTCCGTTTGTATTCGTTTTTTTTTTAAATTTTAATCATGCTGTCGGCTGGAGGCTTTCAATTTTTCTCAGGCCTCCACGCATCATTATTATTTTTCCTAGTTTTCTTGGTTTGCTGTTTGATAAAATCCATAACCATTTTTATTTTTTGCTTTAGACCTGAGGTAAAGGAAGGTTTCTTCTGGGAATATTATTGAGCACATTATATTCAGACATTTTTTCTGTGAGCTCTGTTCAATCGCACAATGTTTTATATCCCAGATAGTGGTATGTTTTCTGGAATTTTCCTAACAGGTTTATTAATATATTCTTCTTTAATCATTTTTCGTGCTCCTATTATTATTTCAATAATGATTGTGTCTAAATGCCAGATTTTTGCCATTTCTATTTTCCTCATGTTTTGGAAGTTTGTTAAATTATTTTGCTGGGATGATTTATCAGATGGGATGTACATATGTATGAGATGGAAACTGTGTTGATTCTAAGTGTGTTTTGTTTTTATATTTGTTCAATTGGCTTTTATAGCGTAACTGCTATGCAAGGTGAAGTACTCAAAACTGTAATATGATTACTTTCTAACACTGTTTGTGTTTTTGTTCATACCATTTTTCTGAATCTGGTAGTTCATAATGTTGGGATATCTGTCACTGCAAGTATTTCCCTACTCAGAGTATCCAGATATTATATGGTTAATAGTTTTCCTCAGAGTCTGTAAAAAAGATGAATGTCTGTACAAATCCTTCAAATCTTCAGTTTTAGTTTTTTTTTTAAATTTTAATTGGATAAATCCTCTTCAGCCATCTACTCAAAGCACCTACGCCTCATCTGTATCTTCTTTGGGGTAATTAATTTTATATATATGGAGTTTTTTTCTTCTATCTATTCTTCGCATCTCTTCACATATTCTTGTCTATATCCGTAAAATATATAACAACAGATATATTTAAGGTGTTAATAGACTGAAAATATTCTTCTGGAATTTATTTCATTTAATGCTCTTATTCACCTAAAATATTATTTTCTAATTCTTCCTTCATTTTGAATGTTACATTCATTGTTTTCATTTGTACCAGTGTATTTTTATTTCTTGTTTTCTTTCACGAATCCCAAATGTCAGTATTTTAATCATTATTCATGCTAAGGTACTTCTTTTGAAGGTCGATTAGGCACATTTTCCCGACCAAATTCCTTGGTGATATGTTTAATGAAATCTTTGTTACGTTTAGCACATCAGCTAAACTATTTTTATGTTGTTCGTGAAGAATAAATGGTGAACGAATCATTTAGACATCTGCTTAACAGACGTTGTGTTATTTACTTTATTAGGTAGCGCTTCTAATATTATAAAGAACTATAGAGGTAAAAGGAACATCTCCATGAAATATTCCTCAGTTCATCATTAAAATGGATTAAAACAGTTTTCCACATTTTCATACTGCATTTAAAAAAAGATTAAAAAGAAGCAGAGCGATCGCCCCATAAGTTCATATGACACAGTGATGTGACACATTATCAAATTCTTTTTTATTGTCTATTCATACACTGATTACGACTTTACTTTTCGAATGACAGTTTTCCAGTAACATCCTATTAATCAGCAATTGATCTTCGTAACCCGAATAACATTTCTTGCATCCTTTGACTTTTCAGGTAAATGCTATTTCTGTCAGGAACTGATATGATCATCCAAAGATAGTGTAAGTTTATGTAGCGTGTTACAATTACAATTAATTTTAGGATTATGGCTAAGGCTAGATTTTAGATTATGATGCCTTAATATTAACCTCTTAATGGTAGGAGTGGGTTAGAATCTGAATTATGTATAGTTTTCTGATGTTATGTGGTTGGGGTCAGGTTTTAGGTTTAGACTTAGTGTTAAGTTTAGGGCTTCTGTTATGGTTTCAATTAGATTAAATGACTAGGTATACAATTTGTAATTGACTAGTATATCCAGTGTTAGTGTCTTGAATAGTTTTAGAAACAGTTATATACCATGTTACATTGTAGTGTTTATTGGTGCCGTTACGTTTAGGTGTAGATTCAGGTTTAGAGTTAGCAACGGCGGCCTTATTAAGTTTTAGAAACAATTATCGTTAGTGTTTTTCTGTTATAACATAGAAGTACGCTTAAGATTCGGTTACATTAGATCTATTCATAGGATACGAATATAGGGTTTGTTGTTAAATTAAGTGTTAGGGATAATCTTATATTAACTGTAATATTGTTAATTACCTTGATGCTTACTGCTAATTTTCGGCTTCAAGTAATTTTTAGCGTTAGGATTTGGTATCATGATTGTTAGTTCAAGATTTGTGTTAAGCTACATGTGAAGTTTCGTTTTCATGCCTGTCTTTCGGTTAAGTGTTACACATTGGTTTGTTTCCAGATTAGATTTAATGTTAGTGATAGTTCATAGGGGTTATCTATTCCGTTTGAACAAGCCAGTTTTATTTATATTATATATCATACTTGTGGACCATGACTAAATATGGGAATAAGAATGCTGTGTTATGGGTACGATTAATTTACGGTTAAATTTAATTTTCGTATTAGATTTAAGGAGCGATTATAAATTAGTGATTATAGATTAAGGCGAGTATTAATAATAGATTTAGAGTTTGAATTATTAGTAGATTTGGGGTTTGGCTTATTAATATATTTTGGGTTTGGATTAGTATTAACTTATGAGGTAAATTTTATTATTTCGGTTTTAGTATAGAGAACGGGTAAGACTGTGACTAGAGATAACTTGAGATTTGAATGATATAAAAAGAACTTTCGTGCATGTATAGCTAAACCTGATCTGGTCGACAAATTCCGAAATGAATATCCGAGGCGAGTAGGGTGGATATAGTGGCGGCCCAGACACTGTGAAATTATCTACATACATCGAACGGGTTAGGAAAGTCGACACAGAGTTCTTAGGTTGGTCAAGTTTCTATATTATAGCTTATACGGTTCATATGCTTGACCGTGTTCGAATAAGTGTAGACAAGCCTAAGGCTAAGATGGCTAAGATATTCAACACATCCTTAGTGAATACGAGGGATTTTCGGAACCAGCCACTACTAATCATAAAGTTGAAAACTGACGGGGGCTTGGGTTGGGAATAAGTGATGGGATCACCTTAAGAGAAAAATAACTTTTGCTGACGATTATAGCAGACGACTCAATCTAGATATACTAGAGGTACAAAAACAGTAGATTCGCGAGTAGAAGGTTTGCTAAATCAATGGGGGAGATAAGGGAACTGAGTAAGATCGAGGAATTTCATGTTATCCAAATCTATTTTTTAAGTTTTTCCACTCTCGCTTATGCCGTACATTCTTATGCAAGAGTCTAACCTGTGCAGATTGGCGTCGAATCCGGTCATACGTAGATGACGTTACCTGGTGTGAGAATCGGCGAGGTAAACTGGTTATGTCGACGACGCTTGTAACCATTAATACCAACATCAAAGTCGGTAAAGAAACTGTTGCATGGACCACAAAACTGCGCGATGTGTGTTGGCTTGAAGTTGAGTTCGTGGAAAGATTGTTTTCAGGCGGGGACACATTCCGTTGGACGGACGGGCCTCGCATCTTGCGACGTCCGTCCTTACAAAGACGGTGTCGAGTTCGAAAGAGAATTTCAACTGCAGATGAATTCGTCGAAATTATTGCAACAGGCGAAGGCTGTGGCTCCGAAGGAATATTTCCTTAAATCGGAACAGGAAAGTATATACTATCTACATGTACCCCCTTCACCGTCTTCCGTGCTATTCCTCCCGTTCACCGACAATTGAACTTGAGATAATACCGTTTCGAATCCAATACGGTCTAACAGCTCCTAAAGGGAGTCGCAAGATCTGATAACTTCATTCTTCCGAAGACGGCCTTGGAATGCCGAATGTTAAGGCACGTCAGCATACTTTTCACCTGCAATTCCTTGGCAGGATGTGTGAAAAAGATGATGAACTTCTGGAATGAGAATATCAAGAAAGCCATTCCGGCTTTGCGAAGTGTACTCTATTGTCAGTGTGCCTTTGTTGCGGTGAAATAGAGTAGTGTATCGAGCCTGTCATCTGCGCGGTCGTGCGTCTGATGTATGAACTTCCTAAAATCTACATGATTCGCGGAAAATTTCTATCATGGAAGCCCGTTCTGTTTGTAACAATGTGGGCCCATGATTGGACAAGAAGAGACAATATTTGTTTCTGTACATGCAACCCGTGATTATACAATTTTGTGGAAGAATTGTTATTCTGAGAAAATGTGTAGGCCCAGCCCCTCCCAACTTCGGTTAGAATAGTAATAGTTTTTTTTTTCTTTTTTAAATGATTAACTTATTTAGAGATTAAATCGTCAGTGGGTTTTGTTTTAATTATTTTTACTTCCCCAAGCTTCCCTTGTTAAATGACAGAAAACAGACCACTCTAGAGTTGTTGGAAGACTTCCTTTTAGTTTTATTTAATTATTTTATTTTCATTATTTTTTATACAGGTTCCCAAGCTTTTTTGCCCAGTTAACTTGATTATCTGTTATTTCTTAGGCAGTGTGGAAATTCCCATAATAACGGATTTTTCATATTCGTTGTATATAATGTTACATCCAATCATGTTTTCTTAAAGATGCAAATATAAATAATTTTTCCACTCCCCACTTTGTACATACGATTATATGTTTCTAAAGTGGATGCGGTATTATCTTAGAGGTTCATCGAGAAGATGCTTTCCTTTGGTGTTTATGTTACTTGTATGGAGTTGTTATGGAGAAAGGAACATTAAAGTTCGTTTGGGTCAGTGAATGTGACTTGCTAAGCTAGAATAGCGATTACCAGCATCCGCGTTTCGCCCTTCTTGGCCTCGTGCCACATTTTTTATTCTAACAAATGAATAGTGAGACATGCGTACTTCCTTCATTGCAAATGGCATCAGCAAACACACGTTCTTGGCCTTTTACGAAGTTGATATTTTCTGTAGTGTCACCATTGCCTTTATGGATGTGCTTATGTCTAAAATAAAGAAAAATACTTAATTTTTGTTAGGCTAATTTTATTTTATTGTTAATATTAAAGTTACAGTTGCTGATATTAGCTGGAATATGTTAGGATTAGCATTCGGATGAAAGCGGAGGAGATTAGAATATATGATTATCGAATCTGTCTTGGATAATGCAGTCAGAACTGGTTCTGAAAATCCTAGAATATATTATTCCTTTCATTTTGTTCGAGAATAGAGTTAAATTGTTGCGTTTGTGTTATAGATCGTATTTGTCAATTTTTACTTTCTAACTTGTGTGCAATGGACGGATTCAGTAATATATCTTTGGATATTTCTACTGAATCCGTTTTCAAGGACAGTACACAATATATTTATTTTTTATGCTTTATTTTATATTTTTCTCCTAGATTACCGCGTAATCAATGCTCTGTATCGTTTTGTAATATAGACATCCTTAAGTTTTATTACTATTTTTATTATCAGTAATTTTTTTTTATTTACTTTTTTATATAGATTTTAATAAATTTTCCGCTGAATTCTGGCATGGAAATTACTATGCATATCGAAATGACACTTTTAAGTGGTAACACAGCTTTGAAGTGCCGTGTACTGCATAATAGTCTGCTCCAGTAACTTCATTATAATCCCCTCTCTCTCTCTTTCTCTCTTTCTCTCTCTCTCTCTCTCTCTCGTTCATTTAACTTTTTGATCGCTTACTTAATAGGTGTAGGTTATGATTAACGATAATATGTCATCACCTGCTTATCGTGTCCGTTCTCTTTATCTGGAAAAACTGCGCCACTAGTGTATTTTCGTCCAGGGTCTATTTATTGCTAAACTGAACTCCCATGGAAAATGCGGCCAATTACTTTACGATTGCCAGCATATCTTCTAGTTCATTATCGTTTTTGGCAAATTAAATAATGATTCCTGAACCATGTAAATAATGTAAATATTCATTATTCTTTCATGCAAATATTAATAAGTGTCTCGCCTAGCATCAATTTGGTTCGTATTTTTGAACAGCAATTTTCAAGCACCCTCTTGTTAATCAGCAATATCTTTGTAGGCGCACGAACATTTTAAACATTTTCCCTCTTCAGTAATAATGCTAATATTTCCAAGGAATTCACGCATTCTTTCACTTAAAAGAGTTTTGCATATCGGGGATAAACATGTGATTCATTTGGCATTTGTTTCGATTGGAATTGTCATCAGTTTATGTTTCTTAACTGTTATGGCCTTTTGTTCTTTCCCTATTGATAACATTAGAAAATAGATATGCTATTTTTTTCACAGATGGAAAATATTTAACTAGATGTTAGCTACCTTATCTATTCCAGAGGATTCCCATTATTTAATTTTGAGAGCTTATGTGACTATGCAGTTACATATATTCATTTATATTTCTACGCATTAATTTTCTCAAAACTTATTCTGGAATTGTCACACTTGTTCTGATATGTTTTGTTTTGCATAGGCTTCGTAAATCTCTCATCTTTCCGATCGAATAATTCCAACTTTCCCGATCGAATAATTCCAAATTTCAACTTTAGAAATTTCAGTTTTGTTCATAAATATAATTTACCTGCTATAGCTTCGTTCTTTGAAGTTGGATACGCTGATTTACTATCTCTTTTATAGTTGATGTTTATTGCTTTTCGATTTATTTATTTGCTTTTCACTTGTTTTCTACTTGTTATTTCTTCTTCAATTCATTATTATTTTCTCATCAGTTGAATGGTATATGTCGCTGGATACTGTGTAAGTACATCATAGGCACCCATCACTGCGTGGTCTGGAGAGTGTCAAATCTTCATCGAATATCTAATCCATTTTGATCTACTGATCCAAGTGCACTAATTAGTATAGGCACCAGAACGAGTTTCATTTTTCTCCAGTGAATTCGGCTTAGTGAATTTATAGCAAGAAAGCCACTCAGACGAATTCGATGGAGAAAAATGAAGCCCTCGCTGGTGCCCCATTGCTTGGAGTGAATGATTTTAAAAATATGAAAGTTAGCAATAATTTCAATAAAATATTCCTTCATACGAAAAACAGTATATCAACCAATATGTGTATTATAACAGTGATCTTTCAGGTTTTTAGTAACTAGCAGCTTACACTAGACATAAAGTGACGGTTAATCACAGTAATTCTTTGGTAATGTTCTGGTCTCAAATGTGATCTCAAACCTCATAATGTTGTTCCAAGATCAGTGATAGCGAGTGTATAATTCACTCTCTGTCTAAGGATGAGCACTTCTAATTATATATTGAAGACAATTTGGGACTTCAGTTAGAAAATTGAATGGCTTTCCATGGCCGAGAATTGATTCGTGATAAATCTGAACCATTTAATTCTAATAATCTTTACATATATTAAAACATGTCCTCTTTTAGCGATCGAGCTGGAGCATAGGATAATTAGTATTGCAAAGTAACGGCGTAAATAATGGCGAATAAATCTATTGCCTTCACCTTCGATTATTTCCCCGTTTTTATCTAAGGTCCAGAAAATTTTATCAGCAATTAACTTTAAATGTTCATCTGTGATTTCGTGAGATGAAAGGTTCTTATTAAGGATGATTAAACCTGTGGTCTGACCTAGAGCGAGTGATTCGTTTCAGATTCAAGAAGAAAACAATTATTTTTAGTTAACCAGCTTTATGACTATAACATTTGTTTGCAATCTCTGCCGTTTCGACATTGTGTGTGTGTGTGTGTGTGTGTGTGTGTGTGTGTGTGTGTGTGTGTGTGTGTGTGTGTGTGTGTGTGTGTGTGTGTGTGTGTGTGTGTGTGTGTGTGTGTGTGTGTGTGTGTGTGTGTGTGTGTGTGTGTGTGTGTGTGTGTGTGTGTGTGTGTGTGTGTGTGTGTGTGTGTGTGTGTGTGTGTGTGTGTGTGTGTGTGTGTGTGTGTGTGTGTGTGTGTGTGTGTGTGTGTGTGTGTGTGTGTGTGTGTGTGTGTGTGTGTGTGTGTGTGTGTGTGTGTGTGTGTGTGTGTGTGTGTGTGTGTGTGTGTGTGTGTGTGTGTGTGTGTGTGTGTGTGTGTGTGTGTGTGTGTGTGTGTGTGTGTGTGTGTGTGTGTGTGTGTGTGTGTGTGTGTGTGTGTGTGTGTGTGTGTGTGTGTGTGTGTGTGTGTGTGTGTGTGTGTGTGTGTGTGTGTGTGTGTGTGTGTGTGTGTGTGTGTGTGTGTGTGTGTGTGTGTGTGTGTGTGTGTGTGTGTGTGTGTGTGTGTGTGTGTGTGTGTGTGTGTGTGTGTGTGTGTGTGTGTGTGTGTGTGTGTGTGTGTGTGTGTGTGTGTGTGTGTGTGTGTGTGTGTGTGTGTGTGTGTGTGTGTGTGTGTGTGTGTGTGTGTGTGTGTGTGTGTGTGTGTGTGTGTGTGTGTGTGTGTGTGTGTGTGTGTGTGTGTGTGTGTGTGTGTGTGTGTGTGTGTGTGTGTGTGTGTGTGTGTGTGTGTGTGTGTGTGTGTGTGTGTGTGTGTGTGTGTGTGTGTGTGTGTGTGTGTGTGTGTGTGTGTGTGTGTGTGTGTGTGTGTGTGTGTGTGTGTGTGTGTGTGTGTGTGTGTGTGTGTGTGTGTGTGTGTGTGTGTGTGTGTGTGTGTGTGTGTGTGTGTGTGTGTGTGTGTGTGTGTGTGTGTGTGTGTGTGTGTGTGTGTGTGTGTGTGTGTGTGTGTGTGTGTGTGTGTGTGTGTGTGTGTGTGTGTGTGTGTGTGTGTGTGTGTGTGTGTGTGTGTGTGTGTGTGTGTAAGTTTGCAATAACGGGCCTAAAAATGTTTCTACAGTAAAATATGTAACGGCTTTTCCGGAAATAAATTAGGCGTAGCATTTAGTCACGTTCTGCTTGTATAATATCTTTTCCTGAATTCACTTTTTGTGGCCATTATTTTGTTTTTAATTTAACCTGAATTCACTTCATCGTCATAAGTAATTGTTGAGTCTTGACTCATTGTTGAATCTCGACTAATGCATGGAATAATAATGCAACACAAAATGTACTTAGAACAAGAATGTATTATAACAAGAAAGTGTACACAATATTGACATATAGTATTTCTGTATATTTCTGGGAAGACGTTCCTGGAGAATGTGTTGACTAAGTCGCAGTCGGGCAGAGTCTCTAGCTGGATCTCTGTATTCGCCTCCTTTGTCTTCCGGTACCAACCATTATTTATATAGTCGGTAGTCACCTATGCAGATTAGGTGGATCCTACCACAACAGTAATAAGCAGAACATTTAATTTGTGACCATCTCTATGCGGCTACGTTCTGAGTACCAATAAATAGTGAAATTAATTATTCAATACGATGCTAAAGCTCTTTCACTCTACGTAGAATAGGAAAAGCTAATTATTATTTTTCCCACAGACATATAGACGTGTTTGCAAAAAGACATTTAGACCGAAATCAAGCTCTTTATTTTTTTCCTGTGTTTTTTTTTCTTTCTTTATGATTCTATTGCTAACCCAGAGTAGGGATTATCCAGAGTAGGGATTATCCAGAATGGGGAAGGAATCTCTTTTCTGTCTTTATGCAGCCAGTCCCCCAAAATCTCTTGTTCTTGGTAGCTCATAATATTTTTTTAATTTTTGTTATTTCTCTTAAACCATATTCTGATATCCATTTACTCATTAATTTATGCGTTGTTTACTCCGTCCCTCTTGCCTTCACTCTGTCCGATGAATATCTGATATTCTCCGCCCTCTTTCCTCTTTATGTGCCCTAGAAAGTTCAACTCTCTCTTCCTGATGTTAAGTATAATTAGCCTTTTTGTTTCCATTTTCTCTAAAACTTCTTCGCTGCTTATATATTCGGTTCACGGTACCCTATCCCCCTTCTGTAGAACCACATTTCTGTTGCTTCAAGTCTCTTCTTCATCTGTGAGGAAGTTTTCCAGCATTCACTGTCATATAAGAGGACAGATATAACGTTACAGTTCGGTACTCTTTTCTTTGTTTATAACAAAATATGACTCTTATTTAATACTTTTCTTAGATTTTGGAAGGCATCTTTGACCATCCCAATGCGCCTTCGTATTTTAGTGTCGCACTTTCAGTCCTTTGTCAAAAGACTTCCCAGATATTTAAAGTGTTATACTTGTTTGACTTTGGTATCTCCAATTTGTAATCTGCATTTTGGGCTAATCCTTTTGCTAACAACCATACATTATTTTCTTGCAGTTGATGTTTAACCCTTTCTTCTTGCTTTCCTTCTACGTTTTTCTTTTCCGTGTCTGATATCAAAACTTTGTCATCCGTATATCTTATGTTGTTAAGATTGTGGTCACCAATAATGAATGCTGGTGGGATTTCTAATTATCTCAGAATCGCCTCACTGTATAATGAGTCCGTTGAAAAGACAAGTTTTTGCTTTACATACTTTTCTATTTTTTATATCTCCTCAACTCATATTATTCTCAAAAATATTATTTCAGAATCAGTCAAATTGACTGTGCGTGTGTCTGCGTGTACATTAAATTGCAAATACACATATAAGTCCCTCACACATAAAAGAAACACACGGATAAACTTTACATATTCGCAATATAAAGCCACACATAAACAAAACCTGACCTTCTTTTATAGTATAGATTATTATTATTATTTTCATTATTATTATTATTATTATTATTATTATTATTATTATTATTATTATTATTATTATTATTATTATTAACTGAAGCGTATAAATCTGATAAACTTGAATAATATGTGGGTGGTATTTCTAGTACTGTTTCTAGTCTAGACAAGAAATGATTTAAATCGATAGCTCGACTAACCAGAACATTTGACGATGAGCAGGGCTCTACGCAATAGAAAAGAAACCGAAAAAGTTTATGTAAATAGGGGAGGTCAGGAGGAATAATCTTCCTCACCATTAAAGACCTAGTGCAGGCGTCTAAAAGGCGAGTAGCAAAACGGAGCATAAAAGGGAAACCGTTTCTAATCAAAAGAAGAGACAAGAGCAATGGTGAAGAACGCAACAAAGGATGGCAAAGTGTGAAAATCATGGAGAATTTAAGAGAAATAGACATCAGAGCAGACGAAGAGCAATGGGCATGGTAAGAAGGAAAGACAAAATGATAAATGAAATCAGAACAAATGTAACTTGATCAAATATATCGTAGCAGACATAAAGAAAGGGTGTCTTCCCTCTCCCAATTCTTATCCCACTAACTCTCCCTCTACCACTGCCACTTACCCCTCTTCCTTTTAGATTTTTTCTTTTACTCCTCCTCCTTCCCTTACTTTGTCTTCGCCATCATAGTTGTCTTCTGACTAGTCTCCCAAAGATCTTATGTTCTCATATCTCTCTCTCTCTCTATACACCCCCCACATATATATATATATATATATATATATATATATATATAAATATATATATATATATATATATATATATAAATATATATATATATATATAAATATATATATATATATATAAATATATATATATATATATATATATATATATATATATATATATATATATATATATATATATATATATATATATATATATATATATATATATATATATATAAGTAAATATGTGGATGTAGATCCGACGGTATGATGAAAATGGGGAAAAGACAAAGCAAAATCCGAATATGTGAGTTTACTGTTTTATATATATATATATATATATATATATATATATATATATATATATATATATATATATATATATATATTATATATATATATAATATATATATATATATATATATATTATATATATATATATATATTATATATATATATAATATATATATATATATTATATATATAATATATATTTATATATATTATATATATTTTATATATATATATATATATATATATATATATATATATATATATGAACAGAAACAGACAAGAGGAAAACTATTCTTAGCCTACGTGTTTCTTCCTTTGGGGTACTTTATAAAGTCAGTGTAGGATTTATTTTGCTGCAGGTGTTTATATACAAAGTTGAGGTTGTTATTGGTTTGCCAAGACCTTTATATTTGAGAACGTTAATGAATGTTCATGAGGTGATTGAAAGGTCAGTCAAAGCATGTGGATGATACATATTGTCATAATTCAAACGCAAAAAATAAAATTAGCGATTAATACTTAAGGGTTTTTAAGAATATTGTTTAGATTGTGAATAGATTGTCATGATATGAGATGGACGTATGTACTCTACATCTTCAAAGGTATGAGGTAATTTTGCCTCCTGTACAGATACACTCTATCTGAGAATATTTACACACACTCACACACACTCACACACACACACACACACATATATATATATATATGTGTGTGTGTGTGTGTGTGTGTGTAATTTGGCAGCAACTTTTCTTTTAAACATGTTGTGTTGAATGTTAAAGACAACATCGTCCTGCATATTTTCTTTTGAATTTTCTCATATTTTCTAATGAGACTTTTTATTTGAAAATAATATCGAAATTAATATTGTCTGTACGATAACCTAGTACTTTCGAACATCATTGTTCATCTTCAGGGTCAAAATTTTTAGTCAAAATTTTTTAAAAACATTTGCCAATTGTCTCGTAGCGGAACATGATTGGCAAAATTTTGACCCTGAAGATGAACAATGATGTTCGAAAGTACTAGGTTATCGTACGGAAAATATTTATTTCGATATCATTTTCAAATAAAAAGTCTCATTAGAAAATTCAAATAGAATATGCAGGACGATGTTGTCTTTAACATTCAACACAACATGTTTAATATATATATATATATATATATATATATATGACACTATTATAACTGCGAGAATGCATTTCTCTATGTCTGGTAAATTACTTTTATATTTGCCAATATGAAGTTTGAATGAAGGGACTTCATGACCTCTAATGATTCAGTGTGACATCCATACCATTATTATTAATATTATTATTAATAGTAGTAGTCGTAGTAGTAGAAGTAATAGTAATCATTGTTTTGTTTAACAGGTTAAATTAAAACTTATGGTAAACTAACATTTCCCTTAGGAAATTTTTGAGTTTTTCTGTGTATAAGAATTGTTTGTTCTCAGAATTGTTTTGTTTGTTTTTGTTTTGTTTCTCGTTTTGTTTTCTTGCTGCTATTCTTCATTACCTTGTCTAGTGGTTATTGAGAAGCAAGAAAACAAGGAGAGTTTTACACAGATATTAGCTATACAATAGAATCAATTTGGATTCCAATAACTTTCTCTGTCGGAAAACTAATCATACAACAATGTCTTCTTTTTTAAATTATGTAAATCACCAAGCAGAATTTAATAAACGCAGAGAGAAATTGAATTTCTTATTTATTTGAATGGTAATTTCTTGGCTGTAAACGTGATTAAAATTAATGAAAATATGGGAAAGGAATATAGGAAGTATGAAAGAAATAAGAAATAAATTAAAAACTCTAGAATAAAAGTAAATCTGAAAACGTGATTAAATAAGAGATGAAAGAAAATAGGGAAAAGATTCGAGAAAAACTACGGCAAAAAAATATAAATGAGGTGCAAAGACAAGAATGAATTAATGAAAAGTAGTGAAAAAGAATGGAATATAAGAAAGTTATAACTTAAAGTGATAAGAAAGAATTTTTCTTATTTTGCTACACTTTCTTAAAACCAAGATTAAAAGCAAATGGTTTAAAGAAGTGTCTGGATGGTATAGCTTCACAGGAAAGACATTTCGTAAATGAATGAAAAGGAAAAATATTTACTTCCTCTAATTATGAGACGAGCCAATATCCTTCCAACATTAGTTCGTTCTTTTGAACTCATTTTTACTGTTTATTTGTTTTGTCATAACGTGCGGGTCGATATATTCCACGGTCTTCATCAAGAGCAATTTTGGTTCGATCTGTGTACTTTTTATAATTTCTTTTCTTTTTGTTATACTGCACTGACGTGAGGGGAATTCGGTCTCCCTCTTTTTATACAGATTGTACATCTGAAAATGCTATCAAATTGACCTCTACTAAGAAAATAGACAAAGCCATTAGTACAGTATTCCGAACAAATACTGCGACTAAGTATTTTATATGGTAGCTTTTTTTTCTGTTAATAATTTAAAAAAAAAAGAGAAATGTAATTTAGGACGACAAAAATGTAATAATCAAAAATATTTTTTTAATTTAAGAAATATTAATATGACAAAGTAAAGGTGAGTCGGCATCGTGACGTTGTTAAATTGCTTTGCTAGGCAGTCATTAATCAAGGGCTCGATCCTCACTGGAATTATTTAATGGCACATCTTTGCGAATTTTTAAAAGAATTCTTACTGCAGATCTGATTTATGACGGACTATATTAAATGAATTAAATATTTTTTATGAGTGCAGAAATGTTTGAAATTTATACATATTGCATGTTTATTAGCATACGTTCTTATTCATATATGAATTTATATCTATGTATGTGTATCTCTTCCTCATATAGATAGACAGATAAATACATACATTCATACATACATACATACATACATACATAAACACATACATACATACATGCATACAGGTTGGGTCAAAATAGGCTTACAGTTGTTTCACTATTTGTTTCACGTTTTACATCTAATTTATCCAAATCATGATTCCAAGATGGAGTACCTCTCAACATTCTTTGGCAATAAAGGACTACTTTAACCAAACCTTTCCACAGCATTGGTTCGAAAAAGGGGCAGCATCGTAGGACCGCCACGTTCACGTGACCTAACACCCAATAGATGTCTTTTATGGGGATGTAGTAAAGAACAAGTTTTATGAGAGAAATCCCAACACAGTGGACGAATTAAAAGAGTACATCGCAGAGCGTGATTGGTTTGCAATGAAAATAACATTTAATTTTCAAAAATAACAAACGGAAGCATTAAGAGTTTCCTAGGAATTAGTTGAATACACAACTAAAATTGTTAATGAATGTATCTTACTTGCCTGTGTAGGTATATTTGTGTCCACAGATCTTTTCGCATTGATGTGAAAATTTTCTGGCACACGGCGAAAGGAGGAAAACAGGAAGAGAAAATTACTTAAGATTTCACTTGTTTTTATACAATCCGAGCTGCTGCTGACAATATAATTTTTATGCCAATGCTTTAAACATGTCGCAAAAATTCATTTATATAAGAAAATTATTTTTTTCTTTTAATTGGGATTTGCTTCATGCCAGTATCTTTCAAATAGAACCGAAATTTAAGTTCAAAGGAGACATTTAAATTGCGTTTACGGGTTTTATTTCTTAGAAAGTTTGTTACGGTACCTTGTAAAAGGACATGGATGAAAATGGAACAAGATATGACAATATCAATATCGGCGACATGTACAAAATGTTTATGATATTAACCAGTTTGATGTAATATATTTTCAGAGACCTGTGGTCGTTTCAAACTATGCTATTAATCTGTAAGAACAAGAATATTACATTTCAAAAACCGTTTCCGCTCAAAGATATTCCATTCATTTTCCTTTATTTGCAAAAATGATTTCTATATTTGTGGATATTCACTTTTGGCAAAAGTTTTCATGCTTTCCATAAAAATGTTACAAGCTTTTTAAAAGATTCTGCAGCAGCGTAGAAGAATAAACATGTCGTTCATTTTTCTTTACCATAAAAATAAAGTTTACTTAAAGTTGGTCTTATATTTTTCTTCTTTTTTGTCTGAATCCAGTTAGAAGAATGCAGAGTCGTGTTTTTGTTTTTATATAATCGATTGATGTTTATTGATATTTACCAAAAGTAGCTTTGTATGAAACAAGACCAGGCGTATGGGGATCGGTACACTACAGCGGTGAGGGCATACTAGTCTATGCTACCAATCATTGCTCGTCATCGAGGTATGCAAGAGTTCTACTATGACATTCACCAAGATCCAAGTCGAACATTTATTCAATAAATATTAAGATAGAAGAAAAAGCATAGCAAAGATGTTTCTCAGATCATTTTAGTTTGTTCACTTTTAACAGAGGTCTGTCTGATTATAGCCTTGTGCCAGACTAAATCGTAATTTGTAAATAGTTAATACATAAACACAACCTATGTTCCATTGTGTGTATGTAAATATGACAATTACGGGGCAGAGGTAGTAGAATTTCTATTGGCACAAAGTAGAGGAAATATTCTTGTAAGAGAAGATCTTAGTTTTCAGATTCACACATATCCACGCCTAGAGCTTTACTAACGATTTAAACAGGTTCTCTAAATGTAATTACTTGAGTAAGATCCAGACATTGCTTAATGGAATGCGACTAAATTAATTTCCTTAGTAATCCTTGTTCTCATTTATTTACTTTTTCTTTATTATTAATTTCCCTTGAACATAACTTCATATTTTACTAAATCTCGTCGCTTCTCAAGCTGAATACACTACACCGGATAATATTCATGTTTGTTTCCAATGTACCAAAGTAAGAATGCGTTAGAAACTCGAAAGAGAATATTATTGGCATTTTGTTAGATGAAAAAAAGTGTAAAATATGAATGAATGACTATATTACAGGAAAGAGATAATGAGATCGGATTTGCTGATAAAGTAATAGCAAAGATGAAAGTTGCAAATGCAGAAAACATCATGTCAGTTCTAAAAGCAGAACTTTTTAAAGTCATAAAAAAATAATGTAAGAATTAATTCCGAAATAGCAGCAAGAAGAATTTAGCTTGAACTTTTCGTTCAATCGGTAGGAATATAAAAAAAGAAAAAGTGATGCAACAAATAAAAATATTTTTAGGCTAATTTAGATAACTGGGTTTAGTTTGTTAATAACTGTGTGTGTATATATATATATATATATATATATATATATATATATATATATATATATATATATATATATATATGTGTGTGTGTGTGTGTGTGTGTGTGTGTGTGTGTGTGCGCGCGCGCATCTGTATCTGATTAGATAACATGAAAAATGATAAATAAAAATACTTAAGTTAAAAGTTATTAATAATATTACTAATATAAATATTAACAAACCTAGTTATGATTGTATTTTATGTCATTGTAGTAATAACGTTTCCGTTATTACTACAATGACATAAAATACAATACCCATTAGAAAAAAATGTTTATAAGACAATCTAAATTACAAAGCCGCAGTAACATCATTAGAAAGCTGCAAATACTAATAACGTTAAAATAATTTAGGAGCTACAGAAAAAATTAAAAAAGCTATTACAATCATAAAATATCTCTTGAAAATAAAATATGTGTAAATCAGATAACGTTTTCTGGTTACATATGATCCGAAAAAGGAGAAAATATTAATAAAAATAATAAATGCTGAATAAAAAGATGCAGCCTTACAAAATTAATAGAAACTGCAGATTATGTTTAGAAGAAAAATATTAATAAATTTAAAAATCGCAAGTAAATTATTAAATAAAAAAATAATTGGAAAATGTAGATATGCAACGTTTGACAAAAATATCTCCCAGAAATACGTTTCTTAAAATAGTCAGACATTAGTGTTATAACGCGCTTCGTAGCGCTTATAATATAAATAAATCTTCGATAACTTGCCCAGGCGCTTGTATTAATTTAGTCTGAAGACTGACTGTAAACATCTTCTGGTATTTACCGATTCCTCAAAATGTGGGGAACTCTAGCGTTTCCATCTGGGACATTGGTCAAAATTTACCCAGTCCCCGCAAAAGCGGGCTCGGGTACATTGCTCCTCTGCTTTTCTCAGCCCTGATTCTGTCCGTAGACAGAACCCTGAATGAGTCTCCCTCTGCCCGAAGGCAGAGAGCTTCACAATCGCAGACTGGCAGCAGACCGCCTGACTCCAAATGGCTTCTTCTTCTCTGGAGTTATTTATTTATAGTTATGGACTAGTTCATATAGTCACCGGGGGTTTACTATTTACTCCACAAAATCCCCCTTTCGAGATTAATCCTTTTTATAAATATTTTTTTATTTTATCTTGATTTTGTAGCGTTTCCCTCTCGAATCAAATTCATACATATGTACTCTAAAATTCGATTTCTTTTACCTGTGAATTGCGTTCCGTTATCAGAGATTATGGTATCTGGTATGCCATATCTCGCAAACAGTTCATGCAAGAAATTAATTTTCACAGGAGATGTTGGATGTTTTATAAATTTCTGGCTATTTAGTGAAACTATCACCTACTACAAGATAATGGGATCCATTCATCGAACCAGATCAGGGTTCTCTCTTTGAGATAGGTAGTCTTGCCCCCAGAACACAACATCTGCAAGCTTTCACTATTTTTTTCAATATCTTGGTTCATTCTTGTTCATTATACGTAACTTCTCATCAAAGATTTCATTCTGGAAATACAAGGATGTCCGCTATTAATATCCGCTTCTGTAACACATTAGGTATTACAGTCCTTTGCCCGAACATTACGACATCGTGGCATAGCGAGTAAGAGTTTAAGTCCCGATTTCTTTCTTTGTTATTTTCTTTCAATTGCTTTTTGATTTCCTCAATAAATACGTCATCTTCAGCCTTTTCTCATATTCCTTTTAGGGAAACTGGAAACTCTCGCACTACGTTGCACAACTGTTTTTTTAATTTCCATTTCAGTTGTAGCACTGCAATGAGCTTGTCCTCAAATGATTCCGCATTTTAGGTATTAATCTCGAAAATCCATCCCATATCCTAATTTTCAGACGCTTGGTATCCCATTGTAAAATCATGGTTTAATAAGTTTGTACCCCAACGTTGTAGTCTATTATCTGTATGTTTTCCTTATGCCATATATTGTTAATAGATGTTCTGTGATCTGCTGCAACCTGAAATTTTTCCATTAATAAATATATGAAATTACTTCACAGCAAATATAATTGCTAGAGCCTCTTCTATTTGGCTGTAATTTTTCTCTGTTGGTAGAAGCGAGCGTGAATCATTAGTGAATGCTCTCATTTTACCGGCATCGTATTTGTGTAAAATAACCGCTCCAATATCGTACTTATTACCCTCTGACGCCACTATAATTTCTGCTTTTGGATCTGACGTAAGTCTTTTTTACTTCATCAAACGCCTTTTGACAATTATCGTTCTAGCTCCACTTTAGTATCTTTTTAATTAGATCGTTCTGTGAAGCGCTCAAGTTATGCATATTAGGTACATATATTTGATAGTAATTATCCAATCCTAAGAAAGCTTGTAACGTAATCACTTTTGTTGGTGGAGGCATATTTTTAATTGCACAGGCTCTCGGCGGACCTGGTTCACGACCATTTTTATCAATAACTTGACCAAAGTATTTAATTTTCGGTAAAAACAATTCGCATATTTCTTCACTGATCTGTCTTACTTTTCAAAAAACTTCCAAACTGTTTTCACATGCCCAACATGTTGTTATTTAGATACACTTTTGATTAAAAAGTCGTCCAGATATGCCAATGCGTAATCGTAATCCGCAAGCATGTTATCCATAGCTTGTTAAAATAGCTGCTGCCACTTTTATACCAAAAGCAAGTTTGTTAAACGATCTTCTGTACGTATTTATGGTCGTTAATTCTGAAACATTCGTTTTCAATCTGAAATTGTAGATACGCTTCAGTGAGATCCAACGTTGAAAATATTCTCCCGCTGTTTAGCTTCGAAAAAATTAATCTGGAGTTGTGATCCTCGTTGCTGCAAATTGTAAGAGTTCCGAATCTTCGTCACAACGTTTATAAATCATATGAGTTTCGATTCCCTCGTCGCTACTGTTATAACGTTCTTCGTAGCGCTTATAATATAAGTAATATTTCGGTAACCTGCCGTGATGCCTGTATTAATTTAGTCTGAAGACTGACTCCAAACAACTTCTGGCATTTACCGAACCTCACACAAGTCAGGATGTGGCACAAGGCCGGATTATATGTGTAGACTCGAGCAAAAAGCCTCCGTAGATCACGCATACACGGAGTTGGGTCTACCTCGTCAGACGAGACTCTGCCCGTAGGCATAGCCTCGTCTGGATTCCTCTCTGCCCTAGGGAAGAATGTTCGACAAGTCAGCCGCGAGCCTATCAGTGAACTGCCTGTGTCCAAACAGTTTCTTCTTCTTCTCTGACCTGGAATAGTTTATTTATAGTTATGGTCTAATTCATATAGGCACCGGGTGTGTACTATTTACCCTACTGCAATTATCTAGAGGAAGACACCGTTGTCACTAATGTCTTACTGTTTTGTGGGAAGTATTTCTGCCGCATATTATATTAAATATAAAATAAAATACTAACATTAAATATGAAAGGATAAAAACAACTAATGAATGAAATAAGATAAAATAATGACCTAGAAAATTCATAATGGAAAAGATCAATAATAACAAAATTTAGACAAATTCAACAAAATTAAATTCTTAAATGAAGAAAATGATATTTTAATAGACATATTAATAAATGACTTCTGTTAAAAAGCCAATTAAAACAGAAAATAAATAAAATACATTATATCATGTGAGGCAGCAGCAATCTTCCATTTATATGTATTTCATTGAATACGACGGATTTGGGACATTTATCAAGTGTTATTACATTTTTAATTCATGAGATCTAAGTGTGTTTCCACACATATGTAATCTTCATAAAGGAAACATTGCAAGACTACCGGAAAAACTGAATTAAACACTTACAAAATATTCATTGTTAGTCATAGTCAATGAAATATATAATCGTTAACAGGTAGTTATTCCTAAGATTTAACGAAAAAAATAATATGATTAATAAAATGAACAATAAACTCTCAGTCTTCTAAACATCATACCCCTTTGGAATGTGACAATGTTTGTCCGACAAATTATTAATAGCAATCTCTCGCTGAAAATGAAAATAAGCTAAGAATTTTGTAGCATTCCTAGACATTTTTAAAGCTCTGATAATAATAAATAAATAAATAAATTACTGTATTGTTTTTATTCGCAGACAGACGAAAAACTATTGCAGGAAATGGTTTCATTTTATTAACCGGTTTGAAATCGAGTACTTAAGATGGAAAGCAACTTGGGGAATAATTGCTAGGCTTGTGGCCAATGTATAACCTCAGATGTAAGCAAGATTCTTCTATTCAAAATGGCCTCCACTTTGCAATTTTTACTCGTAAATGCAACACAGTCGGTCCTGAATTGGCCCTAATGAGACTGTTTTGCATGAAACACTTCTGACCAAAAGATGGTAAGTAGGTAGTGAACCCTTGAGTTGAACGTCATAAAAGACACCATAAAAATGCTCAATGGTTCTTTAAACTGGATAAATGGAAAGGAATAGGGTATAAGCAGAAAGCGATGAATTGGTCGATCAATACATTGATGCATAGAAAGAGGAACACATATCTAGATGGCTAAAAGTAAAACAGGTTGGTAGAGAGAATTTCTCTACTCAAGACGGATATACAAAATTGGAACAACAATAGAAAGGCGGATTTAATGTTTGTGATTTTTCCAATGCTCACCTTGCAAGGCAGTTCAACTGAATGTTCGAGAAATGGAAAGAAATCACCAAAGATATAAACAATAATTTAGAGCATTGACGAACAAGCATGTCTTGAAATTATGATGTTCCTCTATTACAATAGGCTTGTGGCATTTTAATTAACGGTACAAAAATCACACTCACACATATGCATATATATATATATATATATATATATATATATATATATATATATATATATATATATATATATATATATATATATATGAGGGGGAGAGAGAGTTGTATCTATGTTTAAATCCAATAAAACGATTAAGTAAGTAACACATAAGAAAACTTTCTAAATCTAAAACATTTTTTCTAATTTATTTACTGTCACCACAAGTATTTGAAAGTGGAAAATTATTGTTTCGATTTTTAAATTGTTGCTTTGCTATCCCATTGCTTTTGTAGATGTCACGTGTTCGTTTGATGGTGTTATTATATATGTATGTAATCTATAAAGAATTAATGGATTTATTCTTAATCTTACATTATTCTTTCTTCAAACGTTCAGCAAATTTTATTTAATTTTTCTTGAGGGTACAGGCCAATGGACGTAGTACACACTTAAAATTAAACAAAAAGTGCGTCTATTTCAGACATGGGTATCTTCTAACATATAACGTATGTGTGTATATATATTTATTGTATGAGGTGTTAAGAGTTTAATTTATAGTGTCTATATTTGAGTATATTCTTGAAATGTGTCTCCTGAAGTAGGTAAGGTATTTTCTGTGTTTGCCTATATTCTCTTCTCACATTATACAACTTCCCAGATTTCTGAGGAAACTAAATAAATAATGAAGCAGGTTAAATTCATGAAGGTATTTCTAGTTGTTCAGTATTAAATTATATATATCATCTTCCTCTTTGTCAAAAGGATTTTAGAGTACATATGTATGAATTTGGTGTTTATATTTCGAAAAAACCTTCCAGTGGCTAGTGAATTCTCCTTTGAGATCCTGGACGATTCTTTCCTGTGCTTTCGACTTTCATTATTACATTCAGTTCGCTATCTAGTTTTCCTTTATTGCTACCCTTCTTCGCAGGACGGCAGGATATTAGACAAATTATCTGACACTATAGACATGACTATCTCTAAATTAATCTGCGACCATCTTTGGCGATTATATGCTCATCATGTCAAGTGGCTTTATCATTCTAATGCTACTGATGTCGTCGGTATTCAGACTTTCAATAATTCAATTCAAGATTCTATTCAAATAGATTTTCCTATTCTTTTCCCTATTTTTATTCAATGTTTCTTTACCTGCTCTTCTGGTTCGGATCGCGCTTTAGTGTCTGTTTATATTTCTTTTGAAATATTATTAGAACGAAAGCTCTTCTGTAGTTCTTGTTTTAAGAACTCTGGCGAACCACCCGATGTTTTGAAATATCAACTTATTAGTCTTCTACCTCAATTTTCGCAAAGAAAAAAAAAACTCTAATCAACTTGAAATTGGTTAATCATCTCACATCTCAAGTCTTATTACAGATAATTCAGTTTTCATTGGTTTTCTTCACAAGTTGAAGGGTTCTGGTGTTTTTGGTTGTTTCTTTGATTTTTACTAAATCATTCTTATCAAATAACGTAGTTAAAGTTGTCTTGAACGGCCACTCCTAGAGATCATTTTGCATTAATGCGGGTAACCGCCAGGGTTATATTCTTGGATCTACTTTGTTCCTTATTTTCCTCAACGACCTTCCAGATGTCATCACTTCTCGACTCTGTAATTATGGTGATGGCATGACCATTTACTCTTGTCTTAATAGTAAATCTGTTTGGTACGATAAAATCACATTGGAAGCTGATCTCGAATATGTACTTCAATCTATTTTTAACTCCGTCAAGTAGTGGCTTCTTACTTTTAATACCTCGTTTCGGTGCATTTAGTTGCACCTCGACAGCTGAGAACCAAAATGGTTATGAACAATTTTGTTTGTAAGCAGGCCCTCGTCTCGAGTAAATTGTTTTTGTCTATATTTAAAAATTATAATGAATAATTATTGTTCTACTATCGGTATTTTTAATTAATGTCGTGAACGTTAGAATTTATATATTATTTTCGTTCTCATTACATTCGGATATATATATATATATATATATATATATATATATATATATATATATATATATATATATATATATATATAGGGAGAGAAAGAGAGAGATATTTGACGAAATCCAAACAAGAATCTGCAAATCTATCGGTCCTGACCTGTAAGCTCTGCTTCTGTCACTTTCACACTGCCTTAACATGGTTTCCCTGTGCCTTTTCTATAAATATGTTCACAGGGTAATTTTTCTGATGAACTTTCCATAAATAAATAAATATCTAAAATGATGGACTACCAATAAAAGAAATGAATTAACGATATACATGTGCATATATATATATATATATATTACTGGATACATAACTTTGTGTTATGGGTCCTTACCTATAACTAAAGAAGTAACTCTTACTAACACTATAAATACTGCGCCTGTCACGAGAGAGAGGAAGGAGACGGAATCGAGTCGAGCCAATAGTAGTTCACTCCAAACCAGACTGACAGTCATACTAACACCTTCCATATCTTGTATTATTATTCCGTGTAATATATCATCGTTATTTCTACTCTTATGTTCGTGTTGTTCTTCCTTGGTCCTAACCTGGTCGATAACACTTTGGATCTCTGTTTTTGTGTATTATCCTAAGCATTTAAATGAATATCAGCCGGCCTCGCGTGAGAAGTCATATTGAAGAAAAATTGTGCCGCTCGATAAGAATCGAAACTCTATCGCCTCCTTTTTTTAGGGAAATTACTTCTGTAACTGAAGCATCAGCGGATATGATGTGTGCATGTTCATTTGAATAAATTCGTAGTTTGACTGTTATTGAATTTGGAAACCTGAAAGTTTTATGCATAATGTTCAGTCTATGCGATTAATAGATAAGCGTTGATATAAATGGATGGAGAAGGAAGGATATAATGTTTAAATTTAAATTTCGTTTAAAATGAACGCTTTCTCCATAAGTAAGCCACGTCGATTTAACTGTAGTAAGACATTTATAGAAACGGTTGAGAAAAGAGATTTAATAAATCATGTTAATGTTTTTGAAAGAGAACTCTGAAATTTCTTAAAATCACTGACACTTATGCCCAGCACATAAATATGCAGCAGTGCAACGAGTTCTTCCCCCTTTGAGTTTTATGTCGAATTGCAATTGATTTATGACGCCACATCTTATACAAGTATATTTCGCGTCAATGTTAGTATTGTACTTCGAGTAAGTTGAATATTCATCGAACTCCATGCGTAGGATTCGAGTTATTTACGAACTTTAAACAATTCTGGTCCAACGCTATTATAGCGGGAAACATAGTAAAGATTAAAGTGATAAGTTTTTATTCGGCAAAACATTCATTCGGTTTGTTAAATAGAAATGAAAAAAAAGCAAGAATTTCTAATTTAAACGCTTATTTTATTGAAATACATATTTACCGTTTGATTACATTGCCTTCTGCTATCTTTGTGTCGAATTAATAATTCTATCCATACAGATGTCCTTTGAATTTTTTAGGCAAGAATGTTTGTAAAATTTATTTTACTGCATTTCTCAGATATTATTTCATAAAAGTGTTTCTATAAAAATCAAACAGAAAAAAACATCTGAAGTTATAATAGTTGTTGAATATGATGCCTGAGAATTATTCCAAACCCTGGATGTTTGTGTTAATCACGAAATAAAGATATGTTCACCTGATGGATTTTCATGTTTTTTTTGTTTAAAAAATCCGGAGGTATTTGATGGATTATGAAGGATTAGCTTTTATGAAATGAAAATGCCTTTTTAATTGGTCTAATCAATCGCATGTTTCCACGGATATAACCGCGTGTGACCTGTCCAGTTCCACATAAACTGCTACATGGTTTTAAATATTGTTAATGTTTCAAATAAAAATCATAATAATCGGCAATGTTTTGATATCTAATGATAAGCTCAATGGAAATTTGATCAACTCATTTCTAATTATGTGCTTTTGCGTAACTTTCTTACGGTCTGTGGTAGTATTTGTAAAGTAAGTTTTAGGAAAGTCTGACTCAATAACTTGCATGCGTATTATGAATCGAATTAAATATAATTTCACTAATTTTGTGATTATATTTCGTTATTTTATGCCGGGAAACTCTAAAAAGAAGATCT
This sequence comes from Acanthosepion esculentum, assembly GCA_964036315.1. Lineage (NCBI taxonomy): Eukaryota > Metazoa > Mollusca > Cephalopoda > Sepiida > Sepiidae > Acanthosepion > Acanthosepion esculentum. Next base: position 109,480,549 of record OZ038486.1, on the reverse strand, counting down.
TCATCCCTTTTGCTTCGTTTATTTTATTGGATCAACGGAATTATTTCTTTATTTCTGTTTTTATTTGGTAGAAATTTTCTTTTCAAAGTTTACATAATTTTCGTCGTTTTTCGGCAAAAATCAGTTAATTTGTGGTGTCTTGTGTCAATCAGAGCAGTGAATGCTTTTCATTTCATAAAAGCTAATCCTTCATAATTAATGTGTCCTTTTCATGGAACTTTTCTATTAGCCCTAAGCAAGAGGATATGATTTTTACTACTTATCGCTATCAGATATTGCAATACAATTAATCCGAAGAAATTAATTAATCAAAAGAAATGAACCCACAATAGGGTTTTTCGTGCGTTAAAATACTAACATTGTTCGAGGTTCCCAAATCCCAATACAGGGTTTTTCATCGGCAATAAAGACCTATTAGTAAGGAACCAGTGGTTTTCTGGCTGAGATTTAATTCTGTGTTACGTACTGCTCGATGGAAAACGAAAATATTGCGTCGCAAGAAAGGATTAATATTGAAGAATTAACTGGTACGAGATATCTAACTATAAAGATTATGTAAAATCTACTCACGTGGACTGAATGAAATTTTCGGTTCCCAATATCAAAAGACTACAGAAACATTAATATGTGTGGATAGCCAAAAGATTGTAACTGAAAGAAGTAAAGGACCTTATTTCGAAGAGATTAAATTATACGTATTGAAATGGTGTCCCCGAAATCCAAATAGAAATGTATAGTATCTATGTATTCAAGCACAGTAACATATCCAAATAAGACATACGTATATTAAAACACACATACAGACAGGCACACAGACACACAGAACCACACACACACACACATATATATGTATATATATATATATATATATATATATATATATATATATATATATATATATGAAGAAATATAGTATTAAAGTGTGCTATATTTATGGGTTTAAGTGCTCAATATCAGAGATAGAGCGTGTGTAAATATAAAAGTGAACATAAAAGTCAACACTTAGAGGCGACAGTCTGTTTCATGCTAGATGCAATCGTCAGGCTTGATGACTGAATCTAGCATGAAACAGACTGTCGCCTCTAAGTGTTGACTTCTATGTTCACTTTTATATATATATATATATATATATATATATATATATATATATATATATATATATATATATAGTGAGTGAGACAGAATGAGTGAGAGAGATTCTCCATGAAATGTTGATTTCAACACTGTTTGGTCTGGTGTGTGTGTGTGTATGTGTGTGTGCGTGCTTGTGTGTGCACGCGCACGCCTTCTTTGCACATTAGTCTAATGCAGATAACTGAGAAAAATATAAAGGAAAGCGAAAATACCCAGTAGAAAAAAATCTTAAAAATAGAATTTTTATACATTTATTCAATAACAATCCTCTCGGTATCGGCGTGATTCTGAAAACTACAAGCCTAATCTCGTTCATATAAACCATGATGGAAAATTCCGACTACCCTCGATATTGTGAGAGTGCGCTTTTTCTTACTTTCAGTCTCTCTCTCGCTCTCTTTATCTCTCTCTCTCTCTCTCTCTATCTATCTATCTATCTATTTCTCTTTCAAATACGTGGAGGTCCAGTGGATTCAAGGCCACACGTTCGGAATAACATGATCGTGTGAATTCTATGGCATCTCCTCTTTATTTATATGGATAATGTGAGATGAAGTAGAATCCTTCTGGAGCACCTAACCTTGAGGGATGATGGCTCTCACTGAACTGATGAGGACCTGAACATAATCATTTAGGCACCGATAACCAGATCCTACCAGACGCCTCAACTTAATTCCTAACCTACAACATGAAGTGCCTGATCCTTTTCAAAACACTAGGTGTCTCGCGTCCCTGTGGCATCAGAATTCTAAATTTAGGATATATTCTGCGCTGATATTCAGTTTTATATGATGCAAACCATCTGAAATTTATAAACAATGTAGACTACCCGTTGGGTTACTGACGGTTCAGCTTATAAAACATTGAAGTGGATTTCAACATTAAAAAATTGTCTGTCTGAAGAAAGTTGAAATTAAAATACTGTATAAACAACTCGTATTTTCAAATCTTACTCACTTGAAAAAAAAATTATTTTTTTAACTCAGATTAACTTTAAAATATTTTTTTAATACGCCAAAAAATATTTTTAACTAATATTTACTTGAAAATATTTTTTTAAATATGGAAAAAATATATTTTTTTAAATATTTAAAATATTGTTTGTTTAAAGAAAGCTGAAATATATATAATTACTCTATAAAAAACAAGACGTAACACCAAAGCAGGATCTCTTTGTGGCTGTCTTTAAATTTAAAATATTTTAATTAAAATATTGTTTGTTTGAAGAAAGTTAAAATAAAATACTTACTGTATCAACAACTCGTATTTTTAAATCTTATTCACTTATTTTAGATTAAGTTAAATCACTATACTCCGGGCGGACGACACGTACCACGCAAGCACGCAAATATAGACTTTTAGTATTATACAGATCTTTGAAATATCGATTACTTCAATCATAACGTACAACATTCGCCTTAAAAGTACAGCAGTTCCTTTAAAAAATTCAATAGGAAATATTTCTTTATTCATACCTGTTGAGTAAATTTGAAAAGACAAAAACATTTACAATAAGAAAAATAAAACGAAAATGAAGTGAATATATGTTAAAATATTAGATGTTAAAAATGTGATTTGCGTCATAATCAGAATTGTGCTTAAGTGAACAAATACAGTCACATATTAGTCTGATGGATGCCACATTAAGACGATATGTTTATGCAAATCACTTACAATATTGATACAATAGTGATGAACCGTAACCAATGTATACAACTTGCGTAATTAAGAAAACAGGTAATGTTTATTAAACAGATACTAAATAAATATATCTGCAGACAGTTCAGCAAAAACTTATAAATAAAATATCGACAGAAAAACACAGCAAGATTGGAAGTAAATGAGTTGTGTGAAGAGGAAATAAAAAATAGATAGGGATAATGGATTCATCTGGTGAGTGTCTTAAATAATTTATAGCGTCTATCATGAACTGCATAATTTTTTTATGCTTGTGGTTTCGCCAGTTTCTCATTGACTATCGTTCTTCACTTTCTTTTTTTGAAAATAAATCACTGATGTAAAAGCAAGAAAAAAATGTAATTTGTACTTCGATCGAAGTTTACCAGACAAGCACAAAGATAATAAGAAATATACGTTAGGTTCTATATCCTATCAAAGGCCTTTTTCCTATTTTTAAACAACGTTAGAATATTTTATGATTCTATGAGAAATACGATTTTATTCCCATGTCTCTTGGTTTACCTATTTTAATACTAGAATCTGAATATCTGACAAAATTGTATGTACAAATGTATCGTGTAAATCTACATAATTTATATTGAAGTATTTTAAATTTTAAAAAAACTATGAAGAATACAATAAGAATACAATAAATATTCATTCAAGTTATTACAAGACCTAGAAAATGATTTTTGAGTTTGCTATATAAAACAATAAAACAGTACAAACCATTGTATTCTTTATGTAACATCCTGGGAAAAAATACATTAAAACGTTGAAATCCTGGCGTCAAAATCAATATTGAAAAAGCCGAGCAAATGGGAATTAGATTTGGAATACGGATAAAATGAGTATGATTTGATTGCATGGAAGTAACATGGTGAGTTATAGCTGTGAAGGTTTGAACTGGTGGTACTGGATGGTCTTGGCCATCCAGTAACTTTTCGTTTTTTGAGCACTCCTCAACTAAACCTGAGCTATCAAAAAGCCATGCTATTTCGGGTATTCTCTGAAGTACTATTCTCTCTATAAAAATGTATCATTTAACATTTCATATAGCTGACACATTCAACACGTTAAATTTAACTACTCAGTAATAGATTGTGTGCTCAGATACCGTTGAACTGTTTCCAAAAACAGTTTTTCTTATCGTCAAATAATAGCATTATTCTATCATTAATATATTATTCTTGAAGTTATTTCTTATTGCTAATGTAAAAAATCCAACAGAAAATTCTTTAGAAATTGTAAATGTACTTAAATGTCATTTTTTCTCTAATACTAAAAACCTTTGTTATGATAGAAATACATAAGCCTCAGCTTGGGGAAGTAGAATATAAATCTAAATGATCCAATTTTCCTTACATGTATGACATAGATCTTCACAAAAATAAGTTTTGGTGTTTTTGCCTAAAAATCACTATCCATGATATCACATCATCTTTAAATAGCAATGAATTAAATTATAAATCCAAACAGAAAGTTCCATGAAATAAAGCTATATTTGCACGATGTATGAACAGTGTGGCTGCTAGGATATAAAGTTCTAAATGCATGGTAGACAAGATGAAATAAAATGATGTCTTACTAAGAACCACAGTTCATGTTTTGAAAGCGTCTACAAAAAATATTGTACTTTTATTTCGCTTCATATTGATCAAAGGATTATTTTTATTTTTTCATTACGTATTGGAGATTCTCTTTGATTCTTTTCTCTTTCCTCCCAAGCTATAAATTGCTGCAATGTATTACCATATATATATATATATATATATATATATATATATATATATATATATATAATGGTATGTGGTTTGTGAGAGAGAAAGAAATGGGAATAATGTCTATCAGAGTTCGCTTTAAATATGATAAAAATGTTTAGCAACAAGTAATTTTGTGAAGTTTTGAGATGAAGTCTTTTTAAAAAATTTATAATTTTCAGGCTATTATCTTTATTCTAGTTGCCTGTAGTTTTCAGACAAATATATTCGTATTTGATGTTATTAAAATAACTTTTTCGATTATATGTTTTATAATCAGTTCTGTGATTCTCTTTGCGTTCAAAACCTAAAAATATCAGCATAGAAATGATTAAACAAGTCATAAATACAGGATACAATTTAAGCTTGGTACGAGAAATGTTGATTTTATCAATTTACGCAATATAATTACATGAAAAATACACGAAATATCAAATGTTCAGTTTGAACCAAAGCATGGAAGTAGAAAACAAAATTGCTATTCTGTATAAAATGTTACATATAATTTTAGAGTTTTTTCTCTGTTGATGCTTAGCTTTTCTATTAAGTCTCATGTACTATTATATAAGCACCAATACTGTATCGTTAACTCGGTAAATACTAAAAAGACATTATTTCACGTTTGCATCTTTTGTGGAAACATATTCTTTGGAATGGTCCCTAAAATGATTACTTCAATTGCTTTCTAAATTTGATCAAATAAATTCGCATTTCTAGTTTGCGATAAAGCAACTGAAACAGGAATAACTGGTAGCATCGATATTTTCAACCTTGTCGACCAAGAACTGCTTACTTTAAATGACGTTTTTGAAATGCGATAAGCAGGCTCGAACCTCAATCTGCAGATATACCCTGGATTTTATTAAGCAAGACATTTTTCACAGTTTAACTTGTATAAAGGAATGAATGTTTCTAATGTTTTCAGGATAGTTTTTTTTATTTGTATGAACAATATATGTCGTGTCTATTTCAACTTATGTCTGTAATTATTAAAATTACTTAAGTATTGTTTTACAGATGTTGGATGTTTATAATTCAAACATTCATGTCCAATGCAATATTTTATTATAATTAAGTTCAAAATATACAATAGCCAAACATATAGTTGATTAACTCAGACTTCCTTATATACGAATAAAATAATTAATTATCTGATATGTTAATATTGTCTCAGTAATATTACCTTCACCAGACATTATTTACTTGAATCTGTTAGCGTTTCTATTCGTTTGAATTGAGTATTACTTGTAACAGGTTTTGTTCCTTCCTTGTACTTTACTTGAATATTGTCTAGAATTCTCAACGATATTAATATTGGGCCTCTAGGTTGTCTTTAGTGTAATATCAGAACTCACTGACGACCACTCGATTTGAATGTTTTTTCGCAAATTGAACAAAAGTCAATTTTGCAGAATATGAAGGTACATCATGTTGCATGATGAATATTCATTTTAACTTCAACGTTTTCTCAATTTGAGTTGTGCCACAATTATCACGCATTATAGATATATATCTTGGACTATCATCAGCTTTGACGGTACATTTAATTTTACTGCCTATAAGATCAAAGTGCAACTAGCTATTATATTATAAATTTGTGTTGGCTGATTATTTCCATGAAGAGTCCAACCGTTAGTTTCCTCTAATATATCTCTGCATTAATCATCAAGTGATGAAATTTATTTCTGTGTAATTTTTGCCAAAACTAATGCTTAATTAAATTTTACAAATAATTAGATGATGACTTTTATATTCTGCATATTTTCTCCGTATATCAACGATTCCAACTTCAGATATTGCTGTTCAGTCCACTTTCTTTCTTATAATGTATTTTTCTCGGATTTTGTTTTGCGATATACTTAAAGACATTTTCTACTTTTATTTTGCTAATATTTCCAGTTTATTTTTCTGTGATTTCTGTTAAACTTTCTCGTAAATCCAAACGTTATGTTCTTTCAGCCAATAATTTCACAGTAAAATATTTCCTATTAAAAACCTTTCCTATAACTTATAGTAACCTTTATATATTTGAAATAAACATTAATATCTGTAACCACACTAGTATAAGTACAAGAAGTAAAGAATTGACAAATTCGCAAAAAGAACTGATTGCTAAGCTCTGGAAAAAAATTAAAAGTTACAGGAAAATCTCAGACAACCTGAATATTTAATTTACATATGTAAAAACAAAATAAGAAAATCAAAATGAGATAATATATATTTAATTAATAAATCAATAATGAAAACGTTTTAAAAACTGATAAATGACTCCATCCCAAATGTAATTGGGTTGTCGTTAGGAGAAATGTAGAGACGTTGCTTTATTGACAGAAATATTACAAGTAAAAACTACTTGAACCTGTGAGACATGTTTTTCTCGACAACACTCAGTAAGGTCTGTGAACTCAAAGCTATGTCAGCAGGATGGCGCTACTGTATATTACTCCTTTGAGGTCAAAGATTTTGGGGGTGGAAAATTACTAAATAGATGGGACCGGAGAGCAGAAACAATGTTCCCTAACACCACACGCACTTTGATTGGTTTGTTTTGAGTTCATATTAAGAATCCTGTTTACAAATCCCGAAATACTTCATGATTTCAGGAATTTTATTGAAGGAAAGCACATATTTTTTAAAACTAGAAATATTTCAAATGTTTTCTTGAAAGATAGTGAATTTGATTTGAAAAGAGTGGCTCACCCTTTGAAATAGTGTATGTTATTGTATGACATTTAAAAATTTAAAAAAGTATTTATATCTATTTGTAATTTTCTTTTATGCAGTAGGTATTTCACAACGCTTCAATTTCATAATAAAATATCACACCAAATAATTCTACTAAATATTGATATCAGATGAAACTCACACTATATAATGTATTCATATACATTAGGGGATAACAAATATTCATACACATGCAATTTTATTAATTTATTGTATTTCCAACTAATGAATAAACATACTTTTCATATAATTAACTGTACACAGATGCATAATAACTAAATATACATAGAAAACAGAATAGAATTTGATTCAATAGAAATAAATCCCATTTATCCATTTTAATGTTTGCAAAAGTATTCGTAAGAATACATAATCTCCATTTAATACTTTTTAGAATAGCCATTATTCATCATAACAACCAAACTTTTCGTATAGTTTTCAAATTTTAGTTGGTATTTTGTTCCATTCTTCTTCGCATATGGTCTTCAGATCCGAGTTGTTTGTTGGAAATCTTGATTGGATTTGACTTTTCAAATAACGCCACAGATTCTCGATTGTGTATAAATCTGGAGACTGACATGACCATTTCAGGTTATTTACATTATTTTCAGCAATCCATTTTTTCGTAGGTTTTGCAATGTGCTTAGGAGCATTAACTTCTTGGAAGAGCCAATCAGGAGGAAGTTCAAGATTTTCAACCGAAATCATTACATTTACTTCCAAATTATGTTGATATGCAGCAGCACTCATTCTACCATCTATTACTGATATGTTTCCATTACTTTTTGCAGAAAAGAAATTCCCAAACCATGATGCTGCCACCACCAATTTTCACTGTTGGAACTGTGTTCTTTTGTTTGAAGCATCGCCATATTCCCTCTATACATGCTTTCTAGAATTATGCCCAAACAACTCAATTTTGGTTTCGTCTGTCCATAATACTCTTCCTCAATATGATTATTCCTTATCCTTTTATTCACGAACGAATTCCAACCTGGCATCTCCATGTCTTTTTAATAGCTTTGGAGTTTTCCAAGAGGATTGTTCCTATGAATTTTGCTTATTGCGTTTAGTGACACAGATTCCTGATGAAGCATATCATTAAGTATTAAGTTCCTCGAATATCTTGAAGAAATATTCTGTGGAGCACCTGTTTTTTTTTGTTTTTTTTTTTGTTTTCCACAGTTTTTATACCTTGTAATGAATAAACTAATGGTAATAAATTAAATATTCAGGTTGTCTGAGTTTTTCCTGTAAATTCTACCTTCTTTCCAGAGTTTAGCAATCAGTTCTTTTTGCGAATTTATCAATTCTTTTCCTCTTGCCATGATGAAAACCTTCTTGCACGAATATCAATTGCAGAATGTTATATTTGTATTTTTTAGGCTACATATAACTACTGATATCATAAATGGAACATTCTAGAATATTCCATTTGAATAATCTAAAGTATTAAATCAATACTTTTTTACCCATTAAAATGCATGAATTGGATTTATTTCTCTTAGATCACTTCTGTTTTCATACTCATATTTAGTTATTATGCATCTGTTTAATTATATGAAAAGTATGTTTATTCATTAGTTGGAAGTACAATAAATTAAAAAGTTTTATGTGTACGAATATTTGTTTCCCCAATTGTATGCAGATTTTATTATCCTCAGTTGTTTAATACTATTAATGTTATTGTGAAAACATTGAATTGCATAAAATTCTTTAACATAATGTAAGCTATTTCTCTACGGAGAATTTTTTGGTTCATATAAGTCATGAGTATTTTGATTGTTCACTGTTTCATTCATGAGTTATAAAAATAAGAAAAAAGTTTGCATTACCTATAGACTGCGCATTTACAGAAAGAAATCAAACATCAATTGGAATATTACCAGAAATCATTTTTGGTCAGTTTTTCTTTTGAAGAAGAAAGGCTTTTTTCACATCACTGCCACAGCAGTTCTCAGTATAAAAAGTAACCTTTGCCACACAGGAATTCTGACTAACATTTACGAAGTTGCGGAGACAGTCTAGAAGAACTTTATTTATCTATTTATTTTTTCGCTGCAAGTATTTTAGTTGATATCTGGTGTCACGTTTTTGACCGTTTGTCCTCTCTGCAATTTGGAGCATTAGAATATCTATCGTAAAAACAGTATCTATGTATTACACGATTCTATACACATGAATTTTAAAAGAAGTTATATATATTGCACTAAGTTGAAAACTTGATTTTGACGTTAGAATAACTGAATAACAGTTGAGATTACAGAAATGAATACAGAAAAACACAAGAAACTTGTTCATTCCGTAATTATTCGAATTCGCATGATCAATATTGAATGCTGGTAGAGCCATGTAAATATTAGCAATTAACAGCTTGTATTATATGACTTACTACTGGTAATGTCAGAAAACACTTTACACTCTATGTCACTCCAGACAATCCTTGAAGCCAAGTGCAAGGTTGACCTAGAGATTACCTTCTACATGCTCTGTAAGACAAAGGCATGTTGATACTGTGTTACATTATACCAGTATCCCAAGTGGAGACTTCTTGCTTAATGGAAATATTAACAGTACCTCTTGGCTTTTACTAGGGATAAAATATGGGTAATTGGCACTGATACAAAATAAGCTTCTATCGTAACCCACTAATCCTGCCTTCTTAGTTTTTATAAGCACGTTGACAATGTGCTCTTTATTTTCCCAGATATACTTAGAAAGCATTGTGCTACTCATGAAAAATGTTTTATGTACATAATTTCTTTGTTTCCAGGGTCCTTCAGTTACTCCTATGTATATTTTCTCTTCATTATCTGATTATATCGGGGCTTGGTATATTACGTTGTTTTGTAAATAATTACCGTTTAATGGACATTCGTTCATTATTCTGCAGTTGCACGTGGGTTTAATTTGTTCGTGTGGTTTGTTGATAATTTTCTGTTGTGTTTATTTTATTATTTTGTGAAACTGTAGCTGATTTTTACTGTGTTTTTGTTGAATATTTTGTGTAGGGTGGTTGATTCCGGGAAGCGTTTGTGTAAAAGTTTGAATAATATTTTTCCTACGTTTGCTTTACGTTTTTGCTGTACGGTGGGTTGAACCATATGATATTTCTTTTCCTGTTGGCCTTTTTTGTGTTCTGTGGTGAGTATGTGAGTGTTGCTGGGAATCCACTATCTTTTAGGGGTGTTTGTATTCTTTCTTTGCTTTTTTTAAAAATATAGATTCATTGAAGGAATTGTCGGTAAGCCTGCGGTTAATCGATTTTGGTATCTGTTTGATTATAGAAGGCGGGTGGTTGGAAGATGTGTGTATGTAGAGTGGTTTATTATTGTTTTTTTCTGTATGGTTTGTATGTGCCTATTCTTAGGTCGAATGTAACATCTAGAAAATCTACTTTGTTTAGGTTAGTTTTTATATCGATGTCGAATCCGTTATTTTTTTAAATCTTTATTATTGCTTTTCTAGTTTTGTCTCTATTTTGTTTGTTACAGTTTCTTAATATTATGAGACCGTTGTCCCTGTAGAGTCCTGTGTCATTTCTATCTATTATTTTGCTTAGTTCGTGTAGTAAGTAAATACCTACGATTTCGCATGTAATGCACCGTCAAAGCTTCCCATTGTAGTGTCAAATATCCTATCTTTCTATATCCATGCTTCTTCATGGTGAAATAATAATGATTTACGGGAGTGCTTAATGATGTCGATTTCGTTTGGTTTTATTATTATTTGTTCTGAGATAAGTTGATGGCCTTATCTAACATGCGTTCTGTTATGGATGGGTAAAATTCTTTTATGTCTAATTGTAGGAATTGGCAATTTTGTTTGTTATTTATGCTGTGGAACCAGTCAATAGTTGCTTTTGTGTTTTTCCACTGGTTTACTCCTAACTTCTTCCTTAGTTCAGAATTAATTCTTTCTAGTATCGTTTTACTTATTTTACCTAGTTCGCTTTTGGCTGGGTTTATGAGTCTGTATACGGGTTGGTTTTGAAATTTTCTTTGTGGTGTTTTAGTGTGATAAAGGCTTGCGCCTTGCTGATGCAACTTATTCGGTCATCTAGGTCTAATTTTTGGGCGATTGCTTTAGTTTCTTTATTGATATCGTGTTATATTGTTTTAGGTGGCCTTTTTTATGTTTTGGTTATATTGTTCTTGAGTAATTTATTGTGCGTAGGAAGGCTTAGTTTGAATAAATTTCTTGTTTTGTCAGCTGCGATAAATACATTTGCTGAATTGTTTATTTTAGTTATATCTTCTTTTAGTTTTAATGCATCTTGTTTTTTATGGAATTTTATGTTTCTAACCAGGTCAGTTAAGTCTTTCTCGAAGTAATCTAATTCTTTTTGTTGCGGGGGGAATTTTTGTTTTGAAGCCGTATTTTTCCTTGAGTTTTATTTTATTGTGAAGGACCAGGTTTAAAAAGTGGGCTTTCCATCTCAGTCTTTTTATAAAATTGTCTGTTTTTTCAATTAATATTAGCTTATATATGGAAAGGGATGAGATGGGTATGTTTTTTAGGGAGTAGTCGAGGCTAAATTTTTCTATGGCTATAATGTGTTATAAATGTAGCGAAGTGCTCTACAGAGGTTGAATATGAAGAAATATAGTCTTAAAATGTGCTATATTTATAGGATAAATAGAGATAGAGTGGTGTATAAATATAACGCCGCTCGCTCACATATTCCGTGGCGGAATATGTGAGCGAGCGGCGCTATATTGAGACTGATTTGCTACCCCCTCGTCACCGAAGCCCGTTGGAACATTTGGTATGACGTTTGATTGATAACCCAACTCCCAGCGTTTCAATTCTCGGTAGTGGATGCGCACTGCTGCTGAGTCCCAAATATAGGACGAAACGGCCGTCCAGTGCTGTCTGAGGTTTCTTTCAGACTCAATAAATTACTTAATTATCAAATCCTCCTAACAATTTCTATCATATATATATATATATATATATATATATATATATATATATATATACACAGACTTACTGTTTCGTTGTATCACAGCTTCTCGGTGTGGCTAGGTGTCCGATTACTTCAAGCCGGGAACGAAACCCGACTGATTTAACATCAGTCAGAACTCTTACTTATTAGCCATCGTCGCAGGGAAGGGCGGGCATTTTAACGTCTTTCTCTATACGAAACAGGCCAGCATCTCATAGAACTCAATTCAATTTTATTTATATATATATTAGTTTAATACATACACACACATATATATATATATATATATATATATATATATATATATTACTTTAAAGTTCTTTTTAGTGGATAGTCCTATTTGAGTAGACGCTACGTTTTATTTAAATTATATATTATTTAATTGCGTCTGACGGCCTTAATATTCGAGAAGAATTGTTAGAGAGAAATGTGCACTCTTCGGCATTATTCGTCCGTCTAGGGAAAAATGTCATTAGATCTGACATGTCGAATATTCAGGCCCGTAGACGAAAATATATAAATATACTGCTTAATACTGCTTAATAAATAAATGAAGCGTCTACTGAAATGCGAGTATCCACTAAAAATAACTTTTGCATAATAAAAATTTGTCGTAAAATAAACACAAATCCATCCCTTATGTTAGAAATACACACACAGACATAAGTACATATATATATATATATGAGCGAGAGAGATATATCGTTACTTTCACATGCCATTTCGACACCTGAACATGTAATGAAATAATTAAATTCGAAATTAATATTGGGTTAATGCTCTCGAGTAAATTGAGGACATATCAAGGATATTCTCTTGTTTTTAATATAAGATATTTAGCAAAGTAGTGGTGACTATTTATATCATATACCCATTTGAGCTTGCATAGGAAATCACATACGGAGATGTAGACGTATATATGTTTGTTCATTTGTGCGTACTATTTTTGTGTAGATTCAGTAACGTCTTTTTCATTCTTATCAAGATAGGTCAATAGATGTAGAATTATTTGCCTACGTATTTCTATGCGGATGTAATTTACTTCGAAAGTGTGTGGTTAGACTTCATTATATATATATATATATATATATATATATATATATATATACAAAATGTATATCTTGAAGTGCAATTACGGATGTTCTTATGTATATGTAAGTAGATACAGAACGTATAAATGTATTTTACATTTATAGCGTTCTTGGAATTAATATCGAAAAAGCTTCGTCCATTGGTCTGACTAATGTGCGGACAGCATTAGCCAAGACAGTGAATTTACTCAGTCAAGCTGACTCAGTTGTAGACGAAAACTAATAAATCATAAAACCTGTTTACTTTTAATAAAATCAAAATGAAATATTAAAATAGAAATGATGAAGAGTGAATTTTTCCCGAAAGGAACTCTTAATTCACCTGGAGTTCCGCTCAGACATGATACATTTTCTCTTAGCTATTAATGTTTGAAGATTGAAGAAATTCCACATGAGTTGTCAGCTTTCGTGAATAGGATTAAATCAAGATAAATTACGTTGTCGATTGGACTGTGATTTCTCGACTGTGACAACCGATTATATAGTTTGCCGTCTTGTAACAAAACACCATTTAAACAGGTCTCATTTCACTGTAGATAAATATAAAATTTTACAATAAGTAAAGATCGATATTGCAAAAAATCAATAGTAATACAACACTTAATGTAATTGATTCGGTGATGATAATAAACAATAATAATACTAACGACGATTAACGTCGATATAGTTTAAAGGATAAAAATGCAATAGCAAAAGATAGATCATTATTAATTTTTATATTTTCATCAAGCATAATACCGTTTACTGTTCTGCACATATAAAAAATAAAATACACAATGAGAATTTAAAAATTAAGAAAGATAACCGCGACTGCCAGTTTTATGTTATATCGAGGATCGTTCTATTAATACTATATATATATATATATATATATATATAATTTCTTATAGCTATAAACGTTATATTTAGTAGGTACATATTTTGGATTTGAGATCCAAGTTATTTTAAACAGTGAAACCACTTTTCAAATTCTGGTTTCATGCTTTCCATCCAATAGTTAAATATCCATACTTGTTTAATTTTGACGTCCCTGATGTGTAATTCACAACTTTAATTGCCTATTTTCTAACCTTTATATATTACGGTTCCTAACAATTGATAGTCAGAATTTCTTTTCACTTTCCTTGTCTACAGTTTCTAATCGTTCTTTTAGTTGTTCTTCAAAATCTTCGGTCCTGATTAACCTGCTTATTATGTATAATTGTTAAGTGCAGCAGACAATAAAACCTGGTAGAACCTGGTATCATACAATCATCTGGCTGTACAGTGTAAAAATAATCATGAAAAATCCATGGTTTCTGTAGCTTTTAGTAGTTTAATCCTTTTAATATAAACCCTATTTCTCACTATTCGTTAAGAAGTAACATGTTTATAAGAGTTTATTCGGTAACTGTCAAGAAAGATATATTTCACGTCACAATTTCTCTGTTTATAATTTGCAGATATTCTATGGCATGAGTTAAAATATATAAAGAAAGGGATTAAAGATATAACTTTGTGGACTGTTTCGACCTTGTCTGTGGTTTGATTTAAGAGAAATACATTGGTTAATTGTGTATATAAATTCTATACTTCCACACTTCTATCATTGACATTGAGGAATCAGGATGAAGCATAAGATAATTTTGACTTTTGACAAGTTTTCCAAATCAATTAAATAAAACAAAACAGTTCTATATTTAGTAAAACGATGAATTGATTAAATGATCAACTTTCTGAATCAATGGCGCTAGTGATAAAAGAGAGAGAGAAAGAAAGTGAGCTGATGGAGACAAGAATTGCTATTTGTAAAAATGAAGACGACGGAAGTATACATAAATCCGATAATTAAATGGTGGGATGTATGTTTGCCAAAGTGAGCAAAAAATGAATAACCCAAACAAGGATCATTTATTTTATTACCGGTTGTGGGAAAGAAAGTGAGACATATATTCTGGCGCCAAATCGTGGTATGTATCGTCTGCTTTCACCAATCCAATTATACGAATCTCTGCACTCACGTTGGATTGCAAAACAATGCCAGGGTTGGCTTGAGAGAAGCACTGCAAGGCTCTACAACGAAATAAAATGCTCAAAAATTTTTAAAAATGGTAAGGAATTAAAATTAGAAATGGTAATCTGGATCGGTAACGTTTCCTTCTTAAAAATTATATATACATATATATATATATTACGCGAATCATTCATACGAATTTCGTATGAATGATTCGCGTAATAGAAATTGAACCCGCACCACATAATATATATATATATATATATATATATATATATATATATATGATATAGGGGTAAAAGGATATACATATATATATACGTATAAAAACGTTTATACAGGAAATATGTATGCATATGCGTGTGTGACTGATAAGCAACATTTTGTATGTTTTTTTTATTAAGTTTTTCTAATGATTTACAAGTATTTCTTTTATGAGGGCTAACGGTGCAGAAACTGTCCATAGTTACTCTGGTTAAATCATTTGCCATTTTCAAACGGTTTGTTGTTAGTATATTTTTTTTTGTGCAATGTTGTAGAGAAATAGTAGTAATTCCTTCAAAACTAGTAATGTCCAAAAATACGCTAAAATGAGCATACCCTGATGAATAAAATCCCAAAATTGATAAAAAAATTGTATTTAATTGTTTATGTCATTATAAAGAGGAAGACCAAAGTATTATTTGAGTATTTAAAAAAATAATTTTACTCCTTTCTATCACGCCATTTTAACTAAAAAATCTTTTTTTTTCAGTCGACAAAATAGGCCTAAAATCAGTCATGTCTTCAGTTACTGACAGCTTTATAAACAAAAGTGAAATTCCCCGCTTAAAAATCTTGTAAAATTCAATTATACTTTTTTAAAAAGTTATTTTAGGAAAATTAGAAAAGGGTATACTTAATGTAATTTGAAAGAAACATTACTTAATTTTTTAGCAGAAATTTTTTTAAGTGAGACACGTCCAACCGTAGTGATTAGTTTTGAGAGGTGTGAGTTGACGTACATCAATGTATCGACAAATTACGCCAGGGGAATTTATCGGATGGTAGGACAGAAGTGTCAAAATCTGTGCTAATTTTAAATGAAATGCAATGATGCAATCAGGGGTAATAACTCTAGTACACGTTTCAGAAGTGTGCATCCGTAGTTTTGTCGGAGACGATTGTAATACATTTTTTGGCATAATAAAAGAATATTTTAAAAATAGATGCATGTAATTGATTTTAAAAAGCTTTCTAATTTATGATCTGTAAAAATAGACCTTTTTAATAAGAGTATTTCAAAGTTTTACATTCTCAAAGTTAATTTTAAAACAATTATCAATTTTATCACTTTTTTATTCATAATTGAAGAAAGAAAACAATTCTTGTAAAAATTAATTTTTCAACCAAAAATATTTGGCTTCAGACAAAATCGTCCTTAATATATATTATTCATAAAAGTGATTAAAATCTTTTTTAATTAAATAATGTCTTAGTTTTATTGAGTTTTGTATTTTAAATTCAGAGCTAATGTTTTGGGTTTTTGCGAGTAAAATTTTATAAAAAATGTTGATCAAAGCCTTCTTCATTAAATTGCAAAATTACAGAGTTACACAGTTACTAGTTTGAAAGTTTTCATAAACCTACAAATGCTCCAACAGAAGTTAATGAAGGAAAGCAAGAAGAAAAAAAAACAACTGTGAGAAAACAGAATCCATGGTTTTTTTTTATCAAAAGGATGAGCTCAACATGCAAATTACCAATCAAATATATCAAAATGAAACAATTTCAATAATTTAAATATCTGGGAAATTTTCTAACAGTGGATGGAATGGGCGATACTGAAATCCGAAGACATACTGGGATAGCCAAGGATGCATTTTCAAAGCTTAGCAGAGTGATAAGCGACAGAAATCTTTCGTTAGAAACAAAGAGTACTGAAGTGTTTTACTATATGGCAGTGAATGGTGGACGATATCAAATATGAAGAGACTTGAGACAAAAGAAATGTGGTTCTACAGAAGGATGCTGAGAATACCATTGTCCTAACATATGAACAATGATAAGTTTTGGAGTAAATGGAAACAAAAAGGAAACTTGTACTTAACATGAAGAGAGTATATAATGAGGAAGGGGGTTTGGAAAACCTGATACACACGGGACAGATTTTGGGCATGAGGGACAGAGGAAAGCACCGCATAACATACATGATGAGCTTGCGAAAACGGATGTCGGAACAGAGTTTAGGAGTAATAACGAAAAAACATAATTTATTAAGAGCTACGAAGGACAGGAAATATTTGGAGAGCCATTATCACCTACCTTCTGAGGGAGACATCACATAAAGAAGAAGTGATATAAGTTTTCAATTGTTCTATTTTTTTTTCATCGTATATGTTATTCCCAGTAACACGATAGTCTAAGAATAACCAAGACGTGCCAGATTTGGAGGTATCTACAAAATCATCTTAGCTAGTGTTCTGGGGCTCTCCCATTTTACACAAGATGGACTCGTCTAAAGTATATTTATACTGACAGAGTTGGAGGCAGGGTGAAGATACGTTGAGACAAGGTTGAGATACGTAGAGTCCAGAGAGAGAGATATATAATTACGGCTTCACTTACAGAGACTTGTACATATACTTTCTACTATCCCGCATTCCTGGACTACTAATCTTCATTTCAAGTTTGTATTCTTACGTTCAATACACTTATTTTCCTATTTCAATTTCTGGCGTTGTTTATTTATTTGTGCAGGATTCCATCCCCGGAATCCACAACAGCTAATATGACTGGTTGTAACCATCATTGTCAATAGATGATAATGGCTAGAGTATTACAGTATTTATAATATTTTGTTTTCATAAAAGATTATCCACTTCAAGCAAAAATTAATTCGTTATATTCCAGCGTCATAAATCACATCAGAAAGAATTCGATTTTATTTAAGCGCTTCCATTTTCCAAATTGATAAACGGAAAAACATTTTATTTTAATCAAGTTCTTCTCAAGCTAGGCATTAAAGCCACTGAGACACAAGTGGCTACCGAATGTGGAAGAATTAGAAAACAGAAACACCGCTAAGGAGTGAGTACAGAAGAGTAATCAGGGGCCCTTAGATAGCGATTGACATAGCATTTTAAGTTTTGAAAATTTAAATTGCTTTGATAGCATGCAGCCGGAAGGAAGTTCCACAAGCGAGAAAAGAAACTCTTAGCATAGAACTTACGGTTACATCTAGCCAACTCAACTTTATATCGATGAGATCTCGTTGCTAGTTCATTTATATATATATATATATATATATATATATATATATATATATATATATATATATATATATATATATTCATATATATATATATATTCATATATATATATATATTCATATATATATATATATATATATATATATATATATATATATATATATATATATATAAAGTTTAGATACCATATAGAAGAGCTTATTCAAACAATTACCATGAAAGCATTTATAGAAAAGGCACAGAGGTAACTTTACGGCTGTGGAAAAGTGACTGAATCCAGGACGCAAGATTAGGACCAATGATATTGCTGATTTTTCTTTGGATTTTATCAAGGATCTCTAGATATATAGCAGGAGCTCCGGACTATATGTGGCAGCAATATTCTAAGCATAGGCGAATGATAAACTTATAAATATATAAGATTATGGAGAGAAAAAAAAGCTAGCACGTCACAGTGAACTACTTTCTTAGTTGCTGACCGAACAATGGATATCAGTCGAAAATGTTATTATGAGAAAGTGCAACGAGCCACTCTCCTGGAGGTTAGCTTCAGCCATACGGAAGGCATTAATGGAGAGTAGTTTACTTTTGGGGGTGTTAAAAATAACGAACCATCCTTTGCTCCAGTTAATAAAAGACTAAAGGTTGTTTTAAACATCATCCGCCAATTTCTATCTTATCGAACTGACCGAACTTACTATTGAGACAGGAGTAAATGATTGTCTTCAACATAAATAACAAGTTGAGAGCTGATGCCATAGCGAAGGTCATTAATGAATATTAAAAACAAAGTAGGACCAAGAATAGAGGCTTGGGAGACACTTAATTCTTTCCTGACTGGAAATAACAAACGTAGATTATAATTTGTGTAAATGACCATATTACTAAGCATAAGCAATTTCGTATCCATTCCTGGTCGAGACTATAAAATTTCAATAATCATTTCTATACTAGCCAGGTCACCAACAGGCAGTTAGATGGATATATACTGACTGAGTGTAAGAGACAGAAATTAATCAGATATATAGAAAAAATAAGATACTGGATAATCGACACAGAGAATGTGTTTCGGATGGTTTTTCACCAGTGACTGATAGACTCCCGACAGTTTATTATGCAAGTCAATGTTTTCACAACAGAAAGATTATTAACATATACTCGTTATATTATATGTGTAGGCTAGGAATTTCAGATTATATATGATTGTATGGCAAATATTTACAATAAATTCTCTGATGCTGTAAGATTACTTTGCATAATTCAAATACGGTTTATCAGAAAGTAAACAAAATTATATAATAGTATAATTACTGATATTTATTTACAGTTTATATTTGGACTATTGTCTTTATCTTTGCTGCTGTTATCGCAACGTTGCGACCTTTGAGCTCTTCGGCCTTTATCAGGAGAACTGTTTAACCCCGGAGATTAAATAAAGGTTATGTTGCCCAGATCGATCTACAGCTGAGGAAGGTAGGTGGGCACAACGGCCGAAACGTTGAGAAAAGATGAGGATAATAGTCGGAATATAGATAGTGTAAATAATGTTAACTCCTCATCCCAGAGATTCAGACAAAAGTGATTGATATTTATTTATTATTTCAGATATATAAAGATTAAAATGGATCAGACGAAAGATATAACTGAAAAAGATATTAAAAGATTAGTGTGTGATGTGAAAAGAACAGAGGAAATTCAACGGAGATCACAGAATAATCAAATGAATATTAAATCCTTTGCAAGATAAAAACATCGTTGTTTTAAGAATATCACAAAGATACATTTGGCCATAAATAAAAATATATTGAGAAAAGTGGGTTGAGCCTCAAAAACAATCTGGAGAAGTTACGAATATAAACAGAAAAAACATGCAGAATATTAACTTTAGCTGAAGAAATTCTATGAATTAATCTTCCGTCACAAAGGAAAACGTGTATACTGGGCAAAGAAGTGCATGGAAATTGATTTTTCAAGAGCAAATTTAGTGATGTATGAAGTGTTATATTAATTGAACCATGTAACTAGACTACAGTCGGTTTCTTTAGTACAAATATTCATGTAATACAATTAAGAAGTAGGATGGTGAAAACCAAGAAGCTTTCCGTTGAAGAATATATTCATTCAATAGTATGGTACTTCACATTCTCTAAAATTTAATATTTCTTACCTTGCAAAAAGAAAAAGCTTTCGAATCCACCAAATTAATTTTATTATGCGACCGCTACAGATGTTACTCCAATAAATTAGTCGACCTATACCCTTTGAATTTATATTTGAAATTAATTTGCATTTACGTTTTATAATGCAAGCAATATAACACCCTCCACAAATTATCTATCTATCTATCTATCTATCTATCTATCTATATATATATATATATATATATATATATATATATATATATATATATATATATATGTATATATTAACCAGAAAAAAGGCTTGGACAGAAGCGTCTATGTTTTTAAATTTGGATTTTAATGTAACTATAACAACAGAGATATTTCGATTTCATTTTTGCCTTGAAAAAGTCGGAAGACGAAACGCGTCGGCAAAATCTAAGATTTTTCCAATTGTCATTTTATACCATATATATATATATATATATATATATATATATATATATATATATATATAGAGAGAGAGAGAGAGAGAGAGAGAGAGAGTGAGAGATCGTTGTCATAACCAGACATTTATTTACTAGAACGTCTTCAAAACTTTCTACTTAAAATCGAATTTCTCTCAAATGGATATCTTCTTAGAGAACTCTTTTCAGTATTGATGTGGGTTTTCTTCTTAACTTTTTGTTTCTAATACATCTTGATTGGCATTATTTTCTCCTATAGTTACATGTGATAAACAGTTTCATTTTTACTGCTATTGACAATCTTTAAGAGATGTGGTTTCTGTAAATTAATATAGTTCTTTGTGTAGCGTCAGTCCACAAGGTTCGAAAAAGGATGGTCATCACCAAGGTCCATAGGCTTCACTCAATCAAAGCCATTTAAACCATTGGTCTGTGAAAGTGGTTTTATACAGTTGACAGTTTAGGTATTTTAACGGGTTTGGCACTGTATGGATATTGAAGGTGACGGTCGCTTAATGACGCGATGCCACTTCATAGAGTGACGAAAGTGGCCAGTCATTCAGTTTGTTTATAGCAGCCAAAAAGAGCAGTTGCCTGGGTCAAAGGTTCCGGGCTGAAACTAAATCTGCCTCTCCATCTGTTTACAAGCACATCGTGCCGTTTCTCTTTTGGAAATATATCTTCAACAGATATCGAATTAAGCCTCGACTCGCAATCCTCAATTTGGAAAATCCCAAGTCTCACCGTTTCTCCTTCATGGACATGTTCCCGCGTGGAACGTAGCAAATGAATCCGGCTCTTTGAATCTGGATTCCGAAACATGGCTTCTCCATAAACATAGACGAATCTCAACATGTAATTTCCCTCCTTTTTTTCCTTGCACTTTGCTGTTTAGATATATAATATATGGTTTACGGCGTGGGACAAAACGACCTCTAGCACTGCCTAATCTATGTTCCCTTTCTTTATCTCCTTTACTAAATTGGTTGTGACTAATCCATACACCGATGTATTTGAAGTGTTTATTATTTACTAATTCCTCAGCCTGATTGTTTTTATGAAGGATTCCGGGTATGTGCCATCATTGCTTTCTTTCCGATTTCAGAATACATTTTCTGTTTTAGAAAGGTTTATCTTTAGTCCTATTTCGTGGAACATTTAATAGAGGCTGCTGATTTTATTCTCAAGATCATTCTTATCCCAATTATGAATATCTATGTCGTCAGTATAGCCCCCATCATTAAGAAATTTACCTCGGGAGGGAATTCAGGATCGCTGTCTTCTATTAGTAGAATCGTTTGGAATGTGGAATGGAATGCTTAAATGACCAGTGTATACCTCTTCATATTTGTGATTGTAAATAGTCTAGGAAAAGATTAAATTGACTGGATCTCTAATTGCTTCTCATGAGATTTTGTGTTTCCGTCTTCAAACCTCACTTTTGGTCCGATATAGTTCCTTTATTAGATCGATGCTTTTATTGGATTCAGAGCATATTTTCATTGCCATAGGCTTCTGTGGGGTCGACATAGCCAGAATACAATTTCCTATTAGGAAAGTATGAAATTTCTTGGAGTTTCTTGATAACATATATGATATTATTAAATCCTTTACTAGAACGAAAACCAAACTGGACTGTGAGGAATAAACTTTCATAAAACGATAAGAACCTAGTTAATACAATGTTCATTAATATTTTGACCATAATGGATCCGATTGCAATACCTCTGTATGAGTGTCAGTCTTTGAGAATATTTTTTTTCTTTCCCTAGTGCATTAATGCGTGATAAACTTCACATTTTGGGGATAAGTTTTTGATTCCAGAGTTCCATCATAAAACTAAGAGATTTTTTATTGAATTCGGGAAGAATGTTCTTTTCAAAAGTTCAGCTTCATTGCCATAGTTCTCGTAGTGGACGACACCTTTCATATTCCATCAGAACATATGTGGATGTAGATCTGATTTTGGTGTTGCCAATTGTTTCTCATTTTCTGATAACATTTGTGTGTTTTTCTTTTCGTTTTTTATCGACATTAAAATCATATTTTACATCACCAGTAACATTGAAATGCAAAATTGACATGTTGGCATTCCTGTTCCTATCCTCTTTCAAATGTTCGTCATTCATATTTAATCGTCTTGCAGAGCGAGGCTTTTTCTATATGTCAAAATCGTCATTTTCTTTTAAACCACAATAGATATGAACGGTCCTTTACTCCATCTCAACATCCTAAACAAATAGGTTTAAATGTCTCTGTAGCAGTAATGCATTGTCATTTCATCATAGGATGCTTTGGGTTTGGCCCAGCTTACAGTTTTGATTGTTATATGCACTGACAATAATTTACATATATTTATAAGTCAAAATAGGCGCCACTTTTTTTCACCATAGCCCTTAATCTCTTCTTAACTGATGTGCTTGATTTCTTCCCTTTGTTGTTCAAATTGTACCAGGTCTAACACACTTGAGTATGAAATACGTGAAACATTGTTCCCTAGTGTGGATCATGTCGGAAAGCTTGGATTAATGTCAGGCTTGATTGATGACAAATTGAATTATCAAAAAATTCACGGAAATGTCTCTTGCAGCAGTGATGCGTCAAATTAGCCGTTTCCTAGTTTGGCTGACAACCAGGGCGACACATCTCTTTACAATGCTTTCTGGTAAACTCTGATATTTGTTTTCACTCCTTAAATTACCACCAAGAAGAACATTCAAAAGTAAAAGTAGTCCAAACCATGTTACCAATTAGTTTCTGTCACTTGAAATGTATTCTGACACCTTCGGGAATATTTTCTGATGAAGTGGCATAAGCCCTATCGTTTTCGTAATTGATATTTCTCGTCCGGCCAAACGACAAAATTGTCGGCGGCACGCAGCATCTCCAAAGTTTTATTTTGCCAAGACATTTTTACTCAAAGGCACTGAGAACCGTTCTCATCGTTGAATATTTATGGTATAGCGCTAAACCCCCTTTCACAATCGTCCTTAGCGACCTATCCGAAATATCCATCTCTTCTGCCATTTTCCTCATGCTTCTTCGTAGATTTCTCTTCTTGACGGCTTCAATGATTTCTCGTCTAACGAAATGAATGGTTTCTTCCAATAATTGGATTTGGTGAGGTTGTTTATCCCTCTTTAATATTTTTCCACACATTAAAAACAGTTTTTTTCTGCAAGCCTTCAATTGTTTTAGCTCTTAAAGCAACCGAAAATTATAGTCTAGTCCTCTCGTCAAAAGTGATAGCAAAAGGGCTTCGGCAGTTATTCTACCAGCGTGTGAGCGCATGTATTATTCTGCCAGAAAGATCCATACATGGTCTACTAATTTAGCGACTAGCTATCTACACACATCCAAAGCTTGGTCTCTCCATTGAGGTATAATTAATTTCTGAGCCTTGATACAAAAGAAATCGAATGTTTTGATATTTTCTCTTCATTACTTCGGCGCAATCAGTGAATGCATTTAAAAAAAATCTACGTTTCCCTACAGCTCTCCATAAGCAACACCCCAAATTTCATATATTAGACAATGTGTCAGTACGGTGAATCTTCTAGAACGAATTAATATGAAAATCATTAGTTACAAGTAATGAGCAATGAAAGGTGAATATATTAATAATTAAAGTCTTCAGAAAGGCAGAAATGTCAATGCTGCCAAGGTATTTGTTTACACATTATTACACATGGTTCTCTGACACCGAATTGCTTTATCACCGAATTTAAATATGTTTATCTTTACTTTCTGTGCTAGATTATTATCGAGAGATAATTTTTTAATGAACTGAAGCTCCAAAAATTGTGATGAAATGAGTTTAGAATTATCAGCTTTCGAATTATCAATATTACTTGCCGGTGAATTACAGGAAAACTTCTAATCAATTATTACAATTATGGCAGAATGCTTTATACACACACACACACACACACACACACACACATATATATATATATATTTACTTCTCAACATAAAATCCTTGTTTGTCACTGAGATTAATTTACCTATGAATGCGTGTCGATATTGTATTTATTCATTTTATATATGTATGTATACACTATGAGTATTTCACCATGACTATTCACTATGACTTACAGTATTTTTGTCACGGTAGGATAGATATTAACCAATTGATGTTGGTACAATTCTCGTTATGTGTTTTTATAACTATGTGAACATCACTTCATATTATCTGCTTGTATTAGAAATACATTATTTACAAAACCTTGATGTGGGATTATGCAACAAGTGTTTTTCATGATATTGCGGAAAATATATATGATAGTTATTGATATTCAATATATAAATTCATATATTTAATGATCGTAAGGGAATCAAATTATAGATCAAAGGGAAATAAGATATTGTAAAGTTATTGAATGTTGGGAAAATCGCTTTGGAAATGGCGAAAATCTTGAACAAACATCCCAGAACATTTAACAAATAAACCGAAAACATTGACAAGATTTAAGAAATGGCTTTAAGACTATCACAAAACTTACTTGTTAAAGATTAAAAGGATAATAAGGAACACGAACAAACCTGATAGAATATTTTAGAAAGTGTTGTTGCGAATGCAATCAGAAAGAAAATTAATATTATGAACATTCGAAACTAATGAAATAATAAAAGGGATAATCCAAGCAAAATGAGGCATTACCGAATTCAACAAATGTTTGTCAAAAGCTGAGATATTATGACTTTCATTCTTGTGGCTATCAGTTTTTTTTTAATTCTCCCTCTCTCTCTCTCTCTCTCTCTCTCTCTCTCTCTCTCTCAAGAAAATACGTAAATTTAATCAATTTTAAAGAAAGCTACAAGTTATGGCGAGATTCTTGTAAAACCTTGTTGGGTTAAATATATATTTCTTTTGATGCATTCCCATTCTTGTTTTCTCGGCTTCTTCCATTGTCCCATATCAGGTATACACTGAAACTGAAATTTTCCTCTCTTATAAAATTGTTCGAAGCTATTTTTATATTGGTGAGTATGATACGTGATTTGATGAGATTGTCATATTCAATATCTTCAAGAGCATAAGTAAACTATTAATATGCATCTTCAAATTTGAACTGTAACGAATGTTGCAACAATTATTTGTAACCACACTTTCCCTTCTATGCATGATCAGCCGTACCTGATTTCATTGTCTAACCCTAAATTACGGCTTTTCATTGTTCCGCGGGCATTACTTTTAGGGGCTGATCTTCTGAGTTTTTTTTACTCACAAAGTTTTATTGGTTATAATCGATCTATTTTCGTTTTACTCGACAATCTTTTTGGTATTTAGATCTGTACCCTTTATCGAACAACCGAGGTAAATTCATTACGTTCCAGGTTCCAACGCTAAACCACTGAACTGCACAATATGTGGATCCAGTGGATTAAAGTTCAAAGCCCGTATCTGGTAGTGCTGAATAATCATACACTTTGGTTCAATGAACGAAACGAAGAATTAACAAAGGGATGAATAAGATTAATGTGTATTCATTATCACAAGGTTGCCCCGATTTGCTTGACATCATGTCACAGTTCATCCTGGTCATGTAAGTCAGTTGGTTTTCCTCTGTATTGTCTCCAGCCTCTTGAGCAGTCTTGGTAATATCACAAGGCTATAACAAATTGTTCTGCGGTCAGTCCGATGAGGTTTGCATGTGTCATGGGTTAGCAGTAAGTCGCTTTCGGTATTAGGTGATTCATGAAATTTTGACATTTTCTGTATCCTGTAAAATTCATCGTTCGTCGTAAATTGAGATTGACTAATCTGCCGAATCAGCACAGACACCAGCGGCATACGATGTCCATTGTGAGTTCCTATCCACCTGTTTGAATAATACTCTAGAGAGTATTACTGGTCCGCTGATAAACGAAAATCCAAACCCCACATAAAAGTGTGAATCATTGGGAAATAGTACGTGTTAAGTAACTATATATTTATACGCATCTATATTGTATATATAAAATTCTAATTTCATGTGTTTGTCACAAAATCAGAAATAAAAAAAATAATTTTACCAGTAATATCAAATTTGTTTCTGCACATTGAAGTAAATGGAAATGAGTAGTTGTGATTGAAAAAAATTATCTGGGTTATTTGGGTTGTAATTTTAAGATATACCAGACTCGGTCAGATATGACATGGAATTTCATCTGAATGGATTAAAATTATTGGAATACCTGGAAGAGAAATATTAACATTTCGGGGCATAATCTCGATTCACTGACATTTTTCAGGCATGTGAAGCCAATTTGGTTAAATCTGTTTTCGTTAAAATCAGTTTTTATTCCAACGTTCTAAGATTATAGAAATGACTGCAAAGATGACTTTTGTTCTTTCTTGAAGGTATCAGAGTCTTGTAGAAATTTCTGCATGCATATAAAACAATATAGATTTCTTTCTAATTTTTCAAATCAAAAACATTTGAGTTTTTATGCATTGAGACCATGGGGCACTGGCTGACACGTACATATCTCTGACAATAATAAATGTATTTTGATCATTAGCAAGTGCTTACTACATTACGCCTAGTGTCGATATTTCCAATAGAACAAAGATATAACGTCACTCCTCTAGATCACGTTTTATAAGTATCCCTTGCAAAGAGCATATACGCCAGCATCGGATAATACATACATTCAGACAGAAACATAGATAAATAGAAAGAGTAAAATGTATAGTAACGCAGATAAGAATAGATATAAATTGATTTTAGGCAGATACAATCAAAACACACACATCAATATATATATATATATATATATATATATATATATATATATATGCTTATGTATATAAAGTTTGAAACATACTGGTATGAAACGAATAAACACATTTGTTATTTGTTTTTCATGTTACAGTGGATATTTTTTATATGAAGCACCTGCAAATGTTTCCAAGACATTTACCATTTTTCTCAACGTCTTTTTATAAATTCTTCGAGATTTTCTATGGCAGCCTTAATCAAGCGGTTCAATATTTTTTGCTCAAATTACCCATTCACCGTCTCACTTTCTGTTAACACCAATTACGTTTCAAAGTACGGCTTCCACGACACTTTTTTTTTCTGATGATTTCATGATCTTTTGATTCTAATTCTACACTGGAGCATCTGTAATATAGTGATACATTTTTTAAACGAACCCCTTTTTTATTATATCTGGAAAGGAATAAACCTTACTTTACAAATCCATAAGAAGAGATTATTGACTTTGAGATTTTTTTTTCCTCTGTCGTTTCATATCCTTGAGAAATTGCTTTCTGTAATTTGTACTTTTGTAACACTCATCATTCACATTTTGTCGCTTATTTATCTGTCTATCTATCACCTTAATTTTATTCTTTCTCTCAGTCTGTTCATATCTATCTATCAAGATATATACCATACATTTTTATTATATTTATAAATATACTCGTTTGTAATTTTCATGAGGGACATAGTAAGATCGTAATACTTAACTGGTAATAGCTTGGAAACTTGGTTATAAAATTATATTCTGATAAAGCATATGCCACAAAATTATGATAAAATACATATAAAACTCCTTAAACTAACGAACGTTTTGCTAATCATCGTTCGTAAAGGTTTATCCCAATCTCTAAGGGTTCGTTAGATTCAGGATCTTCTGTGTATGATACACCGTAATTCTTGGTCACATGACAAATACTAATTGACTCCTAAAGACATTTCTTCTTCATGGGATTATGGGAAAAGCCTAATTTTAGGTAGGAATATGATATTACTCTATTCGTAGAAACATTTCGAAGTCTACAGCTAAGGCTATTTAAATAATGTAAAAGAGTAATTGATCCGTGACTTGCTTTGTTGTGATGGCTTCCTGTGGGTTAATGGCAAGGAACACTTAGCTTAAAATTAGTTTCTTTGATTAAAAAAGTGAATAAGCTTTGGATTATTGTTGGGAGGAACATTTTCTTTGTAAGCCTTTCGATCTCTAGGCCGGTAGAAATTAATTTAACTTCTAAAAAGCGATATCTGCTCATATACTCGTGTACCCATGGATTAAATATTATGTTTATATTTATAAAAAATATAGTGAGTTTAAAATTCATTAATTCCTTTATAATTACTACACACACATACACACACTCATATATATATATATATATATATATATATATATATATATATATATATATATATATATATATATATATATATATATATATATAACGTTGTGTGTTAAATATTTGATAATACATATTGAACTAGATATAAATTGATGTTCACCTAAGGCAATGTTACGAGATATGCGCCAACTGCTAATAATTTTATTTGATTAGTAGATATATTAGAAGCATTAACATTGTAGCATTGTATCTAAGACAGACATGACATGATGTACAAATGGCACTATCTGCCAACTCTAACGGTCTGTAGATAGCCAACTACTTTAAAATAGTTGGGTCCTTCCTTTTCAAAGTTAACGAGATGTGAGTCTATAGTTGTCATGAGTGACCAAAGGAATGGAAGATTGCAAACGCCAAGAAGGGTCCTGAAGACTCTAAATATCACCGTCTAAATCGAAAACCCGGGAACAGGAATTCAATGTGTGGTCCAGTTGAATTCATTTGTGTTTCATAAGGGCCATGAAGAAAGTGATTTTGGAGTAGTTGGCCTCCAACATTGGGCCCTTAACTTACTATGTCAGAATGACGTCATGATAGATATTAACCAGACGCCTCCCTTATGTGATTGCATATATAAAAATGAAGCCGACTCTGACATCAAGTCGCAGTCTTCATGGTTGAAGCTTTTGTCTTTATTGAATAAATACTTCGACTGTCTAAGATGAACATGAGTACAAAGGTTTTTCAGTAGATTTTCATTCTTTCCACTGACTTTCTTTATATTATAAATACGTTCTACTTTACGGTATGCATACTATTTCTCTTTCATTCTTACATATATATATATATATATATATATATATATATATATATATATATATATAGAGAGAGAGAGAGAGAGAGAGAGAGAGAGATAGATAGATAGATAGATAGATAGATAGATAGATAGATAGATAGATAGATAGATAGACTCATGGACAATACTTGTGTGAATGATACATCTCACAGATATTAAAGAATATATTCATTTAAGTCAGTGCTACTTACCTTCCTATAAATATATATATATATATATATATAGTCAATACTCTTCATTCTTAAAAAAGAGCATACAGTTGACATTATAGAATTTGGAGACATCTGTCGTTCAGACACTAGTTAAACAGTTTTGCCAAGATAGGAGATAACTAGAGGCTGATGTCCTTAAGAGCAACCACTGGGATTTTCTCAGGCCTTGTTAAAGTCAGTGCTTCTGATCAGTCTGAAAACTTCTCGTACCAAGATATTGATATTACAAGTTCTGTGTTCTTTGTGAGAAGGAGATGAGAGAGTTAAATGGTGGACCTCGTCATATAATGTAGAAGTTCATTACAAAGAAATTTACCTTGTCATAAGAGGGTGAAATAACCTCGGGGTCATTTATGATAATTGGCGTTGACGCTTTGCATCTATTGAGAAATTTATTCGAGGTTTCCTAGAACGCAGTGGAACCAAGTCTTTTGTATTCATCCTCGGTTGGGACTGAATTACTTCATAGATCGTCTTTGCACTTGATCTAACTCTATTGAAACCATTGTGGGCAGTTCGAAGTGAAACAAGAGCGCTACTACATCGTTCTCTGTGGTAGAGATGGCAGCAGTCCAAGAATAGAGAATACATTCTTCACTGATCATTAACTGTTATGGTCCAATATAC
Organism: Acanthosepion esculentum; assembly: GCA_964036315.1. NCBI lineage: Eukaryota > Metazoa > Mollusca > Cephalopoda > Sepiida > Sepiidae > Acanthosepion > Acanthosepion esculentum. The sequence continues at coordinate 109,449,600 of OZ038486.1, read as the reverse complement.
TCATCACCACTGTTATGGTCCAAGTTTAGGACCAAGGAAGAACAACATGAACACAAGAGGAGAAATAACAAAGATATATTACACAGAATAATAATACAAGATGTCTTCAGAGGCGCAGTATTTATAGTGTCAGGAAAAGTTCATTATATCGTTATAGGTAAGTTCCCGTAACACCCACTCCCAAAGTTTTTGCCTCGCAGGGGTCTTTAATATTTTTCCTCGTCGGATTAATCATCAAAGGCTCTGTAAATTTTCGCGGTTCTGACATTGCTTGAGGTTTTTGCATACCGAAGGTGTCCATCATTTCTTCCTCTTCTTGAAGTAGACCGTTTGAATCCTCTAGCAGACTCTTTCTGATTTGATTTAAGTGCCTTTTATGTAAACGACGTTCCCGATTCTTTTCTCTATTGTACCTTGCTACCAGTAGGATGCATTGTTTGTGTACATTTAAAAAAAAGAACTTCCTCCTTTGGGTTAAATGTTCTTTTTGGTACAAACAACGTCGGTGATTGCTTTGTCTGTTTTGGCAGTAATTTGTCGACTACCGATCTCATTTTTTGGACAAACATCACTTCCGCGGGTGATAATGCCGATGGTGTAGTACTGTTCTATACACTTGCAAGAATTGTTGTAAAGCCTTTTCTGTTGGTACGTCATAAGCTTTCCTTTGTGCTCTTTTTAATGTATCTACAAACCTCTCCGCTTGCCCGTTTGATCTTGGGTGATATGACAGGGATTTGATGTGTCTCACCTGAAACGTTTCACAAAATTCTTGAAAATCCGCAGATGTAAATTGTGTCCCATTATCGATGACTAGACAATCAACCAATCCGAAACGAGCAAACAGCTCGTGAAGGCAATTTATGGTAGTCTCAGAAGTAGGTTGTGTACAACGAAATATTTCTGGCCATTTGCTGTAAATGTCTACTACAATCAAATAAAAAAAACATCTACTGGACCTGCGAAATCTAAATGGATTCTCGATCACGGTCTATCTGCCTCCAGCTATGGCTTATGGATGATCGGCGGTGCTGCTAAGGAACAGTCCTTGCATTTTTCCACCTTATGTGTAATATCTTTATCCATGTTCGGCCAATATACGTAACTTCTCATTAAGGATTTCATCCTGTTCTTTCATGGGTGGCCCATGTGTAAATCCTTGAGGATTCGCCTTTGTAGCGTTTTTGGGATTACTACTCTTTCATTATATAGTATAACATTATCACATAACGAAAAACTCTCTGATATATGCTTATTCTTTCCTACAATTTTTGTTTTCGTTTCCTTTATAAATTCACTGCTTCATTTCTTATTTCCTGTAATGTGACAGGGAGGTTTCAAATTGTTCTATATAATGATGTTCTAATAGCTTCCTCATGTCGTAGAGATGCAATTACGGAATCTTCTAATGGCTCCGTTTTCTTTGGTATTAGTCTCGAAAGACCATCTGCATGCCCGATTTTGTTTGATGGAAGATACTCCTATTTAAAATTATAGTTCAATAAAATTATACCCCATCTTAGCAATCTATTAACAGTGTAAACAGGTAGATCTTTGATCCAAATATTGTCAATAACGGCTTGTGGTCCGTCTGTAAGGTGAAACATCTACCGTAAATATATCTGTGGAATCTTGTAACCGCAAAAATAATCCCCAGCCCTTCTTTTTCGATTAATTTTGTTCGGCTGGTTATAATATTCTTGACGCATGCGCGATGGGATTTAGTGTCCCATCCGGCATTTTATGAAGTATACATGACCCAACACCATAGGCACTCGCGTCACTCGCGATTATTATTTCCAATTTTGGGTCATAATGCGCTAAAAATAAATATGCTGTCTCAATGATTTTGTCGAAAGTTTTCTGACATTCATCTGACCATTCCCAAACTTTTTCCTTCTTCGACAGTTCGTTTAAGGGTGCGCGTAATTTGTGCATGTTAGGAATAAATTCTTGGTAATAATTTACTAAGCCCAAGAAGCTTTGTAATTCGGCTACGTTTTTTGGAGCCAGCATTTTTTTTTATTGCCGTGGCTCTTTCTGGGTTTGGCCTCCTTCCTTCTTCGTCAATAATATGGCCCAGATATTTTATCTCCTTCATAAAGAAGTCACATTTATTTTCCTTTACCTTAAAACCGTAGTTTTGTATCTGCCTGAAAACCTCTTGAATGTGTTCCCAGTGTTGTTCAATATTTTTGCTATTTATCAGGATGTCATCAAGGTATGCGATTGTGAAATCCAGTCCGCCTAGCTAGTATCCATTATTTGCTGAAATATCGCCGGCGAATGGTAATCTCTGGAACTTATATAACCATTTATGTGTGTTTATGCACAACAACCTCGAGCTTTCCTCATCTATCGGTACTTGTAGGTATGCTTCGCTCAATTCTATCTTTGAGAAAAATTTTGTGAAAACTTCCTCTGGACTAGGGAGGGGATAGTGATAATCTTTAATCGCTGCATTCAATCCTGTCGAGAAATCAGCGCATACTCGTATATCACCCGATTTCTTTTTCACGTAAACCGGCCCATTGACTATATTCTACCTTATATTACACAGAATAATAATACAAGATGTTTGAAGGTGTTAGTATGACTGTCAGTCTGGTTTGGAGTGAACTACTATTCGTTCGACTCGATTCCGTATCGACTCCTTCACGTCTCTCTTCAGAGGCGCAGTATTTATAGTGTCAGGAAGAGTCCATTATGTCGTTATAGGTAAGGTCCCATCACATTAACTCTTGTCTTTGGGGAGATAGATATTATCATAGATTTCTTAAGAGTATGTGGATGAAAATAGACATAACGAATTCGGTTGGAATTCTAACTCAGAGAGCCGACTTCTCTTACCGTGCCGTTAAGTTAAACTTTATAGTATATATATATATATATATATATATATATATATATATATATATATATATATATATATATATATAAAGGAATATAGTCTTAAAGTGTGCTATATTTATGGGATAAAGTGCTCAATATCAGGAATAGAGCGTGTGTAAATATAAAAGTGGACATGGAAGTCAGCACTTAGAGGCGACAGTCTGTTTCATGCTAGCATGAAACAGACTGTCGCCTCTAAGTACTGACTTCCATGTCCACTTTTATATATATATATATATATATATATATATATATATATATATATATATATATATATATATATACTTTGGAATAAGTAGACATATGCATCTCATGAATTTATCGCATCGTAAATTTATCCATCCTTTCTACAGGAAAGGATGTTTACATTTATTTAGTTTAGTGCATGATATAAAGGGATATGTTTCCATTAGATTTTATGTATAGTTTTAGTGAAATTGTGTTTACTAAGAAAAATATAAAGGCTTGTCGACACGTATAACAGGAGATAAATATGTTTATGAGAAATCGGGTAACTGAATGCTGAAAAGACAAAAAGGTAATCGTAGCTGTAGGACTTTATATATTGTTAATTCTCTTTTAACTTGGAAATATTCTGTCAATGCTAAGAAGATATTTGTTAAATGTTATGCTAACCGAAACTCATGGAAATATCAGTTCTGTTGTGATAATGTTGAAAAGGCAGATTATGAATTCGATATAATTCATATGAACAGATCGTCGACTTTATTGTTGTGATCCCAATTTAACAAATCAATTCAAATAAAACATAGACACTATGGCCGTGAGTCACAAAATGCAAAAGACATACATTACAGCCCGCGGGAAACGAAAATAATTGTGATCTGAGTCACTAAAATTCTGATGAATTCCTTAATAAATTCTCATAGGATAGAACGAAACGGATATATTATTACACATTTACAGTTTGGACAATCAATTGTAATCAAGATTTTATAATTACATATGAGCAGTAACATATAAACAAATCTAGAGATCCAATTTCTTCCTTTTCTATGCGACCCAGTTCTCTATGACGTGTAATATATATAGCGAGAATAATCGATTCATATAAGAACACAGACGCACACACACTCGCACACACAGAGACACACGCGCGTACACACACACACACACATATATATATGTTTGTGTGTGTGTGTGTGTGTGTGTGTGTGTGTGTGCGCGTGCGTTTGTGTGTCTCTGTGTGTGCATTTAGGAAGCATATTATCTTGCAAATTGCGGGCAAAAATAGAGTCAACTACGAGTATAGCCACAAAGTTCTTAAAAGTTTGTTGCAGCAAAGTGTTATATGAAAAATGCTAAATTAAAATACTACAATTCAAAAACCTCATTAAAAATCACATGTTAACTTCCTAGCATACAGATAACAAGTATTTTTAATTTACGGTGTTAACGCATAATACATACAGAGATATGCTAGCCCTGAAGATGGTCTCAGATGAGATTGAAAGTACTTGGAAAAATAAGAATTATTTAGAATTTTTCGTGAATTTATCCTACAGCCTCCGAGAAATTAATTCGTGGACTTGAAAAGATTAAAACTAAAATAAATAGATATAATACGTATAAATTAGTTAACACGTTTGAATATATATATATATATATATATATATATATATATATATATATATATATATATATATATATATATATTTAAATGTTTTTAACGTATTATGGCATTAGAGGCAAGAATTTTTTTACTATAAGCCATGAGAAATTTTAAAACAAAAACACAAGTCGACCGGTTTCGTTTCCTCTCGTCTGAACTGTAAACGGGTAAACAAATGACGTGAATGAATGGACAGGGAAAAAATAATAAAAGTTATAACCCCAAAAATGTTAGAGACACAGCACAAGCAAGCCCAAGCAAACAGTCTCTTTGTTTACAAAAAGCGGGTCGCCAGTACCTGATGAACAGCGTTTCCAACACCTTCAGATGGAATAACGAGTGTTCCCTGACCAAAACAGAGAACTAGCTCACACTAAAATCCATAGCACATGTCGGATTATTTATCAAGTGATCCGCTATAGAAGACCCGTATGTATTTCGAGCGTTAGCTGCATAATAACTAATCACTACGAATAGCAATAGTCATTATCGGAGATTATTGATATCTGCAGTCATTTGTTATATCGGAGTAATTTAACTCCTCCGACTATACCTAAAGATGTTTTTGTTGAACTCATGAAATTTGCCACCAATTTCTGTCGATTTTAGTTTTGATAATATCATGTATCTTCAGATGAATAGTTTAGCGATGAGTTCCCCTTTGGGTCCTGTTTTGGCGAATATTTTTGTGGGATTTTACGAGGAAAGTCTTCTTTTAGGTTCTTCCCGGCCCAAGGTTTACTTTCATTATGTGGATGACACTTTTTGTGTGTATAACCATAAATCGGAAGTTGATCAGTTTTTCCCCTTACTCAACAGTGTTGATCCTGCCCTTAAATTTACGGTAGATAAGGAGGTCAATGGTTCATTGCCCTTCTTAGATGTTCTGGTTCACAGGACACCTTCCTCGTTTATTACTTCAGTTTATAGGAAGTTTACTTTTAACTTCAGTTAACGTTTGTGTTGTTTTTCAAACCAAGTCTGTCCTTTCATCTGTTTTATGGCGTTCTATCCCCCCACCACATTAATTCCGTTATTTATTATTTTAAATGTAGTTGTGGACTCGACTACATAGGTAGAACGACACAGCGTTTAGATGTTAGGATTAAAAAGCACGTGCCTGATAATACTCAACAAAGATTTTTCGTTTGGTGATACCATTTGAAATACGAACGGGTTTTCTATAGCGGATCACTTGATAAATAATTCGACCTGTGCTGTGTATTTTAGGGTGAGCTGGTTCTCTGTTTTGGCCAGAGCACACTCGTTATTCCATCGGAAGGTTTTGGAGACGCTGTTCATCGGGTCCAGGTGACCCGCTCTTTGTAAATGTTATGGGAACTTACTCATAATAATAATAATAATGGACTCTTCCTGACATTATAAATACTGCACCTCTCAAGAGGGAGGAGAGATAATTGTAAGAACTTTGGAATACTGATACTTGTCGAGACAACGTAGTTCACTCTAAACAAATCTGATAGTCATTACTAATATTTCTACTTCTTTGTATATATTTCTGTTTGTAATATATCTGTGTTATTCTATACCTGTGTTCGAGTTATTTCTTCATTGGTTCTAACCTTGGACCATCACCGTGGTACAAGGAACTTGGACCATAACAACTCCAAAAAACGAACTCTCTACGCGGAGGACATACCTTTTTTTGCTATCCGTCGCACATAAGAAGTGGCGACGAGGACCCCCCCCCCAAAAAAAAAACGAACTCTCTACGTGGAGGACAAACCTTTTTGCTCTCCGTCGTACATAACAGTGTCGACGAGTAAACTGTAAGAAACAAGTTCTACGTTGAGATTTCTAAAAAAAAAAAAAAAGTTCTACGCGAACATATAAAAAAAAAAGAAAAATTTATTTTTGGACACCAATTTTACTGTGGCAACAATGGAATTTTTTTTTTGTGTACACAGGTTCCAGAATATCCGGCTACACTAAGTGAAAATACTTACACAAAATTACGTTAACATGGAAGATTTTAAGTCAACCATTGTGGAACTTATGAAAATCCAATTATAGCAGCAACAAAAAAACGAACAGAGCCATCTTGAATTACAAGAATTATTGATACATGTAATGTCAAATAAAGGGTAGAATTCCGAAAATGAAACAGTTCTCTCACAAGACGCTATTTGGAGCACTATCGACTATTTCACGTATGCACCCGACGAAGACAAAACCTTTGCAACCTACTTCCGAAGGAACGAAGATCTATGTGAATTTGACTGCAGAAATTGGTCAGACGAAAATTAGGCACATACGAATATACCAAATTTGTAGATTACATCCTACCGAGGAAAACAATGAGTTAACTTTCAAAGAAGACATAATACTGTTAACAGAACTTTTCAGCCCTAATACCTCACTATTCCACAAAAGATGGAAATGTCTGAACCTAACAAAAATGCACAGCGAAGATTACATAACTTTCGCTTCCATTGTAAACAAATATTGTGATGACTTTAAGTTATCGGAACTCAGCCCGGACAATTTCAAATGTTTAATATATGTCCAAGTGGAGAGTGAACAAGATTTGACACTTCAAAAACAGGCCGAAGGCCGTCAGAGATGCATATGTGTAAAGAAAGTCTCAAAAGCTATAGAATAAGCTGGTATCGCGCACATATGTAAAGTACGAAGACAAACCAACTTTCCCTCCGCAGAAACAAACCAAACCAATTTTCCCTCCTCAAAAAAGGTAAAACAAATTTTTCTACTTCAAAATGTCAATATCAGAAAAAACTACCACCCAGTCCATGCTATCGCTGTGGGACTTGGCATTGGTATAAAGGCTGTCCTTACCGTTTTAAAACTTGTCTGTCATGCAAAAAAGTGGGACATTAAAGTTCTCATTGTTGGACTAGAAGAGAAAGTAAAAGCAGAATAAGTATCACGAGGACTGACCAAGCGCATGAAAGTAACATAACAAAATACGTGCAAGTAGAAATGCAAAACAGAAAAGTCAGACTACAGTTGGATTCCGGCTCGGACTTAACTATTATTAACGTTCAAACATGGAGAAAACTGAACAAACCTGCCATGTTAAATACGGATAAAATTGCGAGGTCGGTAACTGGGAGAAAAATAAAATTTGAGGGTGATTACAAATGTGGCATTTAATGGAATGACGAAAAAATTAAAAATGTATGTGTTAAGAAATACAGAAAACTTATTCGGAACGGACTGGATGCAAAAATTTGAACTTTGGGATTTACCAATAAGGACGTACTGCCAAAATGTAAAAAGTTTATTGACCGAGGCAGATAAATTAAAAGAGATACTAAAAGAGAGTTTCCCCGAAGTATTTTCAGCAGGTCTCGGAAGATGTAAAAAATGGCAACAAATATATAAATAAAAGAAAACTTTCAACCTATCTTCAAGAAAAAAAAAAACGGAGCGTACCGTTTGCTTCAATAGAAACAAATAGATCAAGAATTGGCTAGACTCGAAAACACTGGCATATTGACAAAAGTAGAATACAGTCAATTGGCCGCAGCTACGGTTTACGTCAAAAAGAAATCAGGAGAGATTCGAGTATGCGCTGATTTCTTAACGGGTTTGATCGCAGTGATAAAAGACTACCACTATCCTCTACCCAGTCCAGATGAAGTATTCACAAAATTAAACGGTGGAAAATTTTTCTCAAAAATAGATTTAAGTGAAGCGTACCTATAAATTCCAGTCGAGGCGGACCGTTCAAAATTACTGTGCATACACACTCAAAGGATTATACAAATACCAAAGATTACTATTTGGGATTAAGGTCGCGCTGGCTATATTCCAACAGACAATGGATACTATGCTTGCCGGTCTAGAGTACACGATTGCCTACCTAGATGACGTATTGATAAATAGCGAAAGTGTTGAACAACACTGGGAACACTTACAAGAGGGGTTCAGGAGAATACAAAGCTATGGGTTCAAGATAAAAGAAAACAAGTGCAATTTTTTTATGAAAAAAATAAAATACCTGGGCCATATCATCGATCAAGAAGGAAGACGACCAGACCCTGAAAGGGCAACGGCATTAAAAAAATGCCAGTTCCAAAGAACATAACTGAATTACAAAGTTTTCTAGGCTTAGTAAATTACTACCAGGAATTCATTCCTCACATGCATAAACTTCGCGCACCACTGAACGAACTGCTGAAGAAAGAAACAGTTTGGGAGTGGACAGATGAATGCCACAAAACGTTTGACAAAATGATTAAGACGTTAACTTCGGATTTATTTTTGGCACACTACGATCCAAAATTAGAATTAATTGCAGCAAGTGACGCGAGCGCCTATGGAGTCGGGGCGTGTATACTGCATAAAATACCGAATGGGACAATAAAACCCATCGCGCATGCTTCTAGAAACTTACTACCAGCGAAGAAAAATTACTCACAAATAGAGAAAGAAACTCTAGTAATTATTTTCGCAGTCACAAGGTTTCATAGGTATATCTATGGCAGATAGTTTACTCTACAGACGGATCACAAGCCTCTACAAACGATTTTTGGTTCGAAAAAAGGTCTACCGGTTTACACTGCCAATAGGTTGCTAAGATGGGGTACAATTCTACTGAACTACAATTTCAGATTGGAGTATATACCAACGAAAGAATCGGACATGCGGATGGTCTGACGAGACTTATACCAACGAAAACAGAGCCATTGGAAGATTCTGTAATCGCAGACCTACGACATGAAGAAGATATCAGGACAGTACTATGTTGTACAGTTCGAAACCTCCCCGTCACACTACAAGACATAAAAAATGAAGCAATAAATGATGAATTCATAAAAGAAACAGAAGCAAAAATAGCAGAAAAAAATAAGCAAATATCGGACAGCTTTTCTTTATGCGATAATGTGCTACTTTATAACGAAAGGGTAATAATTCCCAAAACACTACAAAAGCGAATCCTAAAGGATTTCCACAGGGGCCATTCAAGAAAAAATAGAATGAAATCCCTGATGCAAAGCTATGTATATTTGAAAAACATGGACAAGGATATTATACAGACGGTGGAAAAATGCAAGGGTTGTTACGTAGCAGCCAAAGCACCGCCAATCATCCATAAACCATGGCCAGAGACAGATGGTCCGTGGTCAAGAATACACGTAGATTATGCAGGTCCAAAAGGATGCTTTCTAGTATTTGATCATAGTGGATAGTTATAGTAAATGGCCGGGGTTTTTTTTTTTTTGCAAAAATCCTACTTCGGAAACTACCATAAATTGCCTCCACGAGCTCTTTGCTCGGTTCGGAGTAGTGGATTGTTTAGTCACAAATAATGGAACGCAATACACATCAGCGGACTTCCAAGAGTTTTGCAAAATTTTTCAAATCAAACATATCAAATCCCCGCCATATTACCCAAGATCAAACGGGCAAGCGGAGAGATTTGTTCGTGCACTCAAAAGAGGGTTAAGGAAAGCATATGATGTGCCTACGAAAAAAGCGTTACAACAATGTTTACAGGTAAATCGAATTACGCCAAATAATGCTACGCCATCGGCATTATCACCCGCAGAAGTGATGTTGGCCAGAAAAATCAAATCTGTATTTGATAAATTGCTACCAAAACAAACGAAGCAAATAACACAGTCGTACGTAACAAAGAAAATTCTACTCAGGAGAAAAAGGTTTTTTTAAAGCATATGAAAACAATATATCTTACTGGGAGCAAGGCACAATTGAAAAAAGAATCGGGAATATGGTTTATATAGTACTGGGACACAACTTCTCTTATAAAAGACACGTAAACCAAATCAGAAAGAGACTGTTAGAGGATGCTAACGGTCCACCTCAGGAAGAAGTGATGGATACGATTTTCGATACATTTGATATAAAAAAGCCGCAAACAATGCCAGACCCATGAATATCGTCCAGAAAAAGGAAGTTCACAGAACCTTTGGAAATAGATCCAAAGAAAAAAAATATTAAAAAACCCTGCTACGCAAAAGCTTCGGCAGGGTGTGTATGGGAACTTACCCATAATAATAATAATGGATTATTCCTGACATTATAAATACTGTGGCTCTCAAGAAGAGGGACGGATATTTCTAAGAACATTGGAATACTGATACTTGCCGAGACAACATAGTTTACTCTAACCAAATCTGATAGTCATTACTAATACTTCTACTTCTTTGTATTATATTTTCTGTTGTAATATATCTTTTGTTATTCCATACCTGTGTTCGAGTTATTTCTTCATTGGTTCTAACTTTGGACCATCCCCGTGGTACAAGGAACTTGGACCATAACAGTAAACAAAGAGACTATTTGCTTGGGCTTGCTGTGCTGTGTCTCTAGTATCTTTGGTGTTATAAATTTTATTATTTTTTAAATTTTTTCTCCTTACCATTCATTCACGTCATTCGCGACAGACTTTCTTCTCATAATTTGTTTCCCCGTTTAAAGTTCAGACGAGAAGGGACGAAACCGTTCGACTTGTGTTTTTGTTTTAAAATTTCGTTGGCCTATAGTAAAAATTTCTTGCCTTTAATGCCATAACATAGATAGATAGATAGATAGATAGATAGATTAAACAAAACAAAAAAGAAACCGCAAACGTTTTTTGTTGTAATGTGATTTTTTTAGAAAAAAAAATTTGTTTTAATCTTCCATAATTTTGCTACACGTGTTTCCAGTTTCGCGACCGTCATCAGACAAAGAGTGGAGATTTCTACATATTATTAAAAATAATTAATTTTTTCTTCATGTTTTTCGATGTTAAATATTCTCGATATGAGACATTTTCTTTTTTGTGTTAGTGATCCAAACGTCTTTCTTGAACTGGAAGTGAAAAGTTCTGCGTGAAGGGTTATAAAACAAATAAGATTGGTTTGAGAAATGATTGAGTAGTTATCGGCATGCTTATTTTTTAATGACCCCTGTGTGTTCTTAGATCTATTTCCATTTTCGTGTGCTTTTGTCAGCATGCGCATATATATGTGTATATCCACTCTCTATACATACACACTGTCTCACTACGAAGAATCAGTGAACATATCTGTACACCAACACACACATACACAAACACACACACATAACGTCCCATTACAAGGAATCAGTAGATACAAACACAGACACACATACACATATACGTACATACACACATTTCCGAAGTTACATGGAATCAGTATACATATACACACATACATACGCACATATATATGTACACACATACACACATACTTCCTAAGTTGTGTGGGGTTTGTGGGCGTGCTTGTGAGTAGTTCTCCTGCTTTTGTCAATAGGTGTATATATATATATATATATATATATATATATATATATATATATATATATATACATATATACACATTCGTGCCCCACAGACACCCGCATGTGAGCGTGCGTTCATGTATGTGAGTGCTTTGATCACTGTATTTGGTCACTATGTGTGTATGTTGTGTGCTTTTGTGTGTGGGATATGATCTATTTAGTTCTGGTTTCAAATTTGTTCATTAATTTTTTTCTTGTATTTGTAGATAAGAATAATTGTCTGTTTGATATACTGGCATAATTTTAAATTTTCCCTGGTTAAATTTGAAGATGTATTGTGATACAAAATTTTCTGTTGTCTGGTAATTTTATATTGCTTTTGTGCAGGGAGACTCAGTTATTCAGTTGTTGACTGATACCTATATATGACTTTTGAGTACATAAATCACATTTTTGGAGTTGCAGTTTAAGTTTTTATTTATTATGAATGTCGTTTTGGGGTTTTCAAAAGTGTAGGAGTTTCCTTCTATAATGATGTCACAACCCCACATCTTTTTTTGTTACATTTTGTGAGTGCTTGTATTGTGTGTTGGTTAAATTTGGATTTTGTGACTCTCTATATTGTGTGTTGGGTGAATTTGGATGAGGCTAATATGTGTTTTAGGTTTTTAGATTGGTGTTTGCTTTTAATTATTTTGGTTGTTTTCAGTATATTTTTCAGTTTATTATTCTTACTAAGTAGGTCTAGATTTTTGGTAATTTCTGTGAATAGTTCTGGATTGTTTTTGTTGTATGTTGAGACATATCATAGAGTTTGTTCGACGTTACGTTTCTTTTTATTTCTAAATTGGCCTAGAGGAATATCTTTTGCGAGTTAAAACCCTTTGTTTGTTAGACAAGACACGGAGAAACAAAACAAATCCATTAAAAACAATCCAGAACTATAATAACATAGGTTTTGAAAACGCAGCATTGTATTGACAACACCTGTGTAGATGTAGAAGTTAACTGGACAGTATGTTTTTATATTATCAACTTTCTCATTTTTACCTAAATATGCCTTTATTTCTGGCGAGTGGGACGGAGGTCTAACGTGTTTCAGATATATCTAGGGGAGAGAGAGAGCGGGAGATATATATATATATATATATATATATGTGTGTAAAAGAGATCCTGGGAAATGAATATAGATATATAAGCTTCAAAAGATACACATGCACGCGCGTGCGCACACACACACACAGAGACACAGACACACACACCCACACACACACACACACACACATATATATATATATATATATATATATATATATATATATATATAAATCTTTGATTTATAGATGTGATGAGAGAGAAAGTAGAACGAAAATTACTTCGGAAGCTTGCTAATGTTTTCTTTAAAACATTTAATGGAGAAACCTATTTTTTATATTTCCAAACCGCAAGTTGCACACGCATCGGCACACACTTTAGTTCAAGAGTAAAGAAGACGAAGATGCTTTATTTTAAATCGTACTTGAAAAGCTGCTTTAAATCGTTACTCCCATTTTGAAACCGCACTTATTACAACCAAATCTGATAGCAAATTGTTCAGAATAAAATTTCTGAATTCTCCAAACGAAATAAGTTTTATAAAACTCCAAGAAACAACTTTTTGGTTAATCAATATATTCTTTCTCTGCCTCTTTATACGGCTTTTCTCTAGGCGACAAGTTTTTAATTCAATATTGAAAGATTTCTTCATTCAAAGAACTGATTTAAAGGTTTCTCCAAACTGATCATTATTGTTCTTGCCTGTAAGGAAGTGGTATTGTTAATCTGTAGAAGAAAGAATCGCTGAATAGGCAGAGCGTAATATATATATATATATATATATATATATATATATATATATATATATATATATATATATCATACATTTATTTTAATAAACCTTACCAACATTATTTTCTCAACATGCATGTCATATCAAAAATGAATATAATTTCTATTTAGCAAAATAGTCCTGTTTTCTTGAGGTTTAATGCAAGTTCGATTTTGTTAAGGACATTAAACCTGTGGAACTTTAAAGAAAGTTATATTAAACTGCTTTAATCCTATCCAATTTTCATTGGAATCTTTGACGTATGGCAGCAATTTTCTTGTTTACTGTTATTTACTTTCTCATTCATATCCAGTCATTGCGCCAATTATTTTCTACTTTCTCTTGTTATCAAAATGGTAAGGTGTTTAAAACAACCTTCCATATTTTGGACCTTCAGTTAAAGACCATTAATCGGTTAGTATCGATTCCAATCGCTCTAACTGGCATTTACTAAACTTAGATGAGCCTAGGACTCATGGACAGAAAGCGAAAAGTACGAATCGAATATACCACTTTATCAGTGTGCATATAAAAAAGCTCCACACGACAGAATTATGATTATCAGGTGTTCAACAGAGATATCGGTATTATTTTTCCAATAAAGTCTACATTTGTTTAATTTTGTTAAAGATGTTAGATGGATATTAATTTTTATATTCCAAATTGTAACCTTCAGATACAAATATTTAACGTGACATCCTAATGTTTCCAACAAATATAATGCAATTTGGGATCAGACTATAATGTAGAGTTAACACATATTACTAAAGCCCACAAAATGTCTCTCATCGAACACTTCATGGACGGCAAAATTCATGACAATAATATTTCCTGCAGTTACTAATCTGTCCTGGAGCATGTTGTTAGTGGATTAGATTTTGAAAGTTATCAAAATCTTGACCGTATTATTGAGAGATTTGACTTCCGATAAAATTATGAGGATAAGCACGGATCTTACTTGTTTGTCAATCAGATCAGAGTTCGACTGAAAGATTTTGTTTAACCAGATGAGACAAACCCCAAAGCTGATAGTTTCAATCAAAAATTAGCAACCGCATTTTTAGAAGTTCATGTTTTTCACCAAACAAAAGGATACATAAAAATAGTGTTTCTGGATATACATTTGAAATACGAGCGATTTTCATCAGGAGACTTTATGGACAGCACGCCGACATTTCCTAACGTACAAGTCCTCCCCAAAATAGTTCAGTATAATAACAGTTTATTTTTGCAATAAAATATGGTAAAAATCCGTTACTAAAAGTATGTATTTTATCTAAAATCCCCGCGGATAAATTAAATTTAATCCATGGTTTCCTGATAGTGATGAATTTTAAGATAAGCTTAAAAAACTTATCATTTTAAAATTAGTTTAAATAAAATATAGTTCAAATTTATCATTCTCTATTCGGATGAAAAGACACAATTCCTGCCTTAAAATTACATCTGAAGTAGGAGATTTCAGCTAGAAAATATCAATCATGAGAGTAAAAAAAATCAACTTATTATAAACTGCAATGTATTATCCTAAAACCTATATGCTTCATATTCATCACATCTTTATCAGAAGTGTTTTGAATTTGTTCCAATTTCTAAACAGAATTTCTCCACTTGAAACGCATTGAAAACTAAATCCAGTACGTTCGCCAAACAATATTATTTCCAATCGAGAAATTTGCATTTTTAAAAGCTTCAATTCCATTATGGCTTGAACTCACGCAAGTATAAAATTCGAAAATCGTGTGTGGACAGCCTTTCTCTATTTATGTATGAAGGAAGTTAAAATTAATGTAATGAAAGGAAAAAAGTAATAGATAATCAACTAATAATATATCATTTGTCATTTTCCGGAATAGTCTTTGAACAAATATTAAAAATATATGGAATTGAATAAGATTGTGGAAAGTCTATAAGTGTTTTATACTTTGTTATAATATTTATAGAAATGCATAAATCTAAGCCAAATTTTGGCTCAAGATCAAATTATGTGTCATTTAAGAAAGTCCCTTGAAATTCTTGTAAATTTTTGCCAGACTAGAATACTAAAGCGATGAATGTTACGTGGCTGAGTGAGTTGTGCAGTGAAATCCCTCTGTTCGATCTCAGCTAAAAAAAAAGAATTATTGCACTAGCGTGAAAAATTCTTGGGGAACTTTTGGTAATTTTACTCCAAAATAAGGATTGATTAGCACTGTGTATTTCTCACTATATTTTATGATCTTCAAGGGTCAGAAAACAAGTTACTGCATTTTTGTTAATATTGTATAGTGAATGATAGCACATCTTAAGCATAGTGGGACTGGGAAAAGGCTATACAAAAATAATGGTCCTACAGCGAAACCTTCACAGTTCAGCTCTTTTCTTAAGTTAAAAAGATTTTTTTTTTTTTGCAACGCGAGATCTTTATTACTAGAGAAAGTAGAAACGTCATAGTATGAACTTACTAACTAGCGTTGCTGCCTTTGGCTCGAATAATTGTCTCAATGTAATGTGCCAATGAAGGGATAAGGTTCATATTTTCTCAATGGACATTTTACCCATTCGTCTTGGCAGTCATGCTAAAACACTAGTAGATTACGTGTTTTTTTTGTTAGGGCACGTGTTTCTTCATTTCCATCCCCAATAGTTCAATTATATTTAGATCAGATCAGTATGCTGGTCAATCTTGGAAATGTTCATCTACAATAAACCTTTTTGTTGCACGTGGTGTGTGGCAAGGCCCAACGCCATGCCAAAAATATCTACATCTTCATAGTCTGACAGAAGATTGGATCGTAGGAAACTAATATAGTTTTCGATGCTTAGGTTTCCATCGACTTGTATCAACTTTCCTGTTATCGCTTTTGATTCAACCCCATATCAATACGTGTGCACCACACAATGTTACCCTATTGTGTTTTATCTTGCTTTGTTTCCTTCCTCTACTGGTTTTCTCACATATCCTCTAGAATTAGACAGTAACTATCTCGCATTCGTCACTAAAAATTACTTTTTGTCACTTTCCATCATCCCTTATTAGATGTACTTTTACCACTTAAAACTTCAATTTTAATACTATTTGGTTAATAATAATTTGTCGGTTATACGCCCGTTCAAGTTATTTTATTCGCTATACTTTGCATACTGTATCAAGTGAAACCTCATTGTTAAATATCTTTTTTACTCCTCACTTAATTTTGGATTACCTACCGAGACTCTCACGGTTTTTCTTTCATCTCTCTTGTTAATCTTTTGTGTTTTTTCCGGGTGTATTTGCGCTTAAACATTTACAGTAATAGCAAAGGTCATTTGGGTGGTTTGAACACTGTTTCTGGAAATTCCTAGTCACCTGTATATTTCTACCTGAATCAGCGGCCCTTTCAAAATTACAAATTTCATCCTTGTTTCAGCAGATATTTTAGCCATGGTTTTAGTGTAAAAAGCATTTTAATTTGTAAAAACAAGACTTTGTAAATACTGTATACTTAGGTTAAGAAAATGGAACAAATCCTACTTAGATATTAGCGTATTATCATGACCTTATAATCAGAAACCTTTCATTAGCCCAATACATTTACATGACCGTTTTCGAGTTTCGAGCATCTTTTAAAACACGGGACCTATGAAAATGTAACGACTTATTTTCCAATCTTCAATGTTCACGCACACTAAGGATAATATCATGCTGTTAAACAATCGTAGATTAAAGGTGAATAATCATTTTATGTAGTTTTTCCAAAACTTTTGCACTTCAGTGTATTTATTATCCGAACATTTAATAAATTAAAGTTCTGCCCCCCTTCGACGTATACTGCGGACATTCAAATGATTAATTTAAAAAAGGATACGTTTTCTACGGCCTCTGTAGATCTGTCGTTGTCTGGGACTAAGGTAAGCTGATTAAATATACAAAAACATTATCGAAAATATATATGACAGATAATAATCTTCATAATTCTGCTTGTCCCTCCGTTAGTTCCTTACTTAGCACATAGGGTACACCATGCCAGTACCCCATAAATACTGAATTGTTACGTTTTGATCTCGAGAAAAGACAGAAAGGACATATCAGAGACGCTACCTGCTTTCAGTGAGAAATGGAAAGAAAGAAAAACAATTCAAAGAGGAAAGCGGTGAAATTTTCACAAGTACTACTAATTATTTTTTAATATTATTAAGAATCCGGAACGATATCCTTTGATTATCATGATATAAGGGTGGGTAATCGACAGTAATATGAGGTATTTTTTCAAATGGTCCCTAAAGAAACAAATAAATAAATAAACTGGCCGGTTTGTTTTGGTTCCATGATGGGCAAATCGATTTACAATTTCTATTGCACCAAATTGTAAATCGTGAACTACTTGACTGAAATCGATCTTTCTACGATTTTACACATTTTGGGGACACAAATTGACGTAATTGCGAATAAAAGGTTTATTAAAGTCTACTTCTTTGTATATGATATACGCCGTTTGTTTGTATCGTGGACAACGAAATAATGTTATACCAATTAGCTGGTTCTATAGCCGCATTAGGTGAAACTTGCTTAGTTCTGCGTTTGCATAGTCTTTCATAGACTTGGACGCAAGTTCCGAGTTTATTTCTGTATCCCATCAGTAGAGTGCACTATTGGTTCCGTAACTTTTATCATTGTTTCTCTTATTAAGAATTCCATTCTTTTACCTATGTTCTCATGCAACCTAGGCATGTATACATATATATGTATTTGGGGCCAACATTAAAATATATTTATTTTCGAGTAACTTGATCGCAATTTCATGCTTCTATCATCATGTATAAATTGATATAATTTTAGTGTGTTTCTTTGACCTCACTTATATTCTAAAAAATAATTGTAATTGTTAAAATCTTTATAAGAACATTAATAATGCAACAGTCTTTGAAATAAAACTAGATGCATCGCAAATCATTTTATTACAATATCTAATGCGCACATATACCTCCAGATTACACATGATCCATGCCTCATTTGAGAAAAAGTAAGACAAGTAATTCTACTGTTAGCTTTCATGTGGCAAGAATTTATATAATTGATATTTCTTCCATCCACTTTTATGTAAAATTATTTCATATTATTAGTGAAGCTGTGCGTCATTTCAGTATTTTAAGAAAGATTGTCACTTTTTTCTGTGAATTTTATGGGGGTTGAAAAGTGCAGCATTACAAAATTTATTAGTAAATCCATGGGATTTACTCGGGTCCTGCAAGTCATATTATAATGTTGCTTGTCCTTTAGTTACTTAGTACAATGGTTATACCCTGCCAATACCTAAATAATAGACTATCTCGTTTTGATCTCGTGAAAGGACGGAAAAAGCATATCAGACGCTACTTAATTTCGCTAAGAAAATGAAAGAAAGAAGAGAAAATAGAAAAGACGATAACATTATCATGTGTTTAATGATTGTTTCAGTGAATTGGAAAAGTCAATTTCAAATCTTTTTATTTCTATTCTCTATTAAATGATCGTTATTACAATATTTTGTTAAAGTTGTTAAGCTCAAATACTTAACGATGCGATACGGAAATTTGTACGATAGAACTGCCGTAGAACTCTCTTTGGGTTTATTGAATCATTAACTTATGAATTAAGACTAATAAGAAAATTCAAATAGGAAAACCGTGAAATTTTCACGAGTATTATTAGTATTGGCAATTAATATTTATTTTTATTAATGCTTTCTGCTATTTTATGAATTAATATAAAGACTTTTTTGTCATAAAAGGAGAGGGGCAATTTTAATTCTGAATGTGTTGAAGTATTTAGACTAGCGGTTCAAAATTATATTTTCGTTGGCGTACATTATCGCAATGTCCACGCTGCGAAATTGCTAGAAAACACTGAGTAGGCGATATCAGCGCAGAGTCAATCGCATTCTGTGATCTTGTCTCACACCTCATTTCGTATGTTGCGGAAGTTTCATTGGAGATTCTGGCATGTTGGAAACAAAAATCTCTCTCACTCTCTCTCTCTCTCTCTCTCTCTCTCTCTCTCTTTCTCTCTCCATATATATATATATATATATATATATATATATATATATATACTGTCATGATAGTTGTGGAGATCATGCTGTTAGGTAGATTACTTAGTGGTGAGGAATTTCTGAATTTTGAGGTTGTTCTGTCGAACCAGTTGCAATTTTTCCTTGCGGATACGCCGAAAACATTTTCCGATGTCTATCGAATAGCGGCTTTTATATGTTTCCAGAGGGTCTCAAGGGAAAAGTTTACTTTTCTCAACTGTCAGCTTCTAGCTTGGCTTGCAGCTTCTCTTGAAGTCTGTTTCTTATCCACGCGAACCAAAGTTGTTTTTTTTTTTTTTTTAACATGGATTTATTATTTAGTTTGCTTCTGCTCGTCTTAGAAGTATATCTTACAGATTTGGATTATTACATAAATTGCTTTTGCAAAATAAATTTCGGTACTAACTACAACATCTTTAAATGCAGGTAGCTGAACAATCTCATACAGATCAGGTATTTAGTTCGATTTTAATGAATGGTTGTATTAATTTTGCTGTATATCTAATAAAGTTAAATACACCAACTCCTGTATTAACGGCCAGGTTATGTTCTGACATTCTTTCTATTTCAGTCATATTATGTTTGCAATGTGTTTTCGACAATTTCTAACACTTAGTTTTTTTCTAAATCTTCACACAGTTGTGTACTGAACAGTAAATGTAATAAATAAAATTCTGTATATTAATTTGGTTTGTATACTATAAATACAGTACAAGTAAAATTTTAGTTGCACGAGGCTGCAAGTATAGAGCACCTAATGGGAATCAAACGCGCTACTCAGTAGAAATTGATCCCTTGAGACAAGCTTGCTAAACATTACACTACGTCAAAGTAGCCGTACAAGTAATTTTATATTCATTTTTCAATTTGTTCATTTGATTAATTTTAAAGAAAGAAAAAAATCACCAGTTAAAGTTTTCTTACAACGTACTATACTGGCTGGTTGGATTTTTTAAAAATTTATTTTATGAGATTTAAGGCTAGTCGTTAAAAAGGTAAGTTGTTAAGCGAGGGTTGGTTGTATAATTATTACTGTGATTAGTATATATTTTATTTTAATTACTTTTTGTTTTTGCTACACCTAAACTGAAATTGTACTTCTGTTAATAATCAGTGCGGAGCTTAAGTAAAGAATAAGCCACTACAAATATTCGAACTCTTATCCATTTATTCTCGGGGGGGGGGCATTGATTTTCTGATTTGTCTACGAAGACATTCTGCTTACAAAAGCTCAAGACTAATCATATATATTTGTTTATTTATAAAAGACCAAAAATGTATTTATATACTCACATAGTGAAATATTATTTAAATTTATTAAATAAAGTTTTACCAAATATTAATTGTCGAGGAGCTCTTTAAGTCCTATTATTTTTTATCACAACTCTCGAACATCACTTGATAGATTTTTCCCGTCCACTCTGCTCAGGATGATAAAATGACCGTTTGAATATTGCGATAAAAATGCAACACAAACAAAGTGAAAAATACAATTCAAAAAGTAATAGTTCAGAATTTTCATTTAATAAATAATGCCTATTGGCAGACCGGTGGGGAAAAGAAATTCAAACATTAATGGATTTCTTTACTATTGTTCACCCAATAGACCTGCCACTCAAGGTAGAAGGTCACTGAATTAGGATGTTGTAAGAGCGTATAGGGAGGGAGCAAAGGTTGCCTATTATGAAGATATGTAGGATAGATAACGGTTGGCCCTCTACTACAAGAGGTTAAGATTGTAGTGATTAGAGAAACATCCCCTCGGGAGTCTGTCCCACATGGCAACAGTTCTGGGGACGAAGTTGCTTCACTGAAACTTCCACCTCACTAATGGAATCTAAAGGGAATGAGGATGAGTCGACTCGTTGTACGTGGCATGATGGGTTTGGGACTGTTGGAACTAAGTAATGTAGTTCATCTGAACACCCAATAAATTACTATTTCAACATTATTTATTGTACGCTACTATTTAAAAATCTATTTACTGAACTAAGTTTAGAGTGTCTAAAATAGCGTTATGGGAGGGAACAAAGCGCTACGATATTTCATTTATTAAGGACTTTATTTTTACAATGGTATTTATAAACAACATAAAACCGACAGTGATTTTATCCTTACTGACTGAGTAATCCATATTCGTGTTACATGTCAAAGTTGAGTAATATCAAAGTCGATAAATCTTTAGTGGTTTTATCATATACGTTTCACTATACTTTACTTCTGTTGCGACTTTCACAATCCTATCATCTTTGCAGCTTCAATTATTATTCACGTGTTCATTTGTTTAAATTATTTTAGACTCTTTGAACTGTCTTAGCCACATGGATAATTATGGGTACTGTTGTTACTTTCATATTTCATTTATCCGTCGAGACTCGGATATAAGAGGATGGAAGCAATATAAGAAATTTAAGTTGCTGAGCAGGCATCATCTGCTTTTTCAGTGAGAAAGCAGACGCTGCGTTGGGCTCTTGCTCAATTTTTGAATTTCGAAAATATTTTTGGTAATTTTGGATTTGTGGAAAAACAGCTGCGTTTGTTTTTCATTCAAAACCAATACAAAGGTACCTTCCAAATTCCAAGAAGTGTATATAGAGCCTACCTGTAGCGGGTGGGCGCTTGGATTTAATTTTCAGAGTTGACGATCAGCTACTGCAGGAACCCAAGTTGCTCCGATCCAAAAAAAAAAACAACGCAGATGAAATAACATAATCGACAAACAAGAATTGAAAGGAACATCAAAGTCGTATTTTTTCATATCTTCATTTTATGTAGTTTCTTTATGCAGCATTATCATTTTTATTTGAAAAAGGCATATTTCATTTTCATCGATAATTTACATACATGTTATTGGCCATTTTAAATTGTCTGTTTTAAATCTCAGCTCGTGTCGTCTGTATTTGTTGTGCGCCCATGTTACCTCAAACATTTGTAAGTAATTTCTTTAGCATATAAAAATCCTATAGAAGCAGAATATATTTCTTCCATGAGAAAGTGTAATTCTGGCCTGGAAGACTAGTGATTTCTGATTGAATGAATAAAATATCAGATAATTAAATGTCAGAGCCATGTATATTAATACTTTGTATTAATATAATATTTTATGCTAGTTATTGTATAATATTATCATTATTATAGTTGTTATATTATTGTATATTAAATAGTATTAATCAGTGTGTATCTGTTTATCTTGAACAGCAAAACTAGAATATTTACACTTTTAAAAACTTTGTATGTTCTCATTCAACATGTTCAAATGAAGGATTTGGTAAAGAATTTATTTCTATACCCTTTCTGTAAGATATTTCAAAATATGAAATAATGAAAATGTAGAAAAATGTGCGGATATTGTAGTGTTTCCATTGAAAATCTGACGTCATTGTTAAATAACTAGTGACAATGTTAAGGAACGAATTGTAGAACTTTCTCTACTTTCTTGTTTAATAAAGCATTTTTAGATTTTGTAAAAAAATATAAAAAACTAAACTTTGAACAATTGGTTTTCTTATAATTAATATACGTAAATGCAACGTTTTACAATTATTTTTACATAAAATATTACACTGAGAAATAAAATGAAAATATTAAAATATATGTTATGCGTAGATATGAAACATCGACTGTCTTCAAAATTGAATGAAACATACGACAATAAAAATATATGAAAACTTCAAACAAAACACGAAACTCTTCGTATAGATAACCAGCGCGCTCGCACACACACACACACACACACACACACACACACACACACACACACACACACACACACACACATATATATATATATATATATAAGGCAGGATGCGTGTGTGTGTGTAACGAATGCACGGCCGCAATTTTCGACGGATTTGCACCAAAATTTACATGCACATGCTCCAAGTTAGTGCGAAGGCCAATACCGACTTTGCATTTCCCAACTCCCATCGATAGTGGAAATAATCGATTTTTCATGCTTCTACGGCAGTTTTCATGTAGTTGGCGGCCATTTTCTACTGGCCAGAGTGAGAGCCTATAGCTGGCTGCCACGAATAGACAGGATGATTCTATTGGTCAGCGTGAGAGCCAACAGCTGACTGACACGAATGTTAACTAGCATGCTAGCATGCCAAAAGAAATCGATAGCTGCATTCGTCACAGGTGGGAAAAATTTAAATCTGCATGGCACTTTACTACAATTGGCTCATTCGCTTGCTTAAACTCAACGTTGATTCTGATTCCACAGAACTGGGTTGGGTATGAAAAAGTATTTGTTGTTAACATTCTTTTTTCATTCGGTTTTTCCAGTTACGAGTCCTTTTTTAAAGCTGATCGTTTTGTGTTCATTTTGTTTAGTTCTTTTTTCGTAACAGATTTAGTGTTTAGTATAGAGCTTAGAAAAAATTCGCAGTGTGAGATAGGCAAGAAGTAAGGCATGTAGCAACATCAGCACGGCAAAGGGCACTCCTTTAAAGTCAAGGAAGGGCAAAAATATTTTATATCAAATGATAGCGATTGCTGTATGAGTCGTACGATTTTTTTAAATCAAGCACGGGCAACGCCGGGCCATGCTGCTAGTATATATATATATATATATATATATATATATATATATATATATATATTCGACATTTTTAATACAAAGTTAGCATGTATCTACTTGCAAAAGACTGGGTGCCAAAAACAATGTGTATGATGTATTCGTCTGTTTGCTTGTCACGAGCATGACATTGTGTGATGCTACTGTAACTTCACGGATCAAAAGATAAAGGTTGACTTTGTCGCCTAACGATGTCTCGTCAGCTCACGTGACTGCTTTTTGTCTCTTGTTACAGATATTTGTTTATCCTGAATGTGTTTATTATCGTCACAATGTTCATTATATTTAAATATATTGTGGGGCACTTCGAGGTGGTGTAACGGTTAAGCAAGCTTGTCTCGGTAGAAAAATTTCGGCTGAGTAGTGAGTTCGATCCTTACTTGGTGCCCCCTACTTTCGGCCTTGTGCCACATCTACGCTTGGAAAATCGCTATTTAAATATATTGTACTAAAAAATTAAACTACAAAAATATCGTTCGTTGTGAATTTGTAAATTATTGGAGTCATTTTCATCTAATACACAGAAAACACCATGCATCTCATCAAGTTATATATGAAAAGATGTAATTCGCATGGGTGTTTTTTATTTTCTCTTGTTTCTTTTTTCTGTCAATCTCTTGGATATTTATCCAGTAAGGTTTTAATTATCAATGCTAACCTACACAGAAGTATTTTCCAAATAGAAATGTCTGTCCACGACTTCACGAAGAAAGCATGAAAAGTACTCGTCTACTCAATTTCCTTCGAAGAAATCAAAAACAATGTGAATCATGAAGGTCAAGAAAAGAAATAACGAAAAATGATAATGGTTTGTATCCTATTAATAAAATATGCTGGATAATGAACGAACATTTATCGAAAGAGATTGTATCTAAAGCAAAGCGCCTATTTTGGAAGTCTATAAAATAAAACAAAAATATCATAATCATTGGCCGATAACAAACACTAATTTTCCGATATTTATCCTACGAGGAATCCTATTAATTTTTTTTATAAGACTGAAAATAGTTGAATCTATCAAGCGAATAAATGCGAACTGCTAAAGGTGGGTGTTTGTCTCTGCATACATACATTGTACTGGCATATTCATGAGCACATATACATATGCACACATTAAAATCTATATTTAATCGAGTGCAAAATATTATCCAACCGTTCAATTCCCCGAAACCTAAACATCAAATGTTTTGAAAGTTTCTCATGTCTAATTCGGGAATTTTTAAATACCACATTGTATATCACACACCGCATTTCACAAATTTGTTTTGAACAAATGTAGCTAGATATGCATTAAAAATATATTACTTAAATTTGAAAAAATAAATTAAATCAAAGAACATATTAAGCCAATATTTTTCTACATATTTTGTATTTAAAATACTTAATAGGGATTTAACAAGAAATGCGAAAAAAACAAGGAAATGTGTTTCTTAAAAATAATAGTCAGGCTAATGAAACAATTGCCTTATTTTTCAATATTAATATTAATTTTCCTGATAGTTGTGAAAATGTATTTTTTTTAAAAAAAAGAACATTGTGAATTTTGCATTGTTTTTTTGGATCGTTTCTCTGCAAATTTTAATTTTATGTGCGACAATTCATATTCAAACTTGACAAATGAAACAAAAACACAGACCTGGCCGGGACAATTTAATAAGATTTTGAAAGACTTCTTACGGCTAATATATATATTGATATTTATGGGTTAAAGAGCTCAATATCATGGATAGAGCGTATGTAAATATAAAAGTGAATACACACACACATATATATATATATTTATATATATGAAGAAATATAGTCTTAAGATGTGCTATATTTATAGGATAAAGTGCTCAATATCAGAGATAGAGCGTGTGTAAATATAAAAGTGAACATAGAAGTCAACACTTAGAGGCGACAGTCTGTTTCATGCTTGATGCAATCGTCAGGCCATGTCAGGCAAAAAAAATTAACCCAAATAAATAAAGAACCAAATAAACGACTTCCGGTAAAATAACCGCCAAAATAGACTACCCACAATGCACCACTGACTCGTATATATAAACAAACGAGGAAAAATAACAGCACTCGTGTCCTGACGATTGCATCTAGCATGAAACAGACTGTCGCCTCTAAGTGTTGACTTCTATGTTCCATATATATATATGTGTGTGTGTGTGTGTATGTGTGCGTTTGTTTGTGTGTGATTGTGTGTGGTTAATATTTCTAAACGAATGTTGTTCGATTCCTTCAAAGCTTTCGGCATTTCAACTTCTCTTAAATTATCTGGTTTAATCAATACCTTTTGCTTCCCGTTTTAAGAGACCCATATTTATAGAAGCTCGTGAATTACCAAAAGCCAATAATATCTTTAAAACAGAACTGAACTCAGTAGTAACATATTATGTATGTAAATGATCAATGGATTAAAATAGATAATGTGCGATAGATGTGTTTAAAAAGTGAGATATTTTTCTGATCTTTTTCAGAGACAGGAATTTTTTCTCAACAATCAAACATGGTATCTTTTCTGTATTTCTCTTTCATACAACGTAAGCGAACGCGCGTAAATTTGTGGGGATTTATTGTCATTAATTTTAGCCTTGACTAAGTCATTTTGTTCAACCAAATATATAGTAATCAATATATTTCAATATCGTCTGTTGGTTTTTAAATTAAACTAGTTTTTAATTTTTCGAGAACCCTTTTCGTTTAAAATACTAAGTACCTTATTTTATAGATTACAAAGTAATTTTTAAAAACTATTAATTCTCAATAAATAAGCAAAACTTGTTTTGACATTTCAAAGGAATATTTGCATATTCAATTAGATGGTTTTCTAGGTAGTGATTTCATCTCTTGAACTAATTCATCTGTATTTGTTTGACTGGAATTCATCTCGAGCCAGAATAAGTTACGCTAATTGAACAAATCTAATGAAATTTCCAAACTGTAGCAAGAGGAAATATAATTCCTTTGATCCCTTGATTGAAATAGTAAAATCTTTGCTGCTGCTAACCAAAAACACCGATTGTAACATGCTAAATATTGCACAGTATCATGCCTGTTATCAACTCGAGATACAGGTAAGCAGTCGATTCTCGCCGAAACTAGTCTGCATTCACTTTAC
>OZ038486.1:109299752-109417252 GCA_964036315.1 Acanthosepion esculentum | reverse complement strand
ACTAAGTCGCAGTCGGGCAGAGTCTCTAGTTGGATCTCTTGATTTCCCTCCCATGTCTTCCGGTACCAACCATATTTATATCGTCGGTACTCCACTATGCAAATTAGGTGGATCCTACCACAACAGTAAAAAAATCAGGTGAGTCACTTTTATCGAACAGCACTATATATATATATATAAAGACATTTATATATATTATGTTTAACGTTCTTTTTATAGATACAAGTATTTAAGCAAATGCTCTGTTTTATAATAAACAGTATTAAATAACATTTACCGGCCTGAATGTCCGAGAAATTTTCATAGAAAATTTTCGCTCTCCGACAGGAATCGAACCTGCATCCTATACGGAACCATCCTTTCGCGTGATGTGCCTTAAATAAATGTCTTTAAATAAATTGTCGGACTATGTCCAATCCTATATATATATATATATATATATATATATATATATATATATATATATATATATATATATATATATATATATATATATATATATATATATATATATATATATATATATATATATATATATATATATATATATTCCAAAATCTAGCAAATGTAAAATGTCACTAACCTCGGAATTTTTCAGCCTCTCTTCGGGCATATATGTAAAATATGGAATGCATGAAAAGTAGACGGATGTTGTAAGCATATTTTTTTATATGAACAATATAACTGCATCATATTTTTCATTTACACGAACATTATCATACATAATGTATTATCCTCAGGTGAAAGGTGAGAAATGTCAAGAAAATAAAAGCTTTAAAATCCAACTGGTTTTCACGTATTCCCATCTTACATCCATAGTTCAAATATTTCATATTATTTATCATATATATATATATATATATATATATATATATATATATATATGTGTGTGTGTGTGTGTGTGTGTGTGTGTGTGTGTGTGTGTGTGTGTGTGTGTGTGTGTGTGTAAGAGAGAGAAATGCCATAATTCTTATCAACAGTCAAACCGGAATTAGCTAGCTCAATCCGAATTCAAGTTAAATATTTTTTTATGTTAAGTTCGCTGTCATATTGTTGGGGATACAGAAAACTGCTTCTGTCTATTATTTTTCATAGATATATTTGCGAAATATCTCGTTTCCTATGTCAAGACTTTGAAGAATAGCATTTTGCCAACACTCTTCCATACCATCTTTATATATGCACTTGGATCGATATCTATCTCTACAAATACACGTTTATTTAAGTATTATATATATATATATATATATATATATATATATATATATATATAGGTGTGTGTGTGTGTATATAATTTTTCTCAAAGAATTTAAGCGTTACACTCGTCAAATAATCTGACTCCGGATCGTCAGAGGAAGGTTTTTAAGCAATGTCTTTGCACATACGCATTTGCAGTCGTAGTACCATTTTAAAACCCAATAATCAGAAACTAGTCACTACCAATGGGTACATGCATGTTGTCCTTGTTTTAGGTGAAAGAGACGAAGAAGACAAAGATTAAAACAGATAACATATATTCACTGCTTAAACGGATTGTTAAACGTTAAAACGTATTTCCAGCAACTGATAAATCATGGTGAAGTTTGTCTAAACTGATTATATAGCAAATGTAATGTTACAATGAATTGACATCAATAAACGCATGTCCCTCAGCATTTTAAAATAAGTAATAGTCAAAATTGAACTGGAATCACTGATAGCGTAGTGGACTCGTGAATTTGGTAGGACAGTAATATTGAGTTCAACCATTGGGCCGTGTAGTAGACTGGAAACAGGGTGTGCGGTAATTTAATATTACTTAAAGGAACAACGTGAGATGTCCATAGATATAAACACCAGAATGAGAACAATCTAACTATGTAAATGAAATAAAGGGTTCGGTTTGAAATACCACGAATATATATCTAAATATGACTGGCAGGAACAATGGCCGAAACATTGTGATAATAATAAAGACGAGAACATTATTCAAAATGCAAATATAATTAACCCCACATTTCTGAAAATCTGACAGAAATTATTGAAAAGTCATCCAGAATTTGACTACAACGGTACTTTCATTTTAGGTTAAATATTTGTACGGCCAACAATGTATTTTTAAAAAGCAGTTTTATGTAAATGGTCGTTAAGAAATAGAATTTTAAAATCTAAAGATGAATCAAAATGTATTGGGATAAATGATTCAATATTTATCCTACTCGATACTAGAAAATTCAGTGACGAACTGATGAAAGTCGAATTTTATCGAGTTAACTCAAACATAACAAAATGCTATTACAAATAGTCTGTCGACTATTGGACCAGTCGATAATCAACTTTGTAGTGACAGTCTCATTTCTAATTAAACAAAAAAACAAACAGAAAAAAATTGCTTTTGTTGAGAAACTGTATTTAAAATAATAAAAGTTTGTTCACTGGAAATAAAGTTTGAAATATCAGACTCAAGTTATAAGCTTCTTTATATAAACTACATTTTAATGTAAATTAATAATGAGTTTGGTATTACTGTTTTCCGTATCTTAAAAGCAATAAAAAATCGTGATGTAAAACCGTATTATAAAACTTTTTATAACATTTATTCAGAAGTATCAAAATTCTTATTTATTGTAATCTTTCAAAACCATTATATACAACTAATTTTTTCTGAAAATGTTAATTGAAGGTTTAGAATTGTCAAACATTTAGCATTTTATTTTATGAATTTTTGATAAAAATATTCTAGTTTTCCCGTACGAAAATTTCAAAAGGATGGAAACTAAATTTGTAACTCACATTGTTTGCCTTTTTAATTTTCTGTATATGAGTGTTATTAAGTAAATTATAAAATTATTTTATGTTTTGGCTCTTTCGTAGACGACTATGACTGAAACTATTTCAAGATATTGAGGTGCAAACTTAATATATACTGGATGACATTAAAAGTTGTAAAACATCCACTTTCTCAATCAATGTCTCATTAAATGATCGCACAACACTTGATTTAGAGGTAATTTCAAAAATAAATATATGAATACAAATCCATCCTGCATATATGCCTATAGAGATATACGCGAATGTTTTAGCTAAAAACATGCATATTACTTGACAGTTTAATATATATATATATATATATATATATATATATATATATATATATATATATATATATGCACACAGACATGTTTTATTGAATAATTTAGAGAATTTTTGTCTTCTTATTTTCAGTTGCATCCTTTCATATTCACGGACAAGTTTTTTGGCATCATTATTAAAGGAAGAGAGAAAATCCCCGTGTTGATACATATTATTTTATTCCGAGTCCTTTTTACATAGCACAATGTCATCATCAGACAAATATTGTAGCGTTCATGATTTTCAAAGACAAAATTGTTGTGTTCATCTGAAAGTTAAAATCTTTACTTGTGAACTGAAGAACACTGAGTGAGCACTGTGACTGGCTTGAATAACGCTCCAGGGGAGGTAATTAAGTATGGTGTTATCGAGAGTTTTTTTTAAAGAAATAAGTATTAAAATTATTAGGACAAACCTCGACATTTTAAACTATCCACTGTAAGCATTTTAAATCATTTGTGCAGTATTCATAATTAATTTGATTATGGGTTGGTTTCAATTTTTTAGAGAATTCTTAGTTTATGCTTATTATTTTCATGGAACTTATAGATGTATTTTTACAAAGAATTTTTCTGAGTTGTGAATGTTGACAGGTATGCTGGTGTAATTGTACAGAAATGTTGGATACATCATTCAGCTAAAAACTCAGCCACCGAGAAAATATAGTCGTAGTGTGGCCAAAATAAATATTATTTTTCCGTTCTCCCAGAGGTCATTTAAATCTGTAAAAAGTATTGGTCTTCTGCAACATGTTAGTTGGTAGAAAAGAGTTGTTACGGATGATTGAATTAGAAATATTAGATTTAGTGTGGCATATAATTAATTTTATTTTTTTACTAGTGTCTGTGAGAGAAATGTTAGTATTTATGAATTTTTTAGGATATTTTCGTCTTGTTTATACTTAGAATGCAGGTGGTTGTGATATAATAGATTAATATGTTTGAGGTTAGTTGAAGAAATATTA
The DNA here is from genome assembly GCA_964036315.1 of Acanthosepion esculentum. Taxonomy (NCBI): domain Eukaryota; kingdom Metazoa; phylum Mollusca; class Cephalopoda; order Sepiida; family Sepiidae; genus Acanthosepion; species Acanthosepion esculentum. Next base: position 109,413,177 of record OZ038486.1, on the reverse strand, counting down.
TATTATATTAGCTTTGTATTCAAATTTCTAACATTTTATTTGTTCATCACAATATAATTAGGGAATTATTATTAATAAAATTTGGTTTTATATAGTTTAGTTCACTGTAGAATATCTGTTTTGTGGATGAATATATTTTTGTACGGTTTATTAGGTTAATTATAATTGTTATTTTATAGTAATTTGTACATTGACTCTCATAATTAAGCGTACACGAATTTATGCTGGTAGGGTTTTTTATAATGGGAGATAGTGAATTTATTGTTATTAATGGTTATTAATATATATGGAAACGGAATTTTATTGCTATTATTAAGTTCGTATGTAGATTTAAGCGCAGAATTATTTTGGTTTTGGAGTTGATGTATTTTTTCCGTATTCTTGACTAATATAAGGATATCATCGACATATATTAGGTAGATGGAGGTTTTTTTTTAATTGTTAAATATGTTATTTTCAAGATTAAACATATAGAAATTGCTAAAAGTCGAACTCAGAACTGAAACCATGGCGACGCAATCCCGTTGTATATATAATTTCGTGATCATATAATGGGACTGCGGTAGTGCAAGTTAGCTGTAGTTTCCGTAATATAATAGGTCTACTTTTAAGTAAGGTAGAAAGGGATTATTGTGTATGATTCTTATAATAATATCGAGAGTTTCGCTAACAGTTACATTAGTGAATCAAGGTTTGTATTAATAGTTTTAATACTTATTTCTTAAAAACTCCCAACACCAAACTTAGTGACTCCCCCTGAAACTTTAGTCAAGCCAATCACAGTACTCAGCGTCCTTCATAGGTAAACATTTCAACTTTCAGATGAAGACAGAAATCTTGACCTTGAAAATGATGAACGCTTTAATATTTGCTTCGAAATAAACAACAACCTGATGATTATATTGTGCTATGTCGAAAGTACTCAGAATCAAATATGTATCAACACGGTGATTTTCTCTCTATAATGACAGCAAAAAGCTTGTCCATGGATATGAAAGGATCCAATAGAAAATGAGTAGACAAAACTTATCTAAATTATTCAATGAAATATGTCTCAATGAAAACATGCTGCTAAAATATGCACAATATATACGTTATATATATATATATATATATATATATATATATATATATATATATATATATATATATATATATATGCAATATATACATATATATATATATATGCAATATATACATATATATATGCAATATATACATATATATATGCAATATATACATATATATATATATATATGCAATATATACATATATATATATATGCAATATATACATATATATATATATGCAATATATACATATATATATATATGCAATATATACATATATATATATATGCAATATATACATATATATATATATGCAATATATACATATATATATATGCAATATATACATATATATATATATGCAATATATACATATATATATATGCAATATATACATATATATATATGCAATATATACATATATATATATATATATATGCAATATATACATATATATATATGCAATATATACATATATATATATATATATATATGCAATATATACATATATATATATATATATATGCAATATATACATATATATGCAATATATACATATATATATATATATATATGCAATATATACATATATATGCAATATATACATATATATATATATATATGCAATATATACATATATATATATATATATATATGCAATATATACATATATATATATATATGCAATATACAAATACATACAAATGCAATGAGAATGAATCCAATATAAATTCGAACGTTCGTAACATTAATTTAAAATAGAGCTCAATACAAAAGGAGAACGATAGTTCCTTATTATATGTTTTACATTCGAACATACATATTTCCAGTATATTAAGAGCTACACCATAAACGATATCAACTTCCTTAGATCCATACCATAAAATGTAGATCAAGGAACGCTCATAGCAACGTTTGACATTAGTAGCCTATATTTCAACATACCCTGTGAATTAGATGAACGGGCAATCTCATTCTGGATTGAAAAACACCCAGAAATACTACATCCCAGATTTACCAAGGAATTCATTGTCGATAGTATGGATTTAATCATGAACAACAACACTTCTGAATTTGACAACAAAAACTATATCCAATTCCTAGGTACCGCGATATGAACGAATAGTTCACCAACATATGCCACCCTTACCTTAGCTAAGCTCGAGGAAAACCTCTATGAAAAGATACAGCAAATATATGAGGAAGACGTAAAAACCCACTTCACTAAATCTTGGAAGCAATATTTAGATGATTTCTTCAGAAAATCCTCATGTGGCGATATTAAGCAGTTACACAATCTGTCCCAAAACTTACACCAGGTGATCATATTCACCCAAAAACATACTTTTAACAAACGGCGATTCTTAGATATACTCATCAGAAATAGAAGTAACCATATTATTACAGATATCTACCACACACTTAGAGACACCCAACAATATCTTCATTTAAGGAGCTATCACCCAAAAAGCTGTCTAAAATCCATCCCCTATTTCTTAGCATGTAGGACTTGCACTATAGTGGCCGACAAACACATAACCCATTGGACAAAAGCGTTGGTTGGATCCAATAACCTAACCCAAAGAGTTTTGGGTTCAATACCGGGTTCCTGCAATCTACCCCAGTGGACGAAATAAAAGCTTCAGTTTGAAATTCAAATTACCCGAAGAAGGCCGGAGCGTACAACGACCTATGACAACATATATGAGGACAACAGTCCGAACAATGTAAATAATAAAATATGTTATTCTGAACTGAGGTATGTGTACGAACCAGGCGCTATAAATCATTAGAGATGAAAATAAGACATTCATGTAAGAGACTTTAATTATGGAATGGCAATTGCATTGTCTTGCAAAATGATTCATATTTTCTTCGTTCTCTATTAGTCATATTGGGATTAAATTCATTCATTGACAGGCCTCAAAGTTCAATAAGTAGACAGCATAATCCGCATCCAATGCAGTCCCTCCTGATGGAGTACCATCATCAAACAGTTTTGCTTCAAATAATATTGTTTTACAAGCAATGAAACCGGTGGCCATTTTGGAGAATTCTCTTAAAAATTATTTTACCATTAGAATTACAGATTAGTATCAAATTCTCAAGTGTGTGATTTAATTACGAAAATCAGCTTTAATTTAACGGTCGCGCTAATCTGAGTATTAATCATGGAATAAAGCATTTTACAAGAATAGCTGCAATACACTTACCTGTATATAATATTTTGAGTAGAAAAAATTGTAAAATTAATTCTGTACGTTCCTGGCTTTCCTTAAACGATTAGGTGAAGAGCCTAAAGCGTTGGAACTAAGAATCATGTTCGAAAATTGCATTCACTTTACTTTGAGCTTTGTTTCAATGGAAGAAAGCAAATATTTATTTAAAAAGTAACAATTGCCTATGATGGCTGTTCATACACAAACCTACATATATGCAATAGTATAAAAACAAATTATTTACATAAATTTGCTGAAATATTCATTCAATTTATCACTAAAAAATATAATGCTTTTTCAGAAACAAACATCTTGCAGTCAACTCACATTTCTCATCTCACTTTTTCTCTTTCGAAGGAAAGAAATGATTGAAGTTCCCTAACTTTTATTGAAAAACATCATTTTTTTCTCTCAGAGAATTCTGAAGAGCAAAATAAATATAATCCAATGTTGCAATATCAGGTGAATGCGATGGATGAATAGAAAACTCCCAGACAAACTGCAATAATTTTACCGGTTCTCCTAAAAAATACAGTCTAGATTTATCTGTTACACCAATGCACTTAAATAATTAACAAAGCTTTTTACGAATTGCAACGTGCTCTTACAGACAGCTGTTCTGATTCAAATTAAACTTTTGCTTCTCTGAAAAGTTTTATTTGTTGAAGATTCCCATATGCACAGCATCTGTGTTTCTTTTAATGTTCGCCGGTCTTATTTCATGGTTAGCAGTGCTTCCTTTACCTTTATCCCCGATCTCTTGCGTTCAAAGTTGTAACATATCCACTTTTCATCGCCTGTCAGAATATGATTCAATGTATGTAAACTATATGACGCAAATTATTTAACAGATTGGTCTTGGTAATCTGATGCTATTGCTCATGTGCTGTATAACTTTTATTATTTTCATGTAAGTTTTATGAGCAATATCGATTTCAACTTGTCGATGTGCTCGTAGCGCATTGTTCAGTGAGAACTTTTCAGAACTTATGTTTCAAAATATATCTTGATACATCCGATCCTTTTACTGCGCCTTATTCATGATGCGTGCAAAATGTTCTCTTGCATTTATCTCGCATTTTTGCCAATCTTTAAATTGAGAATATATAATATTACTAATACATTTTTTATTTTAATTCCTTGTCAACTCTAGATTCCATTAATAAAAATCCGCCAATTTTACAGTTTCAAAAAAATACGCACCATTTTGAAACATCTTTGAACCATTGTAAAAATTAGTTAAACATATGTAACAATTAATGACTGGCTTTTTAGAGTTTGTGGTTATTTCCAAAGAGCAACTTGTATTTTTCTTCATCCTCTTGTTCTTCTATTTTCTAAATCCGTTTAATTCGAATGTTCCTCTTCTACTATTCCAGTCATTTCCTAAGCCTTTCCAAGATTTCTTTTTTTCTCACTCATTCGATCTCATCTTCTCTCTTTACTTTATAAAAATTCACTGCTTCGCTTCTAGTTCTCATTTTAATTAATCTTTGTCTTCATAAACATTTGAGTTCGAATGCATAACCATTTTAATTAATAACTACTGCCTTTATGTTACACAGTAAATACGAATGGCGTAGTAAATATTTATTTGAATATAAATAAACAGTACATAATTCTGTACATATATTTGATCATTTAAGGTGCGAATATGGGTATGTCAAGAGAAAAATATGTTTTATTCTCAAGAGGAAAATAAGAGCTAAATACGAAATCAGGGGTTTCAAATTTGTACCTAAGAACGAAATATCTAATATATTTACCAATAAGGATACAATTTCCACAAACTAAAATAGCACAATCCTCAGAAAAAGTTTGTTTTTCTTAGTTTTTTAGTAATTCATGAATTCGTTTTTATTGATAGGTGATATGAAACTATGAATAATAATTTAACAATTAATGTCACGCGGAGTCAAAAGCAATAAAAGTTTTCATTTCGAATGTATCAAAATGGTAGCTAATTAGTGCACAAAAAGCATAAACGATACTTACTTATTTGTGGTTTTGAATAAGAACGTGTAACGTAGTCATAAAATTAGGTAACTAACAATTATTTAACTGGAGATTATTTTTGGGAAAATCAGTATGATCAAATGTAAAGATATCAACTGTGCCGAGTTGAAAAACGTTCAAATACTTTAGGATAAAATATCATAATATTTAGAGTGTTTAGTAAAATGAAATCAAACATCACACATCATTTGTTTTATTTGAAATTTGAAATGGCTTCAATATGGTTTATTTTTTTCCTTTAGTCATTGATAATCGTAAAGTTGGTTAATGTAGAATTGCTTAATGTTTGTTTGTAGCTGTTAATTTATTACGGTTATTTATCAATTTTCCCGGGTTATTTAATTACGTTTTTAGAGAAAATAGTGTTAACGCTTATGTTTTTCATTTTGATTTCATTAGAAAATGTATTCGTTCAATTGAAATTCTAAAACTTTGAAAATTAAAAGAAAATGAAATATTCCTTGTAACATAATTCTCTTCAGCTGGAAGATATGTTCAAAATGAGTGTCTATTAATTAACTTATAAATTTGTCACTCAGTTTTCTGAATACTTGCACAAAAGATTTATTTCAGCTGAATGATCTAGTTACGCAAATCTCTAATAATTTCATTTTAATATAAAATACTGTTATTAATTTTCATCCATTGGGAATTACTCAGCATAGTTTAATACGGTATAATTAAATCTTTCAGAGAAACGTATTTGCCATAGATCACAACAGATTTTCACAATCCAGAAAGGTTCAATTATCATTTTTAGGAATGTACATCTTGTTCAGATTTTCTCGAAAGCTCATTTCTGCTTGAAAGTCCAAATTTGCGCTGTTTCCCTTTTGAATACAACAATAAAGTAATCCCTAGAGAATTAATGGAGTTAAAAAACATTAATCGGATATTATTCCTGATTAATTTAAACAATTTAAATTTTAGCTTCCTTGCATCGTCTTCGTTTCTAAATTATAACCGACGATGTACTTATATTTCTGCTCCCCCTACTACCATTAATCAATAAGAACAATATTTTAGTTGGATGACGTCCTTTTATGAGACGAAAAGTGTTACATAGTTTTTTCAATTGCCCACAAATTGAAATAGAAAAGGATGGAATAGAGAAGGATAACATTTGTGTAAACAAGTCAAAGTACAACGCGATGACGGAAAATTGGAAGACATAATAAATTCTAAGAAATGGAAAGCACCGAATGTAATAAACAGAATCTTGCCATGAGAAGAAAAAACACGTCGCATATTTTTCAAAGGAAATAATAGAAAATAATCGTAAGAGCCATGATGCTCTAATTTCATACAGTAATTTTCTTGGTTAGTTAAATTCTCACTGATTTCCCTACATGGTTATTTAGAACACTTTTTCTAATTTTAATAAATACCCCCAACACATTGGTTGTCTACCAAAGAATAAGCAAACAATATATTAAACTACAATTCGGGCTTAAACTGGTGAGATGTGTGAGTCGTGTATTGAATATTGGCGTGTAAAGAGGACATGGGTTCAAAACCCTGGCTAGTCTGTTGCAGTCACGTTCACACAAATGTCCTTGTAAAAGGCATTAATCCATCCCTTCTCCCTCCAGCTATGGTAAATTGGACTCTTTAACAAGCATTGGGAATCAACCGGTGTACGTGAAGGAAAACTGAATTACACGGAAAATCACTACCTTACCTGAAAATCAATTCACATATCATAAAGTGTTGAGATGTTGAGTGTTTCCACGTGAGTATATGGTAATAACGAACAAACACATTCATAGGGAAAAATACTGGTATATTCAGAGAGGTATTTACATCAGAGAGATTAGTAGTAGCACGAACGTAGGTTAGTAGTAACAATAAGTAATAGTAATAAAGTCCAACGGTATCTTCCGGTCGAGAAACGGAAGTGTAACTGATCACTACAGAAGTCTCACTCTGCACTGCACTACACTGCTACACTACGGTATTTAACAACCCTCCCACGTGGGTCGAATGTGGCACAAGGCCGGTTTAATGTGGGCTCCCCGAGCCCGTAGGCTCGGCCAAAAATATGCCCATTAGAACCCGTATAAACGGGTTCAGGGACTGTCTACCTCCCCGGACGACACTTTGCCCTGCGGCAAAGCCTCGTCCGGGTTCCTCTGAGCCAAAGCAGAGAGTTCGACAGGAGCAGCGCACAGTCAGAGACTGCGTACACTGCTACACTACGGTATTTAACAACCCTCCCACGTGGGTCGAATGTGGCACAAGGCCGGTTTAATGTGGGCTTACCGAGCCCGTAGGCTCGGCCAAAAATATGCCCATTAGAACCCGTATAAACGGGTTCAGGGACTGTCTACCTCCCCGGACGACACTTTGCCCTGCGGCAAAGCCTCGTCCGGGTTCCTCTCTGCCAAAGCAGAGAGTTCGACAGGAGCAGCGCACAGTCAGAGACTGCGTACACTGCTACACTACAGTATTTAACAACCCCCCCACACGGGTCGAATGTGGCACAAGGCCGGTTTAAAGTGGGCTTACCGAGCCCGTAGGCTCAGCCAAAAATATGCCCATTTACAACCCGTATACACGAGTTTAGGGACTGTCTACCTCCCCGGACGACACTTTGCCCTGCGGCAAAGCCTCGTCCGGGTTCCTCTCTGCCAAACAGAGAGTTCGACAGGAGCAGCGCACAGTCAGAGACTGCGTACACTGCTACACTACAGTATTTAACAACCCCCCCACACGGGTCGAATGTGGCACAAGGCCGGTTTAAAGTGGGCTTACCGAGCCCGTAGGCTCAGCCAAAAATATGCCCATTTACAACCCGTATACACGAGTTTAGGGACTGTCTACCTCCCCGGACGACACTTTGCCCTGCGGCAAAGCCTCGTCCGGGTTCCTCTCTGCCAAACAGAGAGTTCGACAGGAGCAGCGCACAGTCAGAGACTGCGTCTCGTACACTGCTACACTACGGTATTTAACAACCCTCCCACCTGGGTCGAATGTGGCACAAGGCCGGTTTAATGTGGGCTTACCGAGCCCGTAGGCTCGGCCAAAAATATGCCCATTTAGAACCCGTATAAACGGGTTCAGGGACTGTCTACCTCCCCGGACGACACTTTGCCCTGCGGCAAAGCCTCGTCCGGGTTCCTCTCTGCCAAAGCAGAGAGTTCGACAGGAGCAGCGCACAGTCAGAGACTGCGTACACTGCTACACTACTCACAGTCTCTAGAACTACTGTTCTATTTATAATAATAGGATCAGTCTATTGTGGTTGTGAAGGTGGGTGCGCCCCAACATAAAGGAACTTGTGGGTGGTCTTTATTGCTTACGTTCTGGATGGACCGTGTAATCATTTATTATATTAATGCAGCATTGTGACAGACTAAATTATAAATCCACCTGTGCTTTAGGCTTATACACAGTACGCCTGTTAGCGAGGCTCTCTCGTAGAACACTTTGCTCTTGCAATCAGTTCTGATTCCACTAGGTACTCCATCAATGTGAACTTGTGTTAGAATAGATTAAGCTTAGTAAATCATCTATTTGCAGCAAAACCTAAAACGAGAATTGAAGAGTGTAATGAAAAAGAAAAATATAATTTATAAGTGTCTAGACAGAAAATAAGTTCCATGACAAAATGAAAGAAATCAGCCATACCGGGTTTAAAAATAATGAGAAAATGTGGCGAGATTATCTATAACAGTGAGGACAACTATCAGTCTCATCTTTGCAGGTGTTTCTCAGATGCTACTCTTAACTAAGGATTTTAAATAAAGATTCAAAACGAGCGAAAATAAAAAAGACAGGTAAAAAAATATACAAAACAGGAATTAAACAGTGAGATAAAAAAATTAGGCTTACGTTCGTCATTTAATTATTCCAGGCGCAGACTTTAAACCAGCAGAAAAGAGATCACCCACTTCTTATCCGTCTCTAATATTTGGTTGCTTTTCTGTTTTAAATTGTAACATTCTCTAATTTTCGAACAAGTGTAAAGTGCTTGGAAATAGTTCTACGCATTTTCTTTGCATTTATTCAGCGAGCTAATCTTTCAAACGCATAGAAATCTTTAAATCCCTTCGGAAACTTCGACTATCATGGCGCCCACTTTCATATTATAGAAACTACAAAGCAAAAGAAAGGCAGATATAGTAATGGAAACTATTTACTGGGTAAAGGAAATAAAACTAAATCGAGAGAGAGGCATAGAGAAATAGTGAATGTTCTGAGCAGACGCGAAGGATAAAGAAACATTAGAAAAGTAAGAAATAACACCAAAAAAGGAAATGAAAAGGAATAATATGCAAATTAAGAGAGGAAACAAGTGACTCGAAAATAGGAAAGTGCAATGGAATATCGGATTACAGCAAAGAAGGCAATGATATATAATTGATGAATCAAATGTAAAAGCGAAGAAACTATTAGAAATTTACAAACAGGAAATACAAAAATAATGGAAATTACAGAAAAGAGAAATATAAACAAGAGAAAAGATTTCGGAGGAAATAAAAGAATGTCCCAAAAGATACATAATAGCATTACAATGAAATACAAAAGCAAAGGGTTTAAACAAAAAGGAATGAACTAGTATAGACATTTATAAATGAAGAAGGAAATAGGGAAAGAAAAACTTCTACAGAAATGCAACTTGATAAATGAAACAAGAAGAATAGATGCATGAGAAAAAAGATGATTAAATGGGAAAATAATTTAAGATCAAGTGTATAAATTTTACGGGAAGAAAGACAAGAAAAACTAGAGCAAAGATAAAACGTAAGAAGTTAAAAAGTGACTAAAATAAAACTAGTAAGAGATGCCGGGATCGGTATCATATCAGATCAAGGAAATCTATTTTTGATAAAGATTAATGTCCACCAATGTGCGGCTGTATTTACAAGACGATGCCAAAATATATTTTTCTCGAGTCAAAAGAGATGGAATTAAAAGAGTCAATCAATACGACTTTAGAGTCGGTTGCCCTAAGAAAAAGGACACCGAATCCGTTTCTAATCAACGTCCATGGGGCTACGTCAAAGATGACGAACATGAAAACGATGTCTTTAGAGGTCTCGACCCTGACCGGCGACACTGCGAACCATGAGGAAAAAATAAGTCCCTCTAAGTCTTCATCAAATACTATTTAGGAAAAAGAAAAGATATAGGGATTATCTAGTGAGATCTATTCGTTTCCAAAATACATTTAAGAAGAAAGAGAAGTTCGGTGAGGTTAATTTCCAGGAGATGAAACAGAAGCGGATATATTTATTTATGGATAAGAACGTTTCAGTATCCTAAGTAGAAGGGATCAGATAGCGATTTATCCACATTAAATTAATATGGATTATATAAACAAAATCAATACCTTCAATTATACGGGCTTAATTTGGGGCAAAATAAGCATTTTGCTAGTCGTTTTGTGTGAAATTTTAGGGAAGTTTTGCTTTGATATATATGTGTAAAAAATGGATTTATCTTGATAAGTCTCTCAGAGAATGAAACGCGTCGGCTAAGATAAGTTTTCATTTTGTGTTTATCATATATATATATATATATATATATATATAAACCGTTACATGGGTGCAACTCCACATACATACACAAAACAGGGTGGAAGAATAGATTCTATAATCGTGTACAAATTCATGTTGAACACGTTCTGTCTACTTCTAAATCATTTTGGAAAGTCAGAAGTCTTACCCACCAGAAAGTTCATATAACTCTGTCTAACATGTCGGCACTTTTTGGATAGTACCTGCATATACACGCATTGGTATAGGAAATGCAACGTACTCAGTATATATATAAACATTCGGCCGGATTGTGGGATGTATACCGAACCATTAACTTTTCAGCTTTCCCTCTCATATAAACATGATGACTGTTATAAACTTTATAATATTGTTACAATATTTTTACTACTACGGAACAAAAGCGTGTATTTTTTATTAAATTGCGAATGATAATTCTGAATCTGTAATTTGAATCTTTACAAGTATATCAGGATAGTTTGTTATTTGGTAAATAAAAATATTTTCTGCTCCTCATTCAATGATGCTGTACTGAAGTAAATCGTGTTCGCAACTTCTAGATCTGTTCTCACGTCTGTCCCAATATATATATATATATATATATATATATGTTTGTATGTATATATATATATATATATGTGCGTGTGTGTTTGTGTGTCTGTGCATTTAGGCAGAAATCCCTATTTTATACAGGTTTTGTTCGAGACGACTGACAAGGTACTGCTGTTAAACTTTTTATTTATATTATTTCTCTTGAGTCCGTACAAGTGTTTTCCTTTCTGGACACAAAGTTCTGCTTATCCGAACGCTTTCGTCTAATCATTTAGTCATTTTCAGGGGCGAATTTTATTTTTTATTTTCAACTGAACGTGTGGATTTTTATGCGTGTCTGAAGTGATAGGGATGTTTTATTTTACAAACACGGTCAGTTCATTATCGCCGTGTTCGTTGTTAATGTTATTGAATATTGGATTTTTTATTATTAGGTCTTGCATTATTTTTAATCTTTTTTTTTTACTTGTATTTTATGCTAGGTTTTCGTAAATATATATTATCATCCATTTGTACAGGTAACGCATTTGCGTTAATCCTACAGACCTTTCTGAATTTCTTCAGTATAATATGCTTATTTAATTAATAATATTCTAACACCATATCTAAATGATTTGCATTCTGCTTCCTCATATCAATCTTTTCAACAGATCTGGGTGCAGCCAGCGATAAGCATCGAAAGAAGTCTTACCAAAATATATCTCAGACGGTAACGTTGTATCATGGTAGATTCAGTGCAAACGCGGTCTTTTCTGTTTCCTGATACCGGCTCGATAGACAAACTCACAGGAGTAAGTGTCTCAAACATTTCAGAAGATATCAGCAATAAAATGAGTATTTTATAGTTGCTTTGCTTATTATCCGAAAACAATGCATATTGTAAATTAGTAAATACTGCGTAGTAACTTAGAATTCGCTTTGAACAAAAATATACTATCTTTAGCCATAAGTAATTTCCGTTTGTAGATAGCTATTCTAATGTCGAATGTATCACCCTACTAGCAGTTATACGTGTTCGTTAAGAATAAATTTCGATTACATAATGCATAAATGATTGACTTAATCCCACTAATAGAAGGATTGAAAAAACATTTATGTCACATAATATTATGGGAGTTTAAGCAAGTGAATAAACCTATAAAGATATCTAGAAACTTATGTAGTGTTTATGGTCAAGTAAGTATAACTGACCGGAAATTACGAAATTGATTTCAACTATTCGTTGTGCAAAAATATATTTGGAAGATGAATCCAAACAGAGGCGTTAATAAGACTTTAACATTATAATTGGAAAGCAATCCATGACTGAGTACACGGGAATTTACAAATCTACCATATGTTGATACGAAAGGAAAGCTGGCTGTTTGGGTTCCAAATATACTTAGCAAATGGAACGAAGATCGTTGATTAATGAAAAAGGAAATTATTCATGAACGAATCTAACACAATGCGTGCTAATATATTATTAAGCTAATATTAAGTTTAATACATATATATTTTAGGCGCATATCTATAATATCTGTTGTGTTAGGGAAATTCCGATTCTTAATCAGTGTAAAAGATAAACTGTTACTCTTTTGTTGCTCAGTGTAATGGAGGTAAGTTTCTTTCAACTGTTTAATTTAGTTATGCGAAACTTATTCCATACACTCGCTCAGCTATTCTCTCCTCAGTCAACCATCATGTAATGCTAGGAATGAGATATTTTGCAAGATATCTGGCGTTGACAAAAATCACAGTTAGTCAGGTAATATCATTCGTTGTTAAAGTGGTCCGAAAGTCTTGTCACACCTATATAATGTACTTTTTTTTTTCTATTTCAACGCTATGTGAGGTATTATCAAGGAGAGGGTTTCACATGACCGATACCAGAATACCCATCAGTTGAAGGACGCGGTTCGGAGAACATTTGCAACAATCAACAAAGCACAGTTTCGTAAAATATCACACAGGATATGGCGCCGCATCAATTTTGTGCAACGAAAATGCTGGTGCTCATACAGACAGCGTCAATGAAAGTGAATAAACTGAATCCAGTACATGTGATTTGTATTACTTGTTGAAATGTGTCACGAAAAAAAAATCCGTCTCTCTCCTACTGTCATAGAGACAGGCACAGTATCCACTTCTGAGACGAACTGCCCTCCTTCTCATTCCAGACTTTTACATAGAGCTTGGTAACTCGCCTATGCAAAACACCAACAAGCCAGCTACCAATCACAGTTTCAGCGCCTGCCCACATCCACTCGCTTTGGGGTTGTCAATTGACCGACGAACTCACCCCCTCACCTGATCTTAAGATCACAAAGCTCCTCAGCTCGAAAGATGGTTGCGTCTGTCTGCTGAATGCGTCCGCATATACACAACTTGCACGCTTGTCATATTGGGATGATCACACATGCGCGAACTCGCTTGCTCCGAGGTGGCAGATTTCCAGATTCATTTCGTGTCTCGCACACCGTGCAACACGGGACAGACCTCTTCTGCCCGGCACTCCTTCTGAGCGGGATGACAGGGTCCTCATCCTCGGATGAACTCTCATCCGTTGAGCTGCCATCCGCCTCTGGACAGCTGGCCACGTTGACGTCCGCAGGTAGAGGCTGATGTCTTAGGCAACGCTCAGTGGATCCGACTTTAAATACACCACTCGTGCACCATCTTCAGAGTCACTTTCAAAATCTGATGACGGTTTTAACCCTACAACTGGCCACAAGTCTTTAGCATGGCGAGCCACGCCATCGACCCGCACTGCGGGCTGATAATCTCGGTAACATGCCCCATTCTAAACTTGTCCGTACACTTGCTGTGCCGGGTATTACCCCACACTACGTCACCAATTCTGTATTTTGCTTGCGCGTCGCTCGGAGCCATTGCGATGTCAATGCCTCGCAGCCGTAAGTGATAGGCGTGCACCATGTTAGCCGGTGCTGTTGTAAGCGAAAAACCGTCTTTAGGCGTTGCATTATACCAATAAACTGCTTCGTGGATCGAACATCTCTTCCTGGCTGCAATCACTTTTATAGACCGGTGGCTCCTTTCTACTATGCCGTTTCCCGCCGGCACGTAGGCATGTAGGCACACCGGAACCGAAGCCGCACACCCCACTTCCTTAAGAACTGCGAGAATTACTCAGAGGAGAATTTGCACCATTTTCTGTCAATATTTCTGCTGGTGGCGCCCGGTCGTAAAAGATGGACTCCATTTGACGTATTATGATGGCAGTGTCCTACCGTGCAGTAGTCGTCAAATGGCGAAGTGAGATGGACCACAATAAAAAATAGTCAATTAGAAATGGCTGCCAACATGCGTAACATCTATCCCCAGTCTGTTCCAAACATGGGTAGAACTCAAATTTCCTTTTTGCTATTGCACCGGTGCCGGGTCAATTGACTGGCAAGCCTCGCACCCCTGCACTACTGTCCTAACATCCGCCTTTTGGACTGCTGGGTCGACCATCTTCGAGAAGTAGAGCGTCCGTTTAATCCCGGTATGCCCACACGACAGCTACAGAGGTTCAGACTCTTTCCGAGCAGCAGTCAACCAACATTGCGGAACGCGAGTCAATGCATCTGCTCTGTTGACTGCCGATTTGGCTAACGCTACATCCACAGACCGGTTGTAATCTTTGATAGTTTCAGTCAGCGTGGCGAGCCTCCTTCGTATCAACATCTCGCTCGATGCCTTGGTGGTCAGTCGCGCTCTTCCGGTAAGTGCATGCTGAGTCCTGATGATGTGTAGCAACTGTTGCTTGCCATTGGAGCGCCAGGTTAACTCCCTTCTGAGTGGCGTCTAGTTCGGCCAGGTTTATGTGTCGTGCATCATTTTCAGGTCGTAACCAGCAGGCGTCTTCTATGATGGACCCGTTATCCTCGAGGGCGACACCCATGGCCAACGAGCTGGCATCCACCCAAATGGTGAGCTCGTTCCCCTTATCGCACCAGTCACCTCGCACGGGATCGTCTTGCATCAATCTCTCCATAGTTTCAGTTATCAAGCATCTTAAAGTAACGTCGTTCACCTCGACGTCTCATCCTGACGTAACAGAAGTCAGGCGGCGCTTTATGGCTGCTGCCGCCACTCTGAGCCAACCACATACTTGAAAATGGCTATACCAGTTTCCCACACACAGAGAAGGTACTCCGACGGATGATCACTTCCGGGACGTCACTGCCTCGACTCCAGCGAATTTTATCTCCATCATTACTGACGGGTAGTCCGAGTACATTCGCGCCATCCTGCAGTGGCTCTGTGGCCTTGCACACCAAGACAAAGCGTTCTAGATGTTCCTTAACCCTCGTTGAAGAGACCACGTTTTCATTGACATAGACATCGTCAATGTAGGATGACGTTGCCCTTCGAATTTCCTTATCCTGCGACATGACCACATTCATAATCGCTGACATGATTTTTGGGGCCACATTAAGACCAAATCCCAATCGAGTGAGGCAATATCTCCGTCCTTTTACCATCACAGTCTGAAAGGGCCAAAGTGATCGGTGAACTCGGACTTGGAGGTAGGCCCTTCTTAAATCGAGGGGGCCACGTTGCTCCCTTGCTGTCGCCATTCCCGCAATTTCAGGGCACAAACGTCCGAGTTGGCCGTATACGCATCTACAAAGTTATTCAATTCCCTTTAGTCCATGACTGGTCTCATTTTCCCCTTATTCTCTTGCACTATTGCCATCAACGGAATCAGTCCTCGAGGCGGCCCTAGCTCCTCCTCGGGGTACGGCGCAAGCCAGCCGTTTGCTATCCAAAGCTGTAATTCATTTTCGTATTCGCTACTTATGTTCTGGAACTGGGTACTCTGCTATTTAATTTTTCAGTTGCGCGGGCGTTCGGTCACCCGCCCACTTCCACGTTGCGGCCCATACGCGCCTGCGCTGGTCGTAAGTTGCACTGAAGTCAGGTTCGTTTATTGCAATGGAGGCTCTGAAGGGCACGTTCTCAGCTACAAAATTCAACTCACCTGAGCTGCTTATATGGACTCCGCCCAGTTTCGCAATCACGTCGACTCCTAGCAGGAGGTCGAGCCCTGGCAAGGTTTGGTATACAATCAATACCTCCACGGTTACCGGGCGTATGTCGTCGGCAGTTACAACCTGTGCCTCTCTAGGTCTCCAAGAGCGACACGCTGACTTGCACATTAATGTCTTTGAACACCCAGAGTACACCATGGCCGTGCATCAACGAGCAGTTTAATCACAGGTAGCGCCTCAATGTTCACTTGCCTAGTTAGGAGACCGGTGCTGGCGTCTTTTCCCCTGACTCGTTTCCCGGGCACTGATACATTGACCCATCCTTTGGCATTTGAAGCACCGTAACCTCCGGCTCAATCGTCGTACCCGGTTGTCCGTCCTCGTTGCACGTCTCTTGGTGCAGCCATTATTCAGGTCGTTGGGGGTTGGCGCACAGACATCACACCGAGTTTCTCCCGTTCTGGTTAGCATTCCACGGCATCTGCACGTGGCCGCTGGGCCGCTGCGATAATTTGGTTTACAGGTCTATGGTCCTCAACCAGGATGGCTCGAGCTCTCCCACAGAGCTGGTCTAATGTCAAAGTGTCCATTCGAGCCGACGACTGAAGCTGCTGCCTGACATGCTGTGGCAACCCCGCAGGCTATCCATCTTTCAGGTGGTCTTTCTCCAACCTGGAGAGCCATTCTTTCGAGTGCCGCCAGGAATTCATCGACAGAAGTCACCGCGTCGCAAACTGTTCAAACGCTACGAATGCATCTACGGCGAACGCAGTGGTGAGGGCGCGTTTGATTTCCTCGATATAAGCTCTCTGCCCTTTGCTGAGTTGCCGACACACAGCGAGAGCCCTACCCGTCAAGCTCAATGGGAGAATGCGCTCGACCCTTTCTTTCATCTGTTAGCTCACAGATTATCTCTACTCGCTCAAGCTATTCTATAATTGGTTCATCCGACGTGGCCCATCCAAACTCAGGAATCAACCGCAGGTCGAAAGGCCTCCTTGCCATTGCTGCTGGATTCAGATAAAGTGGGTCAACGTCTGAGGTTTGCCGAAATAGCTTGTGTTGAAATGTGTTACGAAAGATGATTTTTTTTCTCTCTCTCTCTCTCTCTCTCTCTCTCTCTCTCTCTCTCTCTCTCTCTCTCTCTCTCTCTTTCTTTCTTTCTTTCTTTCTTTTTTTTTTTTTTTTTTTTTTTTTTTTTGTCGTAGCGATGGGCACAGTATCCACTTCTGAGACCAACTGTCCTCCTTCTCATTCCAGCCTTTTACATAGAGCTTGGTAACTCGCCTATGCAAAACACCAACAAGCCAGCTACGAATCACAGTTTCAGCGCCTGCCCACCTCCACTCGCTTTGGGAATGTCAAGTCGACCGACCCAAATCATTACACTTCTATTGTCCTATTTTATTTTGGTAGGGGTACAAAACTTTCGGACCATCCTCAACATTGATTCTATAATAAATATAGCTGGAAACGAATTCGATGTCGGATGACCGATCTTTTTTCCCCACTATACATCGGAATTTCTGTTAATCTGTTAGTATATTTCTCTCCCAATATATATATATATATATATATATATATATATATATATATATCCTAAAACATAACTATCTGTTTTTGAACCATCATATTCATATTTTTAGAGCATAAAGGAAGAAAGAATAGAGCATCTTGAAGGAAAAGAAAAAGGAATATATTGTGGTGCAGAAGAATGAAAGAAATGTTAGTGAATGGAAAAGAGAAAGGGAAATATATTTTCTTTAGGAAAGAGGAGGAAGAAAAGATTAAGAACCGGAAAGAAAAAGAAAGAAATGTAAGAAAGCTAGACAGAAATTAACCATTTTTGAAACTGAATGGTGAGCCTAGTAAATAAAACAAAATCTGTTGAAAAATTAGAAAGACATGAAAAAATGAAGACAACTTATTAGGAAATAAACAACAAAGACTATTTTGATTTCAGGTAGTACCGTTCTATGAATTCCTGATTGATCCATGCAAAGGATAGAATTAATCAGATCGCATTTGAATAGGTCAGAGGAAAACATGTCAACCCTTCTACTCGCGTAAGGCGTTTGTATTTGTGTGCATTTATATATTTATTTTTTTCTTATAAGCTTGAATTCGTTTCCGTGTCAAATCACCTCTCAGACTTTCTTTCGAGAGGAACCATTCATCAAAATGAAATTCCAAATACTTGGCTCATTTATATAATTTATTCATGAATTATTCACTTTTTGTACAATTTCAAGACATTTTATCTTCACGTGTCAACCACGAAAGAAATGGGAAAAAGCCTCTAGTTTTTATAGAACGACAGAAAATGAGTATAAGGGAGATGTGTTTATATAAGCAGAAGTGGATTTAAATGTCTCTTCATTTGAATCTAATGGTACACACATATACTCGTGCATATCAGACATTATAGAAAATACCCAACCGACGAAGATGTGCTTTCAAATAGGTTAATCAAACTTTGAAAATGTCGTGCTGAGAACTCTTCAGCACCCACTTATATAGATGATGGATATGTGTGTTGCGTAGGGGGATAGGCGTGTCGAGTCATTTGTGTCATTTTCACATAAATACACTCGAGGTGGGATATTAATCCATCTCTTCTCTCCCCAGATGGAGATTAATAAAATAGGCAGAATAGCCTCTCTATCCTTGGGCGACAACCAGAAAAAGAGAGTTCTGAATTCAAAATCAGTTTGCAACCCCACCCAGTAAAATCTCCTTTAGAAAACCACAACAGCAACATCTAGTGTGCAGAGGCTGTAGCTCTATGCTATGTGTAAACTACAGAATTAGCAGCAGCAGCATATGCTGATTTGTGTGCTTTTAGTCCCATACGAACAGGCATTTAAGTCTTTTATATGACCCACATTTATATATATTAAGAAGAAGAATCTCAGGAGGAAATGCAGAGGCAAAATGAATGCTGCATAAATCCTATACACTATGATTGTATGATGCATGTCACGTGTCTGGATACAAATCTGAGGATAGTGCAGAGAATCCGGAAAAAGTTGGATCAGTCTAATGGCGATTACGAAGCTACGGCAGCTTGGAAAACTCACTCTGATCGTTTTGATAAGAACTCCCATATTTGTTGAGAAGATCACACATTCAACATGGAGGTCTACATCAAGTGCCATGAGGAGGTAGTGCTGCCCTAGGACAAGAGGGTTGCTGCTAGACGATCCTATGTCTGGCAACAGGAATCTGCACCATGCAACATAAGCAGGCGAAGCCAGTCATTGCTGTCAGACAATTTCTGCGATCACATCACCCTTACATCTGGCCACCTAACTGCCCAGACTGCAATACCATTAATTTTCATTTGTGGAGTACAGTTGAGCGATATACCAACAAATCCCCTTGTAACACCAAAGATGAATTGAACGCAAGAATTATGGCAGCATTTGCCATTAAGGAGACCACTGCCTGGAGGCCGTGATTGAAGCCAATGGCGATTTTATTGAATAAATCTACTCTTTAGTATTTCAAGATAGTTTTGTGTAATTTTGTTAAATGTACCTATGAAAATGAGATGTCTGTGTTATTTTCATTTTTTGTGTAATTTAGAAAAAAAATTATCCATCGTACGCTGTTGGTAGTCCTAAAATGATGTGACTTCTCTTATTTGGTACGGTTCTTTGTTTGTACTTCTATAGCGCTAATCCACAATGTCCAAAGAAGTATGGTCATTGACAAGACATAAGGCTTAGAAAGCGGTTATATATAGCTGAGAGTTTAGATATTTATGAACGGGTCTGGCACTGTGCATGGCATCCATATTAAAGTATCGATCTGACGAGGATATTTAAGAACATGTCTCGAATTTTGAATGATGTTTTGGTTTTGTAGGATGCCATTAATGTGGGTTGTTTCTTTGTACAGTTACCGGTCATTATATAAGTTCTAGGATTCTAGTGTCGTGTTGAATCCTCTTGAACCTGTGATATTCTTAACGCACTCTTTCAAAAATTAGATCTATTTTATCATTTTCTTATCCCACAATAATTCCAGATGTGTTAGTTGCACATCCAGGAGTCGAATCTCACATTCCACCACAGAAAAGGAGCTCCATGTCATAAAGGTCTGGTGATTTTGAAGGATACTTAAACAAAGAAATCTCATTGCTGTATTCTATGAACAAATATGCCAATATTTATTTTGTTTAACACTACACGTTGATTTTTTAGTAGTGGCTAGCAGAAGATGGTGCGTGGTAGCCATAAAATTAGGCACATAATTAAGTGCAGTACCTATATAATCTGCACCATTTAACTGATCTCTGATTGGTATCAAGAGGTGAAACGGTAGCTAGTAAAATATTCCCAGTGCGATTACAGCATCATCACCAGCTGTTGAAACAAGGCGGAAATGAGTTTATAATAAATGTTTCGTCATATTTTGAGTATTTTCTTGCGAAGAATGCTGCATGACATGTTGGTATTACAAACTAATAATTGTCTTGTGTCACTCGTTTTATGTTGTGTCATGGACGTTATGTACATAAATGGTACGAAGTTCTGATTAACAGCGAAGATTTTATGATAGCTTTATTTCATCATTTGTCCATATTCATAAAACTTAATTAATGCATGTATACTAATAAAAGAAACAGAAAATAGAATATAATATTTTGCCATTTTGCTTTTTTGTAAAACATCATACGAAATGTTAGATATTTAGATGTGAACTCCATCCGTTAGCACTGGCGTCATATACGCCAGACTACCTTAGTAGTACGATATATGTATTCACACTTAAGACATATGCACACTTGTTTTTGTTATTTTTATCTGTGCAATATATACTGAAATACATAGAGAGGTGTGTGTGAGAGTGTGTAAATCATCAAAATTTCTGAAAAGCATTTACCAAATGCTTCAAACCAATTTTCCTCATGGCTTTGCACTGACAATTACGTCTGATGTCGTTGTTAAGAAAAAAAGAAAGAAAAACTCCCTTCAGACGAAGCAAGACATGTTGTCAGTAACAGATGAAGAAAAACGAGAAATCAAGGAAAAAAAACAGACAAACCAATTTCAAAAGAGACAAACACAGCAAAAGTAGATACTGAAGGAAGGCAGCGAAAAGGAAAAGCTTGAAAATAATAATAAAATGTGAAGAAAAGTTTTAAAAAATAATAATCAGTTGGTATACATGAGTTTGTTGGGGAAATAAGAACCATTATCTGGACAAAAACTTCAAATACAATCATTGCCTTTTTTATGTTTTATTTGGTTGTCTTGCACATCATTTACTCTACATCTTGACAGGCATGTTTTTTTTTTCGACAAAGGAAAAAAAGGGTTGATAGACATATGTCAGGGCAGACAAACATATACTGAAAAATATAGGAGACACACGTTATATATACATATATACATACATATATATATATATATATATATATATATATATATATATGAGTGTGTGTGTATATATATATATATATATATATAATCTCCGTATATACCTGCTTGCGTGTGGATACACACACATACGTACATACATGTATAATATAGACAGAAATTATCTTGTTTTAAATACACATTTGTATGACTCGTTTATAAATATATTTACGTAAATCTATAAATACGTGCATATATTTTTGAATTGTAAAATATTTCAAAATATGTAATAAATATTTGCGTGTTTACAAACACATATACTTGCATACATTCGCGTATTTATATATATATATATATATATATATATATATATATAATTATTTATTCGAAAATTATAACTTAAATATGTTATAAAATCACTACAAAAATAGCCATTTTGTTTCAACACCTCTGGTGTCATATTAAGTGACGATGTTGAATGTAGAATAAAGGGTTTATAAGGTTCAAATCAATTAACCGTCCCTCGCAAGGGGAAATGCTGTTATATAAGCTGGAATGACCAATAAAAATCAAGTACACGAGAATTCAAAAAACTTGACAACGAACTAAGGTTATAATAACTATTTAATGCCTTAATGTTGGGGTTAGACTAAAATAATTCTAACTAATAAGTATTAGATTATACGATAAAAATTGAAATTAAAAATTACCCATTTTAAAATTTTAATTTAATCTCTATTAAGTTTACAATTATAAAATTACTGAGGAAAAAAGAAAAAATACATATGTTATTCTATTTATTTTGTTTTTATTGAAATTAAGTTGGAATCAACGTTAATATCAACTGTTGCTCTGAACTTCATGACAGCATAGATGCATTTGAATTCTAAATAAGGGTAGGGGAGCATGACATCTTTCAAAAGAAGATACATACGCAATCAGATTATAATACATAATCACGCAGCCGTATTTAGATACATACACACAGAAAAAAGTGACGAGACAGGAAATATCTCCACGACATTACAAAAAAAAACATACACAATGAAAGGTGCATCCAAGTTACCATACACACAGACACTCATAAAGACACGTACATACATCCACATACATTGACATAGACACTCCGTTACAACAACAAAGAAATATTTAACATTGAAAGTGTTATTAAACGAATTCTAACAATTTATTAAAATATAACTTATACGAGCAAATATATATAGATAAAAATGGTCTAATACAACAGAGAAACAAATAATAGGGAAAGGAAGGACATTAAAACAGATATATACGTAACATTAACACCATCTAATATGTAAAAACGAAAATTCCAAACACACAAATATATATAAAATATATATATATATTTCATATATATCTATATACGTACTATTGCACAGTAGAAGAAAGAAAATGAAAACTATCTAGAGATATATGTGTACAATGTACACATATTTTTCACTACATACAGAAACACAGAAAAGCCTACCTATAGACAACCATATACACACATGTATACATATACACGCATACACACATACATATATATATATCTACACATACACACACATACATATACGCATATGCATATATACATATACAGAAGCAAGCATAAGTATATCAAGCCACACAGCAACGTAAAAAAGTAAACAAACCAAATATAAATATATATACATACATACACATACACATATATACATATATATATATATACACATATAGATATATATATATATATATATATATATATATATATATATATATATATATATATATATATATATATACTCATATATCAACTGAAACATACAAACGTACATATATACACACATACACATATACAAACACACGCATATATATAAAAAAACACATACATATGGAAACTTAAACATACATATATATATATATATTGGTCATCCCATAAGTTCTGTCCGAATTTTAACTTTTTGTTAAAATGAACGTAATTTAAAGAGTATTTTATAATGTTTAGACATGGAGCTGAACATTATTTTATGTTTAGATGCATTTAAACTGATCAAATTTTATTTCAGAGAACAATAAAATTAAATTTTGTTTGATTAAAACCCTGCTAACATGGAAATACCCAAGAATCATTTGAGGCACATAATGCTTTATGAGTTCAAGAAAGGAAACTCAGCAGCCGAAGCGGCTAGAAACATTTACTCAGTTTATGGAGAGGAATGTGTGAATGAAAGAAATTGCAGAAGATGGTTTGCAAAATTCAGAGGTGGAAATTTCACCCTTGAAGATGAAGATCAAACCGGACGTCCAGTTGAGTTTGATGAAAAGCTTCTTGAAGCAGCCCTTGAAGAAATTCCTGCTTTATCAATTGAGGAATTGGCAGTGGTTCTCAGTTCAAACCATACAACTGTTCATTGTCATCTTCAACAACTTGGAAAAATTCCTAAACTCGGAAAATGGGTGCCTCATGTATTGTCTGAAAACAACCTCAAATCCCGAGTTGACATCTGCTCTTCTCTCCATTCTCGTCAACTTGTTTCACCTTTGGATAGACGTTTGACTGGCGACGAAAAATGGATCTTTTTATCGAAATGTTAAGCGTCGTAGACAGTGGCTTGGTAAAGGGGAAGGACCCCAGCCACAGCCGAGAAGGGAACTTCATGGGCAAAAGCTTCTTCTTTCAATCTGGTGGGATTGCCAAGGAATAATCCACTTTGAATTTTTACCACCTAATGCAACAATTAATGCTCAAATATACTGTCAGCAATTAGAGCGTTTGAACCAAGCTTTGAGGAAAGAAAGACCTGCTCTAGTGAATCGAAATCGGGTGATGTTTCATCAGGACAATGCGCGACCACACACAGCAAGAATCACGTCACAAAAGATCGAAGAACTTGGTTGGGAGTAATTCCTCATCCACCGTATTCTCTCAACCTTGCTCATTCAGACTACCATTTGTTTCGTAGCTTAAAGAATCATTTGGAAGAAACAGCTTATGTAACACAGGAAGAGGTTAAAACTTACATTTGTGATTCTTCGAATCAAAGCCAAAATAATTTTACAGTAATGGAATTAGTAAGCTTGTTAATAGATGGAAGGAATCATAGATAATCAGGGAAAATACATTGTTGATTGAATCTGTAATTAAATGTAACATTTGGTCACTAGTTTCTTTATTCAAAATTCGGACAGAACTTATGGGATGACCTGATATATATACATACATACATACATACATACATATATATATATATATATATATATATATATATATATACGTACATACATACATACATACATACAAACGATTTTATTAATTATATCTATTTGTACTCTCGGTTTAACTCATTGTAATTTATTTATTTATTTTATTCGTAAATAAGTTTTTTTTTAGTCCTTTTAAGGTCGAATTCTCTTTTATTTTTGTAAAAAGCAATATATTAGATGTAAAAAGAATCCTACTGGGATGTGGGTAAATACAGAAAACATAATTACCTTCTAAGTATTCGATGAAAGGGTGTCCACTTAAAAAAAGAAAAATTCCCCGCAAACAACTTAAATAGAGCACACACCATTGTGATTGGCTATTGATCAACTACCAATCAAATGCGTGATGACGGGGTATATTATAGAAGTTAGTGTCTGTAAGTATTTTTAGAGGGCGTATCAGAGTCCGATCAGCTCTGATGGGGTCGATTTGGTGAGGTCAGTATGATGTCTGAAAGACCCGAAACTGCCCAATGATCCAAATCAGAACATCACTGACGACGCCCTCTAGCGCTAAAGAGCGTATATGCAAAGTATACACACATACACATCCATAATATTTTTAAAATGTAACGAGACACAATTGTTGATTAAGTCTACAAGCAAGTAAAAAAACCTCATCAAAGAAAAGTAGATTTTAGTTAGTATTGATGATACATTCCAAGACACTAAGTTATACATGCATATACATATAAGAACCTACATTCACATATACATATATATAAATCATGTATAAATACCCATATCAACACATCCACATATATACATATATAAGTACGCACAGATACAAGCATACACACACACGCACGCACACACACACACACTCATATATATATATATATATATATATATATATATATATATATATATATATATATATATACACACACACATACACATACACCCGCACCTGTAGACACAAACCAAAGTTTACATACCTACACATACGCACAAACAAGCTCACATATGAGGGGTGTCAACATACGCACATACGTACACCCACACCCACACATATATATACATATATATGCATACATATACATAGCTATAATTATAAGTACAGATATATACGCACATACGCTTAAACACATGCACATTCAACCATACATATACATATACACAGACATACACATATACGCATACATATATACATATACTTATATATATATATATATATATATATATATATATATATATACGTATATATATACATACACACACATACAGTTTCGGCCAAAATGTTCAGAACGGCATTGTTTTCGTCAGAAAAGTAGGTATAAGTTTTTATCAAAGTTCTTTTATATTCTATAATTTTCACAGACAATAAATACGATATTATGTGTTATTGTCTGAGATTTTGGTGTAATTTGAGAGGATAATACAAAAGTTATGGATGATTTAGTGAGTTACTGCAAAACCCATGTCGGCCAGTATGTGCAGAACGGTTGAAAAATAACAAAATAATAAAAAATGACAGAGAATACTGGAATTATTTAATATTTAGTGTGAATCCATTTAGCTCCAATCACACTTTGACATCTTCGACTGCATGAGGAAATTAAATTTTCAATTTCTTGCTGGGTGATCTTATACCATTCTTCCTGAAGGGCATTCCATAATTGCTCGGTTGTTTTAGGATTTCTGGCTTTCGAATGTTCTCCTAGAATATTC
Source organism: Acanthosepion esculentum (assembly GCA_964036315.1). Taxonomy (NCBI): domain Eukaryota; kingdom Metazoa; phylum Mollusca; class Cephalopoda; order Sepiida; family Sepiidae; genus Acanthosepion; species Acanthosepion esculentum. The sequence continues at coordinate 109,386,554 of OZ038486.1, read as the reverse complement.
CACCCATTTTCAATAGGATTGAGATCTGGGCTTTGAGAAGGCCAATCCATAAAAATAACCTTTTCAGCATTGAGGAAGTTCATGATCACCTTAGCCTTGTGGCATGGGGCATTGTCCTGCATGAATATGGGTGGTCGCTTAGTTGAATTTCTCAGCACAGGCAAGACATGATCTTTTACAAGTTGTTTATAAACTCCTGCAATTACCTTTCCATGTAATCGCACTAAAGTGCCCACACCATCTCTAGATATCACCCCTCAAACCATGACACTTCCTCCATCGAATTTAACACTAGTCTTAAGGCATTTAGGCGACAATTTTACACCTACTTTTCGACGAACGTACCTTTTCCCATCTGAGCCAAATAACATAAACTTAGATTCATCACTGAAATGAGAGCGTTTGCCATTTTTCTTGAGACCACAACACATGTTCGGTTGCAAAGGTAAGACGACACTTTTTATTCTTGGAGCTGATCAGTGGCTTCACTGCAGGTGCTCTTGCTTGTAGGTCATGTTCAACTAAACGACGAGACACAGTTTTTCGAGATAAAGTTTTCTTCAGTACAATGCTCATTTCCCGAGAACCAGCAGCAGCCGTTTTAAATATGACCTTTTTAAACAACTTTACCATAGCACTATCTTCTCTCTTGGTCGTTTTTCTTGGCCTACCTGTCGACTTTCTTGCTTCACACGAACCACAATCATCGTAGACCTTAAGAATACCGTGAACAACACTTTTTGACTTGTTAACAATCTTTGCAATAGACCCAATACTTAAATCATCCTTCTTTTGAAGTGTAATAATCTGCTGACGAATTGGTAACGGAGTAAGTGTCATTATATTAACAAAGTACACTGCAGATATTCTTACTAATGTTTAGTAAACGAACCGTCACGAAAACAATTTAAAACAATTAGAGTTCGCCTGTTAAATATGCTAAAAGCAACCGTTCTGATCATTTTAGCCGCCATGGGTTTTGCAGTAAATCACTAAATCATCCATAACTTTTGTATTATCCTCTCAAATTACACCGAAATCTCAGAAAATAACAAATAATATCGTATTTATTGTCTGTGAAAATTATAGAATATAAAAGAACTTTGATAAAAACTTATACCTACTTTTCTGACGAAAACAATGCCGTTCTGAACATTTTGGCCGAAACTGTACATGTATCCCTGCATACATACACATAAACATATACATACATAGAGAAGTACACGTAAATAGAAATATACATACACAACATACCTGGACATATATATATATATATATACACATATAATTTACCCTCCTCTCCTTTTTACCTTCTTTCTTCTGTAAAAAAACCTACGGACATATATATATACATATATACATCCAGCAGTAAAAACAAACACACACCCGCAGACACGAAAAACAGAGTGCACGTACACCAACACACACCCGCATCAATAGGAGGACCCATTAGGTAATAAAAGTAGTAACCTATTAAATATACAGTGATATTATCGTTGAAAGTATTACAACTCCTACTCTGTACTGAGCACTCTTTTAAGAATAGTAATTATTGGTTATTGGAATTTATTCCGTATACACCAATCCTATACTTATATATATATATATATATATATATATATATATATATATATATTTATATTTATATATATATATATATATATACTACTACTACTAAATGTACGATAATCTATTATGCATTATTAATATTTCTTTCTTTCTACATAACGTGCCTAAAATGTTGTGACAATAACATTCCTCAAAAGAAAATAAAGGTCGGAATTTATGTGAGAATCCTTACATGAGCGAGCGGAGAACGTTTTATCACCCGCTGTTATATATGCTTAATGTTATGTATTTATATATACATACTCATATGAATGTATATGTGTGTGTTTCCCTATGTATATGAATGTATGTTTGTGTGTGTATTTAAAGTCATGTATGTATCTTCATATATATATATATATATATATATATATATATATATATATATATATATATATATATATTATATGAGTATATATGCATATATGTAAACACACATAAGTATAATATATTTCTGAGAGAATCTGTGTTAGTGTTAGAAGGAAAAAATTATAAGTGCAGAATTACTAATGATAACTTGTGTTTTGTACGATGTATAATATAGTTACCATGTATATTTTTCTTAGCTACAACTTATTTTTTATCACCGATAGAGAATTTCCTTTTATATAAACGCATTTTCTAATTTAAAACTTTGAACGAAGTCAGAAAAATACATAAAAACTAACAATAGAAGATTTTCAAAAGTACAAACAACCGATGACATTATTGGACATTGTTAACTGATACAATGGTATGTTACTTTTGGTGAACGTGTGGGGGGCTAGTTAAGAAACGATTTATATTTATCAACTGAAAAAAATGTGTCCTAATAAATAATTGCATAAAATTCCTGCATTTTTGTATTTTGCCACTTCCGCAAGTATTACCAGAATTTATCCTTGCAAAGACGACAAACAATTTGTAACTGTTAATAATTTCAGACCAGTAATGAATATACAGATTATTCTTCCTCCGTCTCTTTCTCTCTCTCTCTCTCTCTTTCTCTCTCTCTTTATATATCTATATAAGTGAAAGAGAGAGAGAGAGAAAGAGAGCGAGAAATAAAATTACGATACTGTGACTTTTTTTATTGAACCGAAAGCTTTGCAGCTCCTTCTCGAAAATACTCAGGTTTTTTTTTTTTTAGTTTCGTTTAATGTTCCATATATAAGAATAATGTTCCATATATGAGCATATTTTCTGAAAGAAATTAAAGTATTTTAAAATTAATTTAAATATCATTCACGTGTATTTATAAATATTAATTTTATTATGAGTAAATTTTATTAATTTATGATAATGTCTAATTTTTCATTAATTTACGCCTTTAAAAAAGATTCCGCTTTTACAAGTAATATATATTCAATTTGAACACAAACCGCTCTCATTTTCTAGGAGTGCTAATTCGTTTTTTACTCAAATGTATTTATTTTTATTTAGGAGAGATGTTTTCATACAGGAATACAAAAGGAAAATATTTTCTGGAACATTTTCTGGAATCTAAATATTTTTACTGGAAACTTTCCCTCAGTTGGTGTCTTGTAATTCATTTATCTTTATTCAAGTGAACTTTCATCGAAACTACACGGAAAGGCTCTGGACAAGGGGTATGTCTCTTTATGGATATAGCAAACCAAAACAGTAGCAGCTGCCATAATGAAAGAAAAAGCTTCAGTGAGAAAACACAACCATGACAAGCATAATCACTAATCAGCAGGTAGGAATGCTCCAATTTCTTCCTCAGAGAATTGTCCAATAGCTTAATAGATGTTGGTTGATGAATTTGGTAACATAGTAATTGTCATATCTTAAAAAATGTAAAATGCAATGACAATTGCTTTTTACTCTCCTCCTGGTTACTCTTGGTGAGCTCGATTATAAAAAATGGGAATGGAAAATGATTCAAACAAGATGTTTTCTGAGAAGAAAGATAGCTGAAAATTAGGTTTAGGTTGAACAGATTATTATTATGGATGAAAATTATTGAATCTCAGGATAAGATTTCCCTATTTGAAAAATAACTATTATGAACTATTCTTGAATGTATTCTCTGAAAAAAGGGAGAGAAAACTTTTGATAAAGCTCTTCCTTCACTTACGAACACCTATTTACCTATAGGGTCCGCACTAAGTGAGGCATAATTTAGTGTGAATACAAAATTATTGTGTACGGATACATGTCTTAGATATTTTCTAAATTTTTATGAGGTAATATGATTGCACTCAATAAATGTGGAAACTAACTTTTCTTCTTGACATTTCTTCATAAAATCAATGAATAATATTAAAGAAATAATGAAAAAATATTTTCATAAGATTATTAAATTTACATACATGTTTCTTATTGATTCTCTTTTCATAACACTGGGGTGCATTGAAGAAGCTCAGATTGCCAGATATCTTTCTTGGCTAGTTTGCATTATCTCTTTAGGTTAACTTGTTTATATTGTATTCAGTTGATGATTGAAAAAAAGAAGAATATTTCCAACTTCTGCAGGTTGATCACATCTCTGGCCGATTTTCAAATCGCCAGATTTCTTCATTTATTACTGCCTATATTATGGCACATTACATATCGCATATTTCGCTCACACCATGAAACATACAAGTTCTACACACAAATATGTACGCATGTTTAACGCACACACACAGAGACACACACACACACACACACATATATATATATATATATATATATATATATATATATAAAAAGGAAAGAACAGTAAGATATAAAATCCGGTGTTCTTATAGATATTTTTATTTTTACACAATAGTGCTCAATGTAAATTTAAATTTACAGAGCATTAATATTATAAATTAATAGATTTAAAATATGGTTTTACCGCTACACAGTGATAACCATGTTTCAGAAATGGAAGCTAAAGCCCCTGAATTTAATTTTGTTATTAAACCAAAGACATTAGTTCCATTTCCTCATCAAGCGAATTTTGGAGTAACTTACTTTTTAAAATTTACGGTTGTTTTCTTGTTCGTGTATTGCATAAATATATGGTGTAATTGTCATCTTTGATAATGGCTTATGTAAGCCGAAAGCTCAGATTGGATTAAAAAAAAAAAAGTATGTATCAATATTGTGATTTTCTTTCATTATTTAATGATAATGTTATTAAGATTATCAGACTATATGAAAAAAACTTACATAAAATATATAGACAACACTTATCTATATTATTTAATGAAACATGTATTAATGAAAAAATGCTGCCTAAATACACACAATATATATATATATATATATATATATATATATATATATATATATATATATATATGTATATGTATGTATATATATATATATATATATATATATATATATATATATATATATATATATATATATATATATATATACCCAAGTATAGGATTGGTGTATACGGAATAAATTCCAATAACCAACAATTACTATTCTTAAAATAGTACAGAGTAGAGCAAATATAATTATTTATTTAAAAATTATAACATAAATATGTTATAAAATCACTACAAAAGTAGCCATTTTCTTTCAACACCTCTGGTGTCTTATCAAGTGATGATGTTGAATATAGAATAAAGGGTTATAGTGGAAACTGTACTAATATATATATATATATATATATATATATATATATATATATATATACATATATATTAGTACAGTTTCCACTATTTACATTATTCGGACTATTGTCCTCATCTTTGTTGCTATATTTATCACAACGTTCCGGCCATTGTATACTCGTTGGAGTAGACTGCTCTAGTTCCACGTGCCATGTCTAATGGATATCAATTATCAGTTATCTGCTGTTAATTCACCTCTCCAAGTTCTCCACTGCCTTAACCAGGTATTGAACTCACACTGTCACTAGATCTAACCAACGCCTTTATCAACTGGGCCATGTGTCCTTGCGTGTGTGTGAATTTCTGGGAAATACACAGATACCCTTAAGGATACATGTCCCAGTGGATAAAGGATAAAGGCGTTGGTTAGATCCAGTGTGAGTTCAATCCTTTGTTAAGGCAGTGGAGAACATGGAGAGGTGAATTAACAGTAGATAACTCATAACTTACATTCATTATCCATGGCACGTGGAACTAGAACAGTCTATCCCAGCGAGAGAAATAAAGTGTTCAGTTCTGAAGAAGGCCGGAAACATTGTGATAAATATGGCAACAAAGATGAGGACAATAGTCCGAATAATGTAAATAGTGTACATAATACCTCATCTCAGAAATATAGACAGGTACTAATACATTTTCCGTTTGTACGTTATTTTTATAGACATACTTTATTTAAGGAAATGCACTGTCTTTAATTAAACAGTATTTATTACATTTACCGGCTTGAATCTTCGAGACCTTTCGTAGAAAATATGTGCTTCACCAACAGGAATCCAACATGTAAGCCCAAGAGGAACTATCATTTGATTTGGATTTGTCTGCAAATCCGAAGGCGCATTCGTGTAGCGAAAGATACCTTCTAAAAGCTAAGCCAAGTATTAAGAAACAGAAAGGTTTCATTACAAAGAAACTGGTACTGAACTGTTATACAATATGTCATCCTATATCACAGTGAATGCTACACAATCTTCTCAAAGATGAAGAAGAGACTTGAAGCAAAACAATGTGGTTCTACAGAGGGATGCTGAGAATACAATGAACTAAACAGGAGAAAACAGGAGAAAAACGATTAATTTTAGAGAAAATGGAAACGGAAATGACACTTATTCTCTAGAAGTGACAGTTGAAATTTCTAGGAAAAAGGGTATGGAACATTTGAAACTCACAGATAGATTGAAGGCAAGAAAGAGAGAACGCATACCCTACCTAGAGAGCTTGAGTAAACGGATGGCGGAGCAAGGTTTAGGAGAGATAACATAAAGACAAAATTTATTAAGAGCTACAGGAAATTGTGGAGAGGCGCGATCACCTACGTCCCAAAGGGATTCGACACATAGAAGACAATTTATATAATATTTACGATATTTAACAGTAAAATATATACAAAGAAATATACTAATCTTTTATATTGCCTCTTAGATATATAATATAATTCATTTTTGTATTCATTAATAAAAAAAAATTCAGTCTTTTTGTTGCAGTGCACTTTTCGTAACCATGTCTATATTTGAAGTTTCTATTGAGCTTTTTTTGAAAAGTCTTTGTATTTCATTATATTTCTCATTTTTAGACTTAAATCTTAGATTTTCGTATTTTCTTTAATTCTCTTCTCTCTTGTACTGAATTGTTCTCAGTTGCAGGGGATATACCATTACAATACCTCATGTAGTATTTAAATATATAGACAGAAGAATCAACACAAATGTCATTTTATAGACGTCATCTTCGGGGAAGGAGATAAGACTTTAGACAATTTTCCCGTTCTTCAATGATCCATATTTTTCAGAATTTTTCTTATCTTGTTTAAGATGAATCCCAAATATTTCACATGTATTAATTTCTTTTTCGTGTTTCTGCTGTTGAGTTTTCAATATATTTAACAGGCCTGCCGAGAACTGAATAAGCATAAACCTTTCCAAATCAAGTGTAAACCTTTCCAAATCAAGCAATAACGTGTTATTTTTTAGTTTAAATATTTTAAGTTGAACAAATCACATCTTCTATTTATCAGGTTCGTCTAGCATTCTCAGTTAATGATGAGAATGGATCTCAATGTTCCAGATCATTATAATATGTTTTGTAAAATAGTTCCTGATTTCTGATAACAAATTTTTATATCGTCAAACCAAAAATATTTGCGTAAATCCCAGTCTGATACACTAATTATTTTGACACTATACTTATATCCATTATTGAGTCAGCTTGCTGAATTTCTTTATGTCTCTAGTAGAAATAATTTTATTTCATGTTGAATATTCACGCCAGATGCCGATACAAATCTTTAGCATCATTTTTTTAGTATCCGCATATTTTCAATAATCTTAATTTTTGTCGGGCATCAAATCTCGATTCTATGTTTCATTCTTGTTCCAATTTCAATAACCTTCCTCTATACTTTTCTCCGATCTTTGAACAGTTTATTTGTAAAACGTTGACTTTACTATCATCTCCAAAAGTTGGTTCGTTGACACAGGCATTCTAACGATCCACTAGACACATCTTTCTTTTTTAAAGCTGACAAACCATGTATTTTCAGATAGATTCAATGGTTAATCCTGATGTTAATGTATCAGTTAATTTTATCTTTTTGTTTAATTTTCTAGAAAAGTCTGTTTTTAACTCAAACCATTTGTTGACATGATAGATCCCTGATGGCAAATACTTAACAAGTCACAGAGATCAAATTATTTTGTTGTTGTTGTTGTTGTTTTCGTTTAGTGTTAATCGTTGAAAATGTTCTCTATTTTTCTTTTTCTAAATATTATTAATATTTACATCTATATTTTCAATTGTCTTTGTTATCCATACGTATTTCTTTACTTGTCTGTTTTTTTCTCTTTAGCCTATATTTTAATTCATTTTGTTCACACTTATCACTTCTTTCTCTCTACAAGATTAATTTTCTTCTCTTCTAGCCAATACCTTGCCCTTTGTCCAATCAATTTGATTTTTCTGACATTTCTCCAACACAATCCAATATTTCAATCTTCACGCCGCCCGAGGTGTTGTAAATTTTACTAGAGGCTAAAACAGAATTGACCCGTTCAGGGACTAACTTTTCGAAATAATTTAATTAATATCTATGTACCCATTCGAAGGTGAAAATTTGGGCCAAAATCCTGACAAATAACCAGACAGAATATTATCACATATTTCACATAAAAGTATTTTCTTTCTTTCTGTGATCAAAGATTTTTAATCAATAAGTTAAATAAACGGGTTATGCTTCAGTGGATTACGTGAATAAAGTAGCAATGCTGAAATTACGAACTATTCCTGTTATTGTTAACAAATACTTTAAACAGTTCAGATACATCTTTATTTGATAAATTGTTCATCTTTAAAACTTAACCTAGAAGAAAGATATTCCGAAAGCGAAAATTTAAAATACAGTTTTATATAATATAAAACACATAACAAAAACGCTTTTCACCTGAGTTGGGACTTGCAAGATAATATATTTGTCACATGAACACTTACTAGAGTAATATGATTCCTCTTCAATGGATATCGAATGCTTCTGATTTTCTGTCGTAAATATTAACAAATTAAATGAAGGTCTTTCCTAGAATTAGAGTAGTAGGCCTTTTACTACAATAGTTGTTGTCTTGATGGATAGCCCATGCATGCAACTATTATACATCCTAATATCAGTCTGTTGTGTACCATGCGTGATATACGCGTAGGCGATCATGTATCCTTCGATACATGATTGACGAGGCAGATTTCTTCCCATAAAGAAGAAAAGGATTCCTACGTTTCCCAAGCTAAGTGAACGTAATGGAATCGACTGGAATTCGAACTCGGCTCTCTGATTCCTCACTTCGAGACGCAATCCATTACTCCATCGTGCTCAATATCATCCTAATATAAAAATAGGAAATTCTGAATATTTAATAATAAATACCATTTACGTTTCATTATTCTTTCCACATCGGTTTAACAATATTAATCATTAAAAATAAAAATGTAGGTAATTGTAAAGTGAAGTATAAATTGAGAATTTATATAGACAAATATTGACTGAATAGAAAACCAGTTTAACATAAGCTTATTTTCATGTACACGGCCCTATATTCAGTAATGAGGAAAAATATTTCACTTGTTGATATTTTTTGGTAAAAACACATTAATTGGAAATTCAATTGCAGACGTTATTGCACTGGTGAGTTTCGCTTTAACACATTTTTAGAAATTTATTCAACCAGAGGATTTATGCGCTGGATGCAACAAGCAGGCATAAAAGAAATGTAATGGAAAACGTGATCTTCAATGGGCCGTATTGAATCTTCAAAGGGAAGACTCATAATACAAAAAGAAATGATACAACAGACACTGAACAAATATTTCGGACAGTACGAAAACTGACGAGAGACACTTACAATATATGAAACAGAAAAGGACCCGTATTGTTATGTAAGATTGGCACGTGTCAAAACGAAGAGAAACAGAACTTCAAGAATTAAGTAATATTGTAATCCATATTCTGCCAGCCTTAAACGGTTTTGGGAACGATAAGTTTAATGGAATTATGGCATACGACAGTGGTGAAATGCAACAACTCTCACTGCGATACCACATAGATCAGATGCAAATGACTGCAAATTCCTTTGGACAATCAGTTTGATAAACTGCCTAATAAATTTTCATCATTAGTATTTTAATGAATAGACATCGTAAAACTATTAGACGGAAATTAGAGCAAAAACAGAAAACAGAATGACCAATGTTCAATAGATTATACAAAGGCATTTGATAGAGAATGACAAAAAGATCTACACGAAATACTAGAAAAGATTGATTTACACGAGAAAGATATACAAATGCAAACATACACTGGCCTCTGGTCACACAGCTGTTTATGTAATACCGGGGAAGGTAACTTATATTCTCCAATGTTTGCTTGTAGATATCCCGCATTATCTAATGAGAGCTTTTATTACTACTGTACAGTGTGCAGGCGGATCTCGAATTATTTCAGATAATACAGAAAACTAGGATGCGTTTTCTCATTGGATTTATTGAGCTATTCGACAAGACGATATTAAGATAATTAGAAGACCTGTCAAGAATTATTACTGTTGGATATATTTTAACAACGTAATATACGCGGATATTCACGGCAGACCCAGAATTAAAGCTAAAGCAGATATGACTCAAGATAATAAAGGAAAGCAAGTATAATTAACTGTAAGAAAACAGAATGCACCGTCGTCATGGAAAGTGACAGTCCGTGTAACAAAGACCTCTGATTCGTTCAAGTAAAGAACTACATCGTTAGTGTAATAACAGACAACAGTAAATGTGACACAGACATCCGAGCGCGAACTGGAATAATGAAGGATAACGTCCCCAGCCTAAGCCACGTAGTAATTGATAGGAAAATATCCTTAAAAAGTAAGAAAATACTGCAGAATTGATATGAAATACTGATTCAACTATATGACAATAAATGCCAGACATTCTCCCCAGAGATTAAAAAAAATTCCTTGAAACGGAATAGATGTCGTTTTACCGACAAATGCGAAGAATACTGTGGATCTGAGGAAAGACTTATATTTAGAACCAGAAAGTGGCAGCTGAAGTGTCGACCATAATTTTTATTAATTATGCTCGACATTTCAGGAATATAGAATCTAATACTCACAGGACAAAACGAAGGGCGAGGTTCGGCGAGTACAATTATTTCGTTATTAGGAATCTAATTCTATGAGAGTTTTTGTTATAACTTAGATAATGAAACTCTTCAAGACATTTATTTTGGCATATATATACAGTGCTGTGCAAAAGAAAGTAGTAAGTTAACCCTAAGAAAAAATTTAGTAAATGAATTACAACCAATTCCAAAGATCTTTATCAAGCTGGAATAAAAATATTAATTAAAATTAAAAATTAAGATGTGCAAAAGAAAGTGAACACTTATATTTACACTCTGTATTTTTGTTTTACATGATTGCTTGTGTAAATATTTTTGTGCATGTGTAAAAATGTAATGACACGTGTTGATGTTTTTGGTAAGCTATGTACATTGCAGTCTAATAATATACCTAATTGTTTAAGCAAATGTGTGCTGTTAGAAACTAACTTTAAAAAATATATATGCAAAGTCCAAAAAAGTTTTTAAAAATTGCATAGTTGAAATCTATAATGATAGAGAATGCCACAAAAATCTTCACCACCGTGCAACAGATTATTTATAAATGGAAGTCCTTTGGTATGATGTCATCACAATCAAGAAATGGCCTCCGCAAAAAACAACAAGAGAAAGTAGACATCTAGTTCAGCAAGACCAGGCAAATCCTGCTGTGACATTTGCAGTTCTCCAATACCCACTGACCAATGTCGGAATCGATGTGCATATATCTACAATGCGTTCCGTGATTTCCTCCGTGATGTCCCTTGGGATGTTTATTTAAGCTCCCAGTTCAAGAATGTGCTTCAGAGGTCTCATCCTGGGTTAAAGCTGGAATTGATGCTTTCATCCCTTCAAGGAAATTCAAGGTCAAATCGTGCTCCTCCCCGTGGTTCTCCGTTGCTTGATCAGTCGCCATTGGCCATAGGAACCACTCCTTCCACCTATTTCGAAGCGATATGTCCGACTGCAATAGACGCCACTTTGCCTCCGCCCATAACGACTGTAAGCGTGTCCTCAACGAAGCTAAATCTCTATTTGGTGCTCGGATGAAGGAACGCATCGCATCTCGCAAGTTCGGCTCCAAGGATTATTGGAGTCTCTGCAAGAGCGTTCAGAACAATTGCAAACCCTCTATACCTCCTCTGTTCAACCAGTTTGAGGTCCTGACCTCCTCTGCCGACAAGGCTGAATGCTTTGCTCGGAAATTTTCTTTCAACTCAACGCTTGAATCTTCCGGTGTACCCATACCCGATTTCCCTCTCAGAACTGAAGTCCTTTTGAGCGGGTTACACATATCCCCGTCATTGGTATTGGGCATTATCTCTAATCTAGACCCCCACAAGGCAAGTGGTGGGGATGGGGCACCAACCATTGTCTTGAATAAATGCTCGCGTGAATTGGCGCCCGCCCTCTCTAAATTATACAACTACTGCCTCAAGGAATCTTGTTTTCCTGATTGCTGGAAGTCCTCGTCCATTGAATTTGTCCTCATCCATTGAATTTGTCTACCAAGCTCTTCATAATAACGGAGAAGCTCGCGCCGTGACAACTTGACATATCCAAGGCGTTTGATAGGGTTTGGCATGCCGACCTTTTTCGCAAGCTCCAGGGCTATGGTATTACAGGTCGATTGTTTGACCTAATACAATCATTCCTGTTAAACCGTGAATTGAAGGTCGTTCTCAACGGATTCTCCTCCAACTCCTATCCCACGAACGTAGGTGTTCCTCAAGGCTCCATCCTAGGCCCTACGCTGTTCCTTATATTCAAAAATGATCTTCCTGGCGCCATTGATTCCCAAGTTAGCATCTACGCGGATGACACCACAATTTACTCCTGCCTCAGAAACAAATCTAATGTCGCTGACAAAATTAACCTGGCCGTTCGTCTCGAAAAGGACCTTCAATCGGTTGTGAACTGGTGCAGGAATTGGCTGGTTAACTTTAATGCTTGTTAAACTGCTCTCTATTAATCACCACAAGGATCCTTCCCTGCATCCCATTAGAATGTCTGAAGCTCAACTTCTCGAGAGCTCCTCTCTGCGGCTGCTCGGTCTCACGCTGTCTGCTGACCTGAGATGGAACAAATACATTGAGTCAATTGCTTCATCCATCCGCAAGGAAAGTTGGCTCCCTGTGAGGGGCCAGGAAATTTTTCTCCCCGGAATCGATCCTCCAAATTTACAAATCAACCATCCGCCCTTGCATGGAGTATTGCTGCCATATATGGTCTGGATCCCCTTCTGTTTGCCTCGGGGTTCTTGATAAGATCCAGAGACGTGTATGCAATGTAATTGGCCTTGATCTGGCTTCTCGTCTGCAGTCTCTCTCTCACAGACGCGCCGTCGCCTCTCTTTGTCTCTTTTACAAATACTTCGATGGTAATTGCTCCGATGAGCTGCTATCGCTGGTTCCCAGGCTCCATGAATTCATGCATCATACGAGGCTGGCATCCCGTTCCCACCATTTCACTGTTGAAACTGTTAAGTGTAGACGTCTCTTCTACTCCAATAGCTTCATATCTCGCACCTCACACCTGTGGAACTCCCTTCCCTATTCCTGTTTCCCTGACAACTATAATCTCCAACTATTCAAATGTAACGTCAATCGACATCTCCAGTTGCATTGATCTATCTACTATCCTTCTCCACATCCTTTCCTCTATCACTCCTATCTGCTCTTGCTCCAAATCCTCAGTAACCTCTTGCGTGCTAGTGGATTTCAGCCTTGCCTGGGATGAAAAGCTTTAAAAAAAAACAAACAAAAAAAACTAAAATTTGGCTTTACGGTGTTCGTTTAAACAAATTTGACAACACTCTGATCTAAAAAATAGAAAGGAAGTACGTTTTAATGAAGAGTCTATATATGATAATTCTGCAATACCCTTTTATGTAAACTCCGCCGTTAAAAATTATTCTGTTTTCGCCACCTGTAATTAAGAACCGTCCCATCTTGTAATGTGTCCTGAATCGTAGCCTGTATGAGAACAAACGGTATATGCAAGTGGTACACTACTCAAATACAAAGTAAATAAAAGTCATGGTTAAAACTGTCATGTACCAATCTCTCATTAAAATATTGTCATGTATCAGCCTTATCTTTAAAAATCTGTTATGTAACAGACCCTTCTTTAAAAGAATGATAAAGAATTTTAATGTTTGCATGTATATTCGCATATCATTTTCGAATGAATACATTAAACTAAATATAATATACAATATTAAAACGCCAATTGAATTAATGACATAGTGTCTGGAGTGTTTCCTTAATTTTCTCTCATTTAAATTAGAATGTTCATAAGATGATCATTAAGATCAACTGGTCGGTAAACTACCCACTATTGATTAGTATGTCGCGTTTCATTTTATTTTATTTCATATTTGAATATATTTTTCTTTCATATGAAGTTAATTGCTTTCCTAGAAATGAAGAATTTATACTCTAAATTATTTTAAAAAAATTAACAATGCTTCCTCCTTTATTTGTCAAATGTTAATTTCAAGAATATATATCGGCATTACTATTGAATATATATTTAAATAAATATATACAATTAACATTGAGTATAAAGATTTTAAAATTCTCAAATTTTGTTTGAAGGTAAATACTTGCCTGGTGATACAGTTTCTCTTATACAGAAATGGCACATACCCAAATATTTGTCACAAGTACGTGTTAACTTTCTACTGAAACTGGTCTCCAGGTGGAGTACTAAGAAAGATACTAGTAAATAGACCTGCGGCGAAAGATTATCTAGTCTAGTTTATAACTCCCCTGACGTCATCTCTGACTTGGTGATCTAAGAATAGCGAGAGAGACACACTTCATAAGAAGCTTCGAAAGCTCAAGTCACCTGTTTTTTACATGAATTTATTATTTTATTAATATGACCTAGAAAATAATTTATTTATTTGTTACGGATTAAAATTAGAAAATCAGTTGCTTTCATGTACACGACTTCATATTCAGTGATGTGGGAAATATTTCATCTAAAGTTTTTTTAGGTATACACATATGGATACAATGGTTTGAAGATATGGTAATTAATAAAAGGAAATTCAATTGCAGACGTTAGTGCATTGGAAAGTTTTGCCGTACCCCATTTTTAGAGATTAATTCAACCAGAGGATGTATGTGCTGGGCGTAGCAAGCATGCATAAAAGTAATAAGACGGGAAACGTGTTCTTCAACAGGCGTCATTAAATCATCACAGGGAAGACACATAACAGAAAAAGAAATGAAACAACAGACATTGAGCAAATATATCGGACAGCACGAAGAAAAGACGAGAAAATCCTACAATGTATAAAACCTGAAAAGGACACTTATCACTAAACTTGGAGATGGGCAAAAATACCTTATTTTTTCATATGTGTTAGTAATTTATTAATATGGTTTTGTGAATAACGTATTTTCTGTTACGAATTAAAATCTTCCTTCAAAATGGTTATATTTAATTTAATTTCGTAATTCTATTTGATTATTTATGCTATGAAAAAATCTATTGCGATAAAATTTAATATAATTAGGTTGATCTTTAAGTGTAATCAGTCTCCTGAATTCTCAACGTTTTAAATTCGTCAAAAGAACTGCCGATTAAAGTATTTCAAACAATTATGCTTTCTGCTTATCTAAAAGAGAAAAGATTATTTCCTTTTGAGAAAAAGACGCAATAAGTCATTGATTCTATCATAGTTGTTTCGTTTGATTTTCTTTTTTACCGCAAGATTTTGATCTGTAAAATATCTGTCTAAATGGTTGTAATTATGCACGGACTACAAGTCATATGAGACCAATCCTGCACGTTTTCGATATAAGGCTTAGTGGTTATAGTCTATCACCTGCAAAATCCGTATATCTCCTGTTAAATGTTCATATTATTACTGCCATAAAAAAAAACATTATGCCATTGCTATCAGGTGGTGATGACGCCTATTTGGATCTTTAGAAATTGTGACTTTATTTGTTTGATCAGGTTCATATGCCGGCTCAGAGGACGTTTAGGATTTATGAGTTTTTAATAATATAAAACTCGTAACTCGTAAACTCGCTCTAAATTTTAATAGATAATGTATTGTATTCGAATAACACACTCCCGTGTACTACATAAAAGCAACATTTCTGCGCTCCTCGAAGCAACAGATAAATGCGTAAATTGATAAACAACAACGACCGAAACAGCAAGCTCTACAAATATTTTCCGAAAGGATCTTTTCATAATAACAACGTAGTTAGATGACAATCTAAACTTGACTCCAATTTAATCTTCTTTACGTGCCGTGTCCCTTCAGGACGTGGGTTATCATGGCTCTTCACAATTTCTTGACCTTTGTAGCTTTTAATAAATTTTGTCTTTTCCTTATTTATCCTAAACTCTGTTCCACCATCCCTTTACTCAAGCTCATTAAGGAGGTTATGTGTTGTTTTCCTATGTCATTCTTGACCTCAATCTGTCCTGTGAGCATCAAATTTTCTAAGCCCTCCTTCCTCATTATGTGCCTAAGAAATTTCAGCTGTCTCTTCCTGATGTTAAGTATGTTTTCTTTTTTCCATTTTCTCTAAAACCTTGTTGTTGCTTACAATTTCGGTGCATGGTATGCTTAGTATCCTTCAATACTGGATCTAAGTATTTAAGGTTATTGATATTGAGTTTTAGAAGAAATGGTAATGAGAAATGATATAAAGAATAAAACAAAATTGAAACAATGTGTTTATAATTAATCTTGAAATAACATATTTTACGCTTTGTTTCTTTCTTAATATATTTGTCTTATTTTGTTAATGAATTCTTGTAACTAACAACCATGTTTTTCGGAAGTACTTCCTTCTTTAATTGTATATTCATTCACGAGATTCCTGGATCTAAAACAAATAGCACAGCATGTCGATTCGTGCACACATATTTATTTACTTATGTCTTGTTATTCACTGTGATTCGTCACGACATTCACGCAATTCACATGGTGACCTGTCCTTATTCAAGTAAACTGATTCGGAGCTGATTTCACGACGTTTCTTTCGTTTTGGCCTATGGCCCGAGTGTTACTCCTCGTCATTATCGCACTAAAACAGCTCACAGCGTCCACAGCGAATGATTGAATAAGACCTGACATTGCCAAGTATCGTGTTCCGTGGATTGTGTAATTAGAATGAGTTTGTAAATATTATTCTCAAATGTAGGGACCTTGATCGATTTTAATCGCAAACATTTTAATTGCTTGCCTTGTATGTATTTCAGAGTTTGATTTCAAGCGTTGTTGAATTATAGATATTTCAGAGTTGACACTACAGTTACAAATTAAAAGCGCATCTATCTAACATCTGTGCTGGAATATTAAATACATGCTCACTATTAAAACATAGTAGAAGCTTATATTTTCAATACAAAAACTATTATCCTATTCTCTATTGTCTTTAGCACAATTGGGTTAGATAATTCGGTATGACTTCCTGTTTTCTTAAAAGGAATTGTATTATTATTATTATTATTATTATTATTATTATTATTGTTCCAGATATTAGACGTGGCAGTATTTTCATTTTTGTTGTTTTAATACACAGTATTGAATGATATGTTTTTCGCCCGTTCTTGTTTAATACCATTTTTCGAATTTGCTTATTTGTTTTACTCCTTTTACCATTCCAGCAGGAATAATCCAATTGAAAGGAATCATGTGAATGGCAGTTAAAGACTTGTGTTAGTAGCGAGAATATAAGAGATATTGAGAGTAAAATATATTAATATATATCTTCACTAAGGAAAATAGTAATAACGGATTCCATTAATTTAAGAGGCGGGATGAGAGGCGCTGTTAGTATCAACAAAGAAAGGGTCAGGGTAAGAATTTACACCAGATACAACAGAATAATCTATGGGACAATCAAAATATGAATGAAATACGATTACAACTGTAGTGAGGTTGATCCTTACGTGGGCCCACATACACAATAATCGAAAATACATTTTCACTGATATTCAATGCTTAAACAAACTTTAAAACTCCAAATGCAAATTCATATCGTAATCTTGTATTTCCATAACGTAATAAACATTTATAAAAGGCGAAAATGATTAAAATGTAAGAGTCAACGATGAGATGAGCGGATTTCCCTAAAGTCGGCCCGGAAATATTACTTTTGAGAATTTACAATATGATTTTATAATAATCGCTTCGGTCTTATTGTTTATATGTTTTTTATTAGGTTGGTGCAAAACTAATGTCGTTTTTTGACCTTCAAGGTCATGTAAAAAAAAACGACATTATTTTTGCACCAACCTAATAACAATCTACCTAGGAACATTAACCGGTCACTAAGACGCACTTCCAAAACCGAGATTATCAGAGCCTTGCAAGTGTCCTCTCTTCTGATATAACTAACAGTTAAATTGGGAAATATCTGGCTTGTTGCTTTAAGTCCTTCAAGAAACAAAAGTCAGTATTCTTTCATCACCAGCGTTCTGAAACAGAGTTTTCTACAGTCACGTTGAAAATTTTTAACAGGCATTGATGCCCTGTGCTTTGAAAATCCGTGGTGCTTCAATTTTACTCCAGGTTTCAAGTGGAATTCGTATATACAATCAGGAAGCATCAAAGACTTTCACTATATTACTCGAGGAAATAGCAAAAGTAGGGTTTTGCTGCGATATTGGAACTAGAGTTCAATCCTCAATTTCATCCTTGATAGAGTTCACAAAGATTTATGCGGTCATGTGAGAGTTGACTTTGTTTTCACTCTACATCTTCTTCTCCACAGATATAACGTTGCATATCTCTCGTTACTCTATCACTATCGCCATGGCAAATGTTCATATACGCTCTCTTCTTTAGTTTCACAAGTTCGGCCTTTTAATTCGTGGACACACCTTGTTATTTCCATAGGGTGAAGTTACGTTTATTTCCTTCGAAGTTACATTTAAATCATCCTTTTCCTAACAACCGACACTTGATGGAATACAACACTGTATATGTGCTTTCCTGAATTCTTCATATCAAAGGTTAATCATTAGGTATCGTTTTCTTCTCCTAATCTTGACTTGCTGCCACATTCTCTATTATTCGGGTATACTTGAAAACGAAGAGCCGAACATTACCATATATTTAATCATTAGAGTGAAAAAATCTTTATGCTAACCCTTAATCTTACTTGTGAAATGCAGTGCCTAAGAAATAATCCCATAAACCTGAAGAAGGTTAAAAATTGAACGGTCTTAATATTGTATTCGAAACAAATAAAATATAAGATTACTCACCTGTATATGCATGTGTCAAGCTTATTTTATATATGATTTAGAGAAATCGTTTTTGAAAAAATGGCATTAAACGGAGTGGAAGGCCTAAATACATAAAGAAACTATCGAAGAAGTCTTTTACTATGTAAAGAACTATTAGACTCATGATCTCTGTGCCTCCTTAACCGAAAATGACATCGATTTCCTTGTACCTATCACTTTTATGGGCGTTATATTTATCAACATTTACTTCGAACTTTCCACAAATAAGTATCAGTCATGCACGCATGTATATATATATATATATATATATATATATATATATATATGTGTGTGTGTGTGTGTGTGTGTATGTGAATATGAGGAATAACTCGCAGCATTTTCCTATCTTATTCCTCCTTCGAGAAAACTTTTCACGGACATCCACGCACTTTCAAACATTTGTGATCATGGAACATAATCTTCAATTGTATACATCTGTTAAAGTTACAGACAAGTAAATAAAGGGAATTCCGAGCAAAAGCTTTACTCTCATCTGCGTTACAATTGGGTGCATAAGTTTCAGGGTATCATTACTTTCACGGGTGCGTCTATACAGACATACACGTCTGTTCATATCGCTGGAAATATAGATACATACATACTATAAGAACTCTCAAATATATTGGTTTAGGAACATATATTTAGGTTTTCAAGTTTTCATTTATGTCGAAGGTGGTTTACTGGTTAATTATATATTTTTCCGGAAATAATCCTCACATTTATTTTAGTCCTTTGGTTTGTTTTAGCACATTTATACAGACTGCTAGCTGAGGCATAAATGTTAGTCGATATCAAGGATTAGAATTTTACCTTTGCTTTTCTCCCAAATTTGATTCCCTCAATTAGCAAAATACCTCCCAAGAAAATCAAAGGATTAAATTCTCATGCCTATTGTCTCAATAACAGATTAGTATTAGAACAATAATAAACAATAAGGTCTTAGTATTTTATTACGCCGAGTCGTTAAATGAAGTATTGAGTTGGAACAACATCTCGCAACGTTTTAAGTGATTTTCGAAGAGATTATTTAAATATTTTTACATAGATTTATTTACCCTATATGTGTCATTTTGTTCCACTATATTTCGCCATTTTTGAAGCAATTTCATGATTAGATCTTCCCAGAACCTATCATTTTTCCAGCTGATGAATTAGTCCAAGTGTTTTTACAGACTCCTAGATAATTATAGTTCTTTCTATTAAAATGATGTAGGGATCAAATTACGTGGTAATCCGAAGGGGTAAAGTCAGGTGAGTGTGATGGGTGTAGTAGAATATCCCAGCCACGCTGTACCAATGTTTACCGGGTGTGCAGTAGACGTGAGGTCTGGTTTTATAATGATGGAAGACATTACCTTTTCGATTTGTAAATTCCTGACTTTTACGTCAACTGCGGCCTCTTACGAATTGACAAAGGAAAATATATAAAATTAAAAACAACATTACAAACGCAAATATAATCAGGAGAGAAATACAAGAGCACGAAGAAAGAAAAGCTATGAAATGTAATGTAAAATAATCAATAGATGAGTTGTGAAGAAGCTAAGCAAAAGAAAGGCGGATAAAGAAGAAAATGTCTGTAAGAATTGGAAGTGTGAAAAGTGTAAAGAAAAAGAAAAGTCAAAAGTAAAATACAGAAAAGGAAAACAAAGAAAATATAAAAGTACAGAAATTAAGAAACAAATTAAATGGAATAGAAAATTTCAATAAAAACGACAAGACAACGAAAGAATATTAAGTTACAAGAGAAATAAGAGAAAATAAATATGGAGAAAACATCGTGTAATGAATAGTCTTAGGTATGGCGATAAGCTACATCTGGCGGCAAGGCTTTTTATCGGGAGACTGATGGTTTTGAGGAGCGTGGAACCACTTCTTAATTGCTGTCGTTCCCAGGTCCACCCCCACCCAAGCTGGTAGCACGTGTGAGGGACCCAGCTATGACAAAATAGTGAATCTCCAAACAAAAACAAAAGTCTATGAAAGTATGAAAATATCTTTTATACTACAAATACTACCAGTATGTTTTTATATAAAACATTACCAACAATACATATTTATCGTAGAATTATCAACAATATATTTTATCTGTAGTTGAAGGCATACAGATGCGTTCAAAATCTTTGGTATAAAATAACCAATACAGGTTGATATTTCGCTAAACAAAATCAATGGACCAAACAATTATCATGAAAGAACTCTTTCATGACATGGATCCATATAATATCCTACAATTTCTTAAAACAAACTGTATTCCAAAATATACCTTCAACAACACTATAACATAAAACACACATATCACTGCCTCTAGTAAATATGTTCCCACGGACATGTATATGCACAAAGAATGAGTATCATCTACTAGGAATACAACTGTAACAGTAGAATGACATATATTTATTACTCACAAAAAAATTAAATTTTGGCATTAAATGACCCATAAGGAGTTGATATGCCGTTAAACAAACAAACCAATCAATCGTGTAATGAAAAGAAATTGATTTAAATGTTTTTGAATGAAAGAGAAAATGGAAGAAAAAGAGAAAAATTGTGAAACGTTAAACAGGGAAAATGTCGGATATAAAATTAGAAAAGACAAACAGAAAATTAGAAAGGAGAATGGAAAGAGAAGAGAAGATTTCGAAAATGAAGCTGATAGGGGAGATAAAGAAAAAGATAACATTTGCAAAATGGAAAACAAAATTAGCAAAAAAGTGGAATGAAGAAACAAGAAAATAAAAAGAAAACAAAATAGAACCTAAAACGAAAAGAAGTTGAAGAATGAAAAAGAAACATGTAGAACATAACGGAATGAAAAGGAAACCTGAAAATAAACATCTTGATTAGGAAAAATAAAGATGAAGGCAGTAAAATTACTATTAAAAATGAGGAAATCATGATAAATAAAAGAGAAGAAAAGTTCTAAAATGAAGAAATAAAGAATTATAATACTTGATAAAACGATAAAGGAACACGGTTTAAGGAACAAGTTTAAGGAGTACAAAGATAATGAAAATGACTAGAGAAGTAGTCAAAGATAAATTTGAAAAGCGAAAGTAGAAGAAACTGAAAATGAAATATAAAACTATTTTCAGTTGGAAAATAGAAAAAGATAAAGAACACATATCAGAATGAAAAAGACCACGCAGAAATCAGTGTTGTGTTAATGTTTCTGATAATAATGATAATATTGTAATCAACGAAGAAATGTGGGTGAAAATAACCAAGAAGGGATACAACTATGCTTGCTTAGTTTTCCTCGTAATGTAACCATTCGTGATTAATATCTGAGTTCCACCAGTTTTAATTTCCCCCCAAATACACGTATTCAGATGTAACTCTTTCGCCACTCAAATAATCAAAAAGAAAACTGACCATATCAACCCTCAACTTATGCAAATTGCATCTTTCTTCTACTTCTTTATACTCAACGCCCTACCCTACCTTGTTCTCCAGCGATAATCCGAGTGATATGGCGTTAATTATAATTCGAGTGATATGGCGTTAATTATAATGTCTGAAAGTTAGAAGAATGAAAAAAGGCGCTTTCCGATTTGATAATGAATAGTCTGCTCGAACATAATACAACCATTTTATGTAAATTTGTCTTGCTTAAAACTTGCTGAACTACTTTCGATTTATATTCATTCGACATGAAGGTAATGATTAGATTCAGGGACTGGAAAACCTGATAAAATCTACTTGATTCAATGCGACATTGACGAATCTTTTATTTTGCTCTTTCAAATATAAAATTAACAAAGAAAATCTTAAGTATTTGAAACTTTATGCCAAGGTAGATTTTCATTGATGAATATTTCAATTGCCTATAAGTTTGTAGAATATTAAATAACTGACTTGAGAATCACCACGCAAAAAAAAAATTGAAACAAATTTTACTAAATGTGATGCAGTCTAATATAAGGCCATGCGTAGATGTTCATACTAAAGATCGTTTTCATTACAATAATAATGTTGTGAGAGACAACCTTGCTACATACAACAGTGCTTTCAAACAAGATTATTTTGTATTATATGTGCTGAAAATGTGGCTAATATATAATACAAGAGTAAGCAGGAGTAATTTTAGATATTTACTTGCTAAGTACATTTACAAAAATATATTGCCGGTGTACATATTTTTCATCTAATGAAAACGTTTCACTAATGATTCATGGCGTGGTATAACCATGATAATGAACAGAGAAATCAACAGCCACAATTGCATATATTCGGAATTTAAGCTTCTTGTGTCAGACAAATAAAATAATCACATTAAATTAAATGACTGCATCGCTGATAGAATTTAACTCAGAGAAAAATTGCCACAATTAAATCAAAGAAAATTTATTTAGAATTTAGTACATCGGTTCCATCCGAATGGTTTCACTAGAGGGAAATATTTAACATTAAAATGTTAGTCTCTTTTTTTAATTGACAATGTTATCCTTTCTAAATATTTTTGCTGTAAATGCGTGAATAGAAATGTAGTTTATAAGAATAATCTCAAATGTTGCCTCACCAATTTTGTTCGCCATTTTTGTGACATGCCAGAGATGAAATAATTTCGTAAGACATGTGAGAAATTTGTTGAATATAATTACTATTCAACCATTTTCTATGTTTCCCAGATCTATACAGACAACCACTGCGAAGATGACAAGATATCACTGAAACATTAGATAAATGATGACGTATAAGCATTTGTTTAATTTACAATTTATACACTATTAAAAATAAAAATACATATATATGCGTGAGTTTGGGCGGGTGCATGCGGGCGGTTTCATTTGGGCGGAAGTACATATTGTATTCTCCATACAGATATATTTAATGATGCAAAGAAAATACTGCTTAAACTCAAAAACCCATAATACCATAAAAATATGAGAAAATCACTTTACCATTTAATCACAAGTTTATATATTAATAACAAGGCACAACGACAAGTGTGCATGTGTCAGTGTGCGCATTTGTATACATATATATGTCTGTGTGTGTGCGTTTACGTGTATATCTATATGTGAATATGCATGTGTGTACCAGTGCGTAATCGTATGAATATAAGCATATGCGTACAAAATGAAATAATAATAACAATTTAATTATAAACCTAACCTCCTCCAATTAATACCCTCATACTACTTAAGATATCACCAAATCATATAAGAAAACGATATAATGACACAGTGAAGACATGTAAATATTACTGTATTATTTAAACATTTACATTAATTATTGAAGTAAAAAAATCACTGAAATACTATTTTCCTGACTCAAGAAAAAAATAAAACACTAAACAATTAACAAGGGCGATACGTCTAGAAACCTGGAAGTTAAATGGTAATAATGAAAGAAAAAAGGAAAAAGAGAAAAACGATTAAGGAGTAAGTGTAAAGTGAAAGAAAGTAACAAAAACTACACGATAATCACATTCTACGACATTCTACACGTACATACATACATACATGTGCGCATGCGCTCGTGAAAACACACACGCACATATACCCAATAAAAAAACAAACTTGCACCAATGAAAAGTGCACATAAAAAAGATGAAGATGTATAAATAGTCACTTGCTGATACTCCTAACGATTGGACGGCGTAATTCCCGAGGGTTCCATCTACGAAACTCTGGAGTCGGGATGCTGAAGATAACATCAATCAGCTAAGTGACAAACCTTTTACTTATATTAATTCTTTCTCTCGCTAACTCTCTCTCTCTCTCTCTCTCTCTATATATATATATATATATATATATATAGTCAACTCGTATCGGGGTTTTTTCTTTGGGCCTTGAACCTGTGTCTGTGCGATTATTTTCGACAGACTTTCCTGTTCCTGGCTCTTTCTTTTTTTAAAACCTTTTTTTTCCTTCGAGATTGATTTGGCTGTTGTTAAATCAAGAGTTCGAAGGTTTTTCGACACGAGTATAGTTACCTATATTTATATATATATATATATATATATATATATATATATATATATATATATATTTGTGTATTTAGGCAGCAATCCTTCTTTCAAGCACATTTCATTAAAAACGACTGACAAGGTGCTTTTATTCGTTTTATTATATCTTTTATATATTTTATTTTATTATATATTTATTATATCGTTTTATTCGTCAGTCGTTTTTAATGAAATGTGCTTGAAACGAGAAATTATATAAAAAACTAAATAAAAGCACCTTGTCAGTCGTTTTTAATGAAATATATATATATATATATATATAAAATTATTATTATTAGTAGTAGTAGTAGTAGTAGTAGTAGTAGTAGTGTACCCGTACAGTCAAAAGTAACGGAAATTGTTAGAAAGTTTTAGTGAGATTAATTGAAACCAAAATATTAAAACAATGTAGTGAAATTAAATAAAGCGGAAATAAAGAATTCACAACTAAAATAGAGGCCAAGGAACCGTTTAATTAATCTGTTCGTTTTATATTTTTAGGTGTTCACTGGTATCTAGGATTTATGATTACTCCTGGTATTTACTCCCTTTTCACTACAGATGGAACATAAAAGAAATAAATGAATGCATATTGATAATTATTATGGGGTTTCATTCTTCTTCTTATTATTATTATTATTATTATTATTATTATTATTATTTCTTGAATTATTTTCTAATCAAATAATCAACGTAACAGTAAAATAATCTGAAATATATTTAGGTTAATTTCTGTGTGAATTTCGGGAAAGATAATTATTATTATTATTATTTCCATGCCAACTATTGTCCTGATATTTGTTATTGGCACAACATTGTCGATCATTGTGACCACCGGTCCCTATCAGATGATTTTCTATCCAGGTAACCTCACGGAATTTCGAATTGAAACATTTATTTAATCTACGAAGGTAGACTATTTTTATTTCGCCGTTCATGTCTAGTGATATCTATTACTAGACGGAACGACAAGCAATTGATGAAGGCCGGAGAGAACACTGACCAAAACTTTGTGATAATATCAACAAAAAGATGATGACAAGAATGTAAATAAAAGTTAATAGTTTTAGCCTAGATTTTCAGATCAGAATGCATTTTAAATTATGTTGTCAACTGGTAATGTTTATTTTTTTTTGACAATAACAACAAATTTAGATTAATTATTTATTACAAAAAATCGAAAACTTTATAGTTAAAAATAATAATTCACCTCTTAGAACAAAATTAAATAGGGCAAATATTATTTACGAATTTAAATGCGCATTAAGGAATTGTATTCCTAATCAATCAAAATTCGTAAATATTTATATAGGCTAATCTACAACATGTTTGACACGAAGAGTCACACTACTCCTTTCAGACCATAGCTCAATTAGGTCTCATTTAAATACTAGTAGAATCCTACCAGATCCTATTAGTAACATACTGCTACACAAATATAAAGACATCATCTACATGCAAAAAAGGGACTAAAAATAATGGAAACCTTATTAATAAAAACAAAAAAAACAACACTCAATAATATCAACTATGAACATGGATACAATATCTTGACCGTGTTTGGAAATGAAAACATCTTATAAATGCAGACATACAACAATCTATTTCATGTTAACAGTTAATATAGTTCAACAATGAAAATGGCTAAATGTATAGCCGAACGCGCTCGGATAAAATGAACAATAGATCTCATGGGAAATTGTATGAACAACTAAATCGAACACCTTGTATGTCGTATTCAATGAAATGTGCATGAAAGACGGATTGGTGCATATATATATATATATATATATATATATATATATATATATACATATATATATGTGTGTGTGTGTGTGTGTGTATATATATATATATACTATAATATTATAAATTAACTGATTTAAAATATGGTTTATTCGCTACACAGCAATAACCATGTTTAAAAAAATGAAGCTAAAAACTTCAAGTTTAATTATATAATTAAATTAAAAGCATTAGTTCTGTTTCATCTTCAAGCGAATTTTGGAATAACTTATTTTTAAATTTACTGAGTTTCAAACGCACATATAAATTCATAATTTCCTGTTTCCAAGGATACAGAGAAATCCATTCATTCAGACAGGGGCGGTAGCGTGTTCATTTTTATTAACTATCGTTGTATCAATTATTAGTTACGTTCGAAAAAGAGGTTAAGTTTATGGAGGGTAGGGGTGCATTTTTCAACGAATTCTGACATCCGTTAAATGCATTCCTTATAAAAAAAACAATGCCAATCCTTTATATATACACCCTAAATCAAATTATCCTCCATCTATAATTAAGCATATACCTTTATCTATCGAAAAAAGAATAAGCACAAATTCAGCAAATGAGAAGATTTTCTATGAACATATTAATTTCTATAATAAAGCTCTAAAAGATAGTGGCTACAAAAACTAACTTATATAAAAAAGAAAAATAGAAAGCATAGAAAAACAGAAGTAGAAAAATAATTTGGTATACACCTCCATACAACCAAATGGTAAAGAATAATTTAGGACAAAATTCCTTGCATTAATAGTTAAGCACTTTCCTAGAGAAAGTAAACTAAGTACTATATTCAATAAAAATACACTAAAATTAAGTTACAGCTGTACTGAAAACTTAGAATAAATTATTAAGGAACATAATGCTAATATCTACAATAAACACTTAGACCAAAACCAAAGAAATTTAGACAATATAAAAATAAAAAGAGATGAAGATAAACAAAAATTATGTAACTGTAGAAATCCTCATAACTGTCTTGTACAAAGTAAATGTCGCACGGAATTATATTACCAATGCAATATCACATCTATTGAGAATCTCGAGAACATAAAAATCTATATAGGTTGCACAAACCATGAGTTCAAAAACAGGTTCAATCAACTTCAAACTTCATTTAGGATAAATAAATACAGAAATCAGACATCCCTTTCAAAATATTTCTGGCACTTAAAAGAATCTAGTAAAACACCTACAGTAAAATTCAAATTGATAAGAAAAGCTAGAATAGGTAGGTCATTAAATGACCCATGTCCTTTGTGCATACGTGAGAAACTATATATGACTAAGTTTATAAAAAAAGAAAATTTACTGAATCAAAGAAATGAAATAGCTATTCTTTGTCGTCATTGTCAAAAGTTTTCCTTAAATAATATTTAAAAATAAAATTAAAAAATGGAAACTGGTAATATACATACTTATATTTGATCTGAAAGAATAATTTTAAATAATTTAAGTAATTCTATTACGTTTACTTGATTTTAAAAGAAATATAGAGTAATTAGTAAGAAATATGAGTAATTAAGAGTAAAAATATTTTAAAATTGTAGTTAAATATAACGTATTCTAATTAAACACCCCTTTTAGAAAGAATCTTTAAGTATAAAAGTACGACAAAATGCCGAAAATCATTTTGTCGTTAATAATAATAATAATAATAATAATAAAACGACATGCGTTTAACGGATGTCAGAATTCGTTGAAAAATGCACCCCTACCCTCCCTAAATTTAACCTCTTTTTCGTACTAACGCATAATTGATACAACAATAGTTAATAAAAATGAACACGCTACCGCCCCTGTCTGAATGAATGGTTTTCTCTGTATCCTTGGAAATAGGAAATTGCGAATTTATATTGCGTTTAAAACTCAGTAAATTTAAAAATAAGTTATTCCAAAGATAAAACAGAAGTATTGCTTTAAATTTAATTATATAAATAAATCTGAAGTTTTATCTTCATTTTTTGAAACATGGTTATTATTGTGTAGTTTCTTTGAGTCGCATATCTATGGTTTATATATATATATATATATATATATATATATATATATATATATATATATATGTATATGTGTGCGTGTGTGTGTGTACGTGTGTGTGTAAAATTGTTAACAGTTTTAAATATATACGTTTGCAGATGCTTATTCATTTGGCCATTTGTAATTATTGCTGTGGAGTAAATACCCCCCTCCCACACACACACACACACACACCGGTAATACAAATGAACAAGGCAAGACGACTTAAATAAAGTAGTCCTTTGGAGAATTTTCACAGGAGAATTTCTAACAGACGTCACAATGAGTAGCTTTAGCAAGACATCATATTATAACCGCTCGGTGTGAGTTATGACAGTGGTGACGAGGGATCGAATCTCATCCGAGTAGGACAAAAATACATTTTTACTGCTTTGTCTCACATGATAACAGTGACGACGATAAATGAGAACCACGTCGGTTTATTTTTTTTCTATGCGGTGTGTGTAAAAAAGGAAAAAAGAGAATGAGGGAAATATATATATATTCTTCAAATACGGAGGAATTATTAGCCAAAGTGGTAAAATTATAACAGCAGCAACAACAGTCGACTGTCCCTTTAAGAATTCAAAGTGCTACAAGTGTGGAAATGTAGAACATAAAAAGTCACACTGTAAAAGTAAAGCAAGGAAAGTTCCTCACAGAAAAAAATTCGCCCACAGCGTTGCTATGTACAGAATGCATAAGAAAATGTTTGTATGTGAAATTTAATAATATGGATGTAAAAATGAAAATTAGATACTGGCAGTGATATCACAATCAACGAAGCCACATAGAAAGCAAAAGGAAAACCTTCATTAAAAAGAACTTCGAAAATAGCACGTGGCGTAGGGGATGCAAATTCATTTTTCGTGAAATGACTTGTAACGTCTCATTCCGTAACAATTGTGTAAAAGCTCAGGCTTATGTATTAAAAATACTATAAATTTATTCGGTACTGACTGGATGGTGTTATTTGAAATGTAGGGTTTAGCTATAAATATTTATTGCAAAAATGTAAGTGGACCAGCGACCAGTTTAAAAAAACAATGTGAAAATTTAAAGGAAGATTTGAAATAATGTTTTCTGGATGTTCTGTCGAATGAGTTGGGTCGGTGTTCCAAAGTCAAAGCGCAATTTCAAGTAAAAAAAGGTCGACGCCAGTGTTTAAACCGGAACATAGTGTACCATTCGCAGCATTGGATCAATTCAACGAATAATTAGACAGACTTGAAAAAAAGGTACATAGTGTACCATTCGCAGCATTGGATCAATTCAACGAATAATTAGACAGACTTGAAAAAAAGGTATAAGGGGAAAATAAGTTTAGAATAGGCAACACCAGTAAAATATCTAAAGAAAAAAATGATAAAAGTTCTGTTTCTGCCTATTTTTCGACAGTATTAAAACAAATTATGGATATTTAGTTTGCAGATTTTTAATTCGCAGTTGCTTATCTGGATGATATATTAATTAAAAGTGTATCTAAGGAATAACATATCGGGCATGTGAAAATAGGTTTTGAAAAAATAGATGAATACGGGTTCAAACTCAGTGAAGGAAAATTCGGAATGTTTTGTCTAATATAAGTACCTAGGACAAATCATTAACAAAAACGGTCGTCAACCAGATCCGCCAGGAGCTAGTGCAATTAAGATTATGCCTCCTCCAACAAACGTTACTAATTTACAAGCATTTCTTGGACTAGTAAACTATCATTAAATTTATATTCTTAATATGCAGAATTCGAGAGTTCCACTGAACAATTCGCTGAAAAAAGGGGTGTAAATTGGAAATGGACTTAGAAGTGTAAGAGGACGTTTGTAGAAATCAAGAAAATACTAAAGTCAGACTTATCATTAGCGAAATACTATTCAAAAGCAGAAATTGTATATGCTTCAGATGCTAGTGACTATAGGATAGGAGAGGTATTTCTGCATAAATATGATGATAGTAGCATGAAAGCCATTGAACATGCTTCACTTTTGCTACTACCGACAGAAAAACTACAGCCAGATCGAAAAAGAGGTGTTAGCAATAATATTTGCAATGATAATTGCAATTTACAAATTTGTACACGGAAGGTGTTGTCGTTTTCAGACAGACCATCGGCATCTATTATCAATTTATGGTTGGATAAAAGGAATTGTTCGCATGCCCGGATATAAGAGAAACCCGGATATAAGAGATATTTTATCTGGTCCCAAATTAGAGCCATACTTATCTAAACAAAATAGACCAAACTCGGATATAAGAGAAACCCGGATATAAGAGACTTATCCGGTCCCGACAACTCTCTTATGTCCGGGTTACACTGTATAACGAATAGATTATAACGCTGAGGTGCCATCTTATTATTAAATTATGATTTCAGTATGGAATACCAACCGTCCAAATATTAGGACATACTGATGGTTTATGAAGTTTGATACCAAAAAATACTGAACTGTCTGAGTACATTGATATCGCAACATTAAAAAGTTAAATGGAAATTAAAATATATCATGTAATATAGTTCGCAAACTACCAGTTACCCTGGAAGAAATAAAAGTAAAAACAAAACAAGACATGTTTATTTTGAAAATAAATAAGTCTAAAAGTAAAATAGACAATTTTTTTAGAATGAAATCCAAGCTTACTCGCTCTCTGACTGATTACTGATTTTTGCACCTACCATATTACATAATGGGCATCCTGGAATTTGATGGATTAAATTACGTATGAGAAGCTATGTATACTGGACGAAAATGGATGGAGACATTGAAAAATTAGTAAAATCCTGCCGAGGTTATTCTCTGACAGCAAAATCACCTACCACGAAATTACAACCTTGGTTAAAGACACATACTCCGTGGTCATGATTACACATAGATTTCGCAGGTTCAATAAACAGATCACATCTTTTGGTAGTGGATAGCTTTACGAAGTGGACGGAAATTTGTAAGTGCAGAAAACCATCTCCCACGGTTACAGTGAATTTTGTACACTAACTGCTGGCACGATATGGCATTCTGGATGTCATAGTCTCGGATAACGGTACGAAATTCACTGCTTACGTATTTAAAGATTTTTGTAAAATGTTCTCGAGTGAACATATTACTACCCTGCTGTATCACCCAAGATCAAACGGACAAGCTGAACGGTATATGGGTACTTTTAATAGATCTTTGAAAAAAGCAAGTAATTAAAAAGTAAGCGAAGAAGTACTACAAAAATACTTGAGAGTATACCGGATAACGACGGATCCCAAAACACCGTCAGACATGTCGCCGGCAGAATCGATGTTCGCAAGAAAAATTAAATCAGCGAAATTTTCAAATTTGGCGAAAAAGTGTTTTTCAGAGTCTATAAAAATGGAAAAGAAATGTGGAAAGACGGTCAAGAATTGGAAAATGATATATATGGTAAAAAATGGGAACACAAAAGCTATTGAAATCATTTAAAGAAAAGGTTTACTGAAGTAAGTTCTTCAAAAAAGGAAGAACGTATGAAAGTACTGTATGATACTTTTGATTTACCAACACCCAAAGAATTCGTTGAACGTACGAGTATGATTACCAGAAAAAAGAAACATAGGGAACAAAACGAGAGCTTGACCCAAATCGAAAAACATAAAAAGTTCAGTACGTTGACAAACTCACCAGAGAGAGGAGGGGTGAATACTAAGAAATAAAATGAAATATTTACTAATAAAAAACCTCAAAAGCGGCTGGTGTTGTGGAATAAATACACTCCCCGTAACACAAATGAACTAGGCAAGACGCCTTAAATAGAATTTCTAACAGACGTCAAGGCGAGTAGCCTAAGCAAGACATAATATTATAACCGCTAGGAGTGAGTTATAACTAGTGTACTCGTGCCGTCAAAATTGAAGGAATGTAATATAAGTAATATGTATTATATTGTAAGTAATTTAGTTTAATTCAAGTATAATACTGTAATTTAAATAGTTCGTTGTCAACATTAATAATAGAACAGTGTACAATTTATAAACACCTAAAAAAGATATCCGTGTATTATCCTCATAGATGTTGCATATTTATAGCCAAAATTATGTTTACAAAAGTTCCCGAAACTCAATATTTTTTGTGTAAACTTTGGTAGGTCTGATTAATCCTTGATCGTCCGTAGATTCAATCTTTAATTTCAGAGTCTGATTACCTGTCATCCTACTAAAAGCAACGTATCATCAGATATTTTTCCTCAAGCTATTACCAAGTTCCACAAGATATGCTCCGAAATGTAACATACAATAATTAACAACAAATTTAAATATAATTACACACCTAGTACCATCCAACCCACCTTTTTTCAAAAAACAATTATCATCATATTATTTGTATTTGCGAAGATATCTGAAAATTAAAAATACGTAATAATTGCATTAGAATCCATTTTTAGCTATGAAAGTGTTTGGAAATTCGCAGAATTAAAAAGTAAAAACGAACTAGAATAATTATTATTCTTGTTCCTTTTTACTTTTTAATTCTTCTGGTAATTTTGACACGCTATATATATTTTTTAAATTTTGGTTCCAATCCTAGCCATGTTTGCGCAGTATTTTTTTTTTAAATTTTGTTCTATTGAATTAATGTTTAAAAATTGACGTGAGTAAAGTTGAACTAATTTTTATTATAAAAAACTAAACTAATCAACATATAGACACGAATTAGCTTTTATAAAATCTGTAATGATTTGCACTGCATTTCTTCACAAAGTTCTGTAAGACTTTCTAGAAGAATTTCTTTTTGTATAGAATTGCTTTCTAGCAAAATCTCCTTTAAATATAATTTGAATAAAAACTCTATTTCCATTTCAAAGATTTACAAGAGGCAATAATTCTCCTAGTTAGTTCTATCTGCTTAATTTATAATTTATGTATAACTATATCGCAGACAAAAAGACTAATTAATCTTATTTGTGTCATTGCTTGCTCTATGATGTTTATAGAACTAGTAACTTAATACAGACAATAAAGAATATTTATGTCTCTATACTCAAATACAAATAACTGTGCATTAATGTCATAAATGTTGCAGGAAGAATAAAATTGTGGTTGTGATGTTTTGATAACATTCGCACTAGAAGTCAAGTCGCTTTACATAATAACCTTTTGAAAGTGTCTATTGAAGCAGATCCTTGTCATAGCAAGAGATATTTAATAAGCATGCACAATACATCATCTTCAATTATGGCCAAACATCTTTAACAATTAAGAAATAAATGTAAGATAATAAGTTTGGTATATCATGGAATTTATCGGAGAATCGAGCACAAAGTTCAATCGAATATAACCAGGAATTAAAACTTTTCTTTTGGGGAATCAATAGAGGCTATTTGAAAATGTAATATAAATTTCAAGCGAAACAAATATTAATTGACTGCATCAATGGGCTAGACTGGTGACCTGTTATAAATTATACAAAATCCTTTCCAAGTTGTGTTCGATTATCCTCAATTCCGAAAATGATCAATATCTTGACATAATCTCTGAAATGGGAATATTCAGAATTTGGTGTGAATGGGCATTAAAATATTTGTAGTATATGACTCATGTCAGATGTACCCAAAATAATCTTTCATTCAGCGTCCATCACAGGAGACAGGTGCGTTAGCAAGTTGACCTGTGCGATAAATTCCTAACCGCCAGCTGTTGATCAGCGCCTTCACTAGATGTTAGCAGCTACCGACGGCATATAAACGCGTGGACGACTTTGCGTTTCGAAGGTGCACACGTGAGCAAACCGGATGTCAAATATCCACCCGTGAAGAGACTAGAATGGAGTCTCCAAAATCCTTGCGAGAATGTCGAATCCTAGTTCGGAGAAATCCCCAAAGCTACACATCCACTCGCGGACCGTAACTGAAGAAAGAATGTTACGCATGTTACTGAGCAACTACAACGTTGCAAACACAACATAGCTTCAAAAATATTTCTCTTCACTCACTTCTATTTTTCTCCATTATATTTCATGACAAAGGAAATATATATAAGAAAAGGGAAAACGAGTAGAGCGAATGAATATCAACCTTTCGAAAATTTATTTGTCCGAAATGAACGTAAACAGTTTCTATATTAACTTACATTCACATTTACTGAACTAATAGACATTGTTCCATTGTAGGTGGACGCTTAATAATTATATAACTTTACTTATCTTGCAAATTACGGACATTACCTGTATTCTATTTTTTCATCATGGCATACACAATAATCCGTAAAAGACATTGTCTGCATAGATATTTTTTGTGCGTAGATATCATAAAAAGAACTTCATATACCTGCTTGTTGTCAACATTTAAAATATTTATTGTGTTAGAATTTTCATAAATGCATCAACGTAGCATCTTTGACCGTAAAAAGATATAAGGAATATTTTACAGCATTTAACCTTTTTTGGGATTGTAGGAAATCCCAACTTAACCCGGAAGACTCAGTGCCATTATTTTCTATATATATTCAAAAATGTTTTTGTGTTACGGAATATTTTCATGTTTTAACATGAGTTATATTTTGAGATTCCTTAATATCTTTTAATACAATGTTAATATCCTTTTTTGGCAAAATGAATTGTGCAGACTGTTCCTTGGTGGAAATTGCTTTATGATTAGGGGAAAAGAATTTGAAAGAATTTTGTCGAAATATTATTTTGCTAAGAACTTCCATCTGTATCAATAGTTATATACTGGAAGAGTCCCGCGAAAAGATGCAAACACGCATTAAATCTCACAGATGAGTGGCAGAGAACTAACACAAAATTTCACATATTGATGCACACACTTATATACATTAACCATCTAAATTTCGCGACAGAAATATACATGTATTAAGTAATTTAATTCTTTTAGGTAATTTTTCAATATAGCATAATAAGTAAAATGACGACACATTTAAAGCCATTTTAAATTAAATAGGTTCTGAATGTAATAATATATATAGTAATACATTTCTCATTTAATATTATTTTATCGCAATAGTCATTTTCACTTAATTTATGAATACAGTTTGACATTGTCATGATATCTTATGTGGTTGAATATGTGGCTGGCGGTTCCTGGCTCACTAACTTCGTTGGACGACTGGTGAACATCTTTGTCGCTAAAAAGAACTTTTAGCAATGGCTGTCAGTGTTCGGTAATGGTCAGCGTCGGTTGCGTCGCTACGTTATTTTCCACAATTTTCTTGGAACCAATATTCTAAAGTTGGCCTATCAGTGTCTCTTAATGAAAATCAAATTAGATGTATTTTTACCAAGAGAAATGTTTCTTCTCGTGGTGTTAAACATCACAATGCATATATTCTGAACTGACTACTTTTATTGCCCTTAGTAGGGGAACAGTAGTAACTGCATGCCAAAGTTAATCTTTTTGCTTATTACTTTCTAACAGTTTTAAGTCGCGTGTTCGCTAAGGGGCAAATTTCTCAGTGAAGAATCAATCGCCCTCTCACTAATTAATAATTTGTTAATTCACCGTCAAAAACCACTGTAGACCATTAAATGTTTCCCTTTTTGTGATAACCGATGCCAATGATCTGATCGAGACGTGCAACAAGAAAACAAAATAAGACTTAATATTATGTATGTTTTTTTGTTTTTTTTTAACTCTCCTCAACTGAGGATTTTGCACGTTGACAAATCTTCTGAATTCAAAACTATCACATGTATTGTATTTCAGAAATATGATATGTTTCCGAAAAGACACGACGGCGGTTAATACTTAAAAGATATTTATCTCTTCCTAATCCTTTTCCTCCTTTAATTCATACACATAACGATAGAACAGTTCGAAATTGAGTTTTACACTTTCTATGATATAAATAACTAATGTAATATAGTAAACTAATTATAATAATTTTCTGCTAGATTTCTGTGAGCAAAGAAGATAGCATCACACCATAAACTCTAGTGATCATCGTTCAAGTATATCAATAGTTTCTAAAATTGGAGATACGTAAAATGCTTCTAACTCAGTTGATGATCAAAGAACAGAGAAAAACCATCATCCAAATGGATCGTTAAATTCATCGACACAAAGAAAATGACTACGATCTATATATGAAATTGTATGAGCCAAAGGATTAAGAATGGGTTGAATTACAATGAAGATCTTGCCTATGGTAAATTTAGCTTCTGAAACTATGATCTCAAAACATATTATGTTTTCTTAAAGAACTGTCTGGTATGCATCAAATTCAGCAAGGATTATAGGGATTGGAATCCGAAAATGGAATATCAAGTTATGTGTCCAAACAAATCAATATTTCACATATTTGCGTTTGATTGCAGAAGGTACATTAGAAGGATAGGGCAAAAGTGGCACCGACCCCATATTAAAACAAACGCTGAACACACAAGAATGTCTGCAATCGAGATTCCCAGATAGATATTAAATAGTTTTGTTTTTTTATTGACAAGGTTAGTTTTGGAATCATACAATTATATTTTATTCTATTTTATATTCGCTCTTATTTGTAATGACATGTTGGTACACAACAGGCAGTTCTTCGAAACACTTTAAATAAAGTTCTACAGGGTTTCATGTTTAATTGTTCTCTACAGGCTCTTGAAACTGGTTTTCATTAGAGAAAATTTCCCCATCAATGCGTTTTGCAGCGATGGACATTGGCAATAATCGGTTGGTGCAAGATGGTGGGTGTGGCAGAACAGAACAGACCAGGCAAATTACAAAAGATTTTCTATATTCTTTTTGCTGTATGCGGCCCTACGTTGAGACGAACGTCATTTTTCCTTTAATCCACTGTGTATGCTGCCATTGCTGCACAGAATCTAAGGTATATTAATGTACTCCAAATATATTCTTAGCTGCCACGTATAATTAAGAGTTAGGATAAATAAATTCCACATTTTTAAAAATGGAAATTACTTATGACTCAAGCTATAATTTCCGGAATAATACTCAGTAGAAAGTAAGTCTTTTACGGCTTGACAAAAACTTGTAATGTTTCGATATCAAGATGGTCTAGATTTAATTTATCCACCTTCAAAGATGATAAGACAATAGATCATGTGAACGTATGCAAATAAATGTAGGCTTTATGGTCACTCAAACCTTTACCAAAAGACATATTAATCCAAAAAGGTTCTCAACAAAACTTGAGAACATAAAGACAATTGATCCGTTTGACAGATTATCGTCGAAGCAGAAATGAATCACACAAGTCCAGCCAGACGTATATCATACAAAATCTAGCATTAGAATCTTACACTTTATTGCATCGATGAGTTTGAGACCTTGTACCGGTCTTTTACTGATGCAATGTTGAATGTCGCTATTTTGAGACAGGAAGAAAAGAAAGACATAAATAACTGCGTCACAGAATAAAACTTCGTTCACTTCTCTGTCTTTTTTCTATCCTGTCGTTCGCCAAATCCGCTTGGCAGTCAAATTGCAATTTGTGTAATGGCGGTACATTGAAGCGTTAGACTCGATTACATTGATCTTTTAGTCATGTTGGCTTGAAACGAGGCGGAAAATCAGAGCTGGCAAACGATGGTGTTTCTTCTTTTGCTTCAGTTAAGCCGACTTTGAACAGTTCCGCCTGTTTGCGAACCGGATTCATTTTCCATGGAGGAGAATCATTATTATTCACCGTTTTTGTTCTTGCCCGTTGCAGCTATTAAAATTCCTGAGTTCAAACGCATGAACAAAATGTTTCTCGATATCGTAACCATGTCCTTCCAGTCGACAGATAAGTCAGCCTCCAACCTTGCTAAACTGATTTTAGATTTTACTCTATTAGTTTCTTTGAATATATAATCAGTGTGGACAGAGTTCAACTTCTCATAACGACAATCTGTTTCATGATTGAAGGCAAACTTCAGGCCATCTCTTCACACTGCTTATATTTCCGTACGGACTACCCCAGATATTCAACACTTACCTTATTCCTTTGTATATGTCTGTAGAGGTTTGCATCTTTGTACTTAAAAACATATTTAAGAGTAGCACATCATATATAATTTAAATGATACAAATCTTTTAAAGATACTTTGCAAAGCGTATCCAAGCAATGTCCAGTAGACAAAGAGCGTTTTAGTGATGCGTACTTTGTTTATAATGTCATCTAAATCTCTTAGAAACGCTTCCTTTAGTCGAAATATACGACCTTAAATAAAATATGGTGACGAAATCGATATAGAATAAAGATCTTTAGCGTAAATTAATATTTGACTATTTTGTTTTAATATTACTCCAAAAGATAAATTTGTTACGCGTCGAGACCAAGTTTACTTTAAAAGTTATGAAAATCGGTTTAAATCTCAAAATAATCTTTTTTTTTACTTCAAAATTATAGATTATAGAATTAAAATCAAAAGTTGAAATCATTTCGTAATAAATATGGCGTAGACAAACAGAGATTTGAGGAGCCATATATGGTGGTGTTGGTGGCTCCCAGTTACAAACGCCTGCTCAAGCACATTTCTTCAACACCTAGAGTCCGCCCATGGCTGATTGTCCAACTCTGCTGAGCGGACCTTAGTTACAGTTTCTGAAAGAGAGCAAACATTATATAGCATAATCAACAGTTTGAACAAGCCCTGTATGTTCAAACCGTCGGTCCCGATGACGTTGGGCTAACACAACCATCGACGGATCCCAGATAGTTCCGTCATTCAGAAAGCTTGAGATAACACGTAGAGTTGTTTTCAGCCATTTTCCAAAGGTGTCGCACGCTGGGATTGCCTCCCCAGGCAGATAACATCAAGAAGTTACCTTCCTGGTTTCATGGTCAGAAACTGAACGTTCTAACCACTTGTCCACGCATCCATATATAACGGATAAAACGGAAAAAAAACTTCCGTTATATATGCGTGCGTAGCCCCTCGGTAGAAAGAAAATGCAGACATGTATTTATTGATGAAGGAGCGTCAACAAATGAAACTTCCCTATCATATGCCAAGATATCCCAGCAGATTAAACTACATGAAAAGCAAATAAAATTTGAAAATATATTTAAGAGAATGATTAAAATAGGAAGGAAAGTCATGATTCACATTAATGTATCCATTGTTCTTAATTTACAAAATATTCATTTTAATTATTTGATATTTTATACAATTAGTGTTATTAATTCAAATTTCAAGTTTTATTGCACTTTCATTATAGATAATGGCGCGTATGTAAAAATATAATTTTTATATATCGGAAAAATTAACAATAAAATTATATTTGTAAAATAACTATTCACTCTACCTACAAAAATATGCACAGATACTTTCATCATTTCAAATAAGGCTGCATATATTAATATGCTTTCTGCTATGTCAAAGGTGGATGCTTGTTTATATTGCAGTGGAGTTTGAATCTTTCTGGCATTAACTATAAATCTATGCTTTGTTATAAATAGTAGCAAATGATATCTGGCATGAGAGAACCTATTAAGCTGATGTGTGCAAATGAATGTGTCCATATATAAACAATTAAATATATATTTACCGGACATGATGAACGTGAATCAACGGCTTACGAATAGTGAACTATGTAAGGAACTGAATTCCGGCTTCAAAGGTAGGGAATAGTGTTGAAATTGTTGTGATACCATAGAGTTTGTACAAGTTGGTGC
The DNA here is from genome assembly GCA_964036315.1 of Acanthosepion esculentum. Lineage (NCBI taxonomy): Eukaryota > Metazoa > Mollusca > Cephalopoda > Sepiida > Sepiidae > Acanthosepion > Acanthosepion esculentum. The sequence continues at coordinate 109,346,094 of OZ038486.1, read as the reverse complement.
CAACGGATGTTTGCACAAGTACAAAAAGTGCACGGAATGTAATTCTGCCAGATTTCGACGTACAAATAAGAGTCTGAACCTGAGGAATTCCTAGACCTCATCATTACTAGTGACGAGACGTCGTGTTATCAAGACGAGCGAGAATCAAATCTACTGTGCTGACATGTAAATTTCCCAGCAAAGAAAACGTTCACAATCAGCGGAAAAAGTGGGATGCATTTTCTTTTGAAATATTAAAAATGTTATATGCCTATATTTACTGGAACCCGAAAATATATCAAGCTTGACAGGTAGGTTTGCAATACAAACTAAAATGAAGGAGGTGAATTGCAGATTAAGCCCAATGATGCAACGCGACATACTCTAACCTTCACCTTTGTAAAGCTTTCTTTTTCTGTCGGAATATTTTAAATTTGAAGATATATGCATTTCTGGGCAATATATTAATCTTACATATGAGACAGACAAATTTTGGGAGCATCATATCCACCAAATTGCAACAGCTCATACTCAATGACCTCCATTTGTACGCGGTAAGAATTTTCAGACGAACACGCTATTCAATTCACGATAGTAGAGTGATCTCCTTCAACTTCCCATGCTTAGGCAATATTTCGTATCGTTTAATTTTATATTTGTATCGTACGCCTGTTTCTTCCACTGAATCAGATTACATAACTATGAGAGAAATTATCAAATCAGTACGGACCCGACATGATACACAAATGGAGACGATTTGAAAAATCCGTTAAATACTGGCACGAAAAATAATATATTTTATATTCTTCTGTAGATATATAACCTGAAGCTAATTCCACTTAGCTATCCGAACATTTGTCAATTCCAGAATGGAACGAACGGATGCGTAAAGATCAGGCCCACATTTGTTATGGAAAAAATGCATCAAAACTGTTGCATCAAATATCAGTTATGAACTGAACTCTTTAGCCAGATGGAAGCGATTCTCGACCGAATATTATCAGAAGGGGATAAAAATAGAATTCAACATGATTAAAATCAAAACAAGACAGCGGCTATCATATCATGACATTAACAATGTCCACCGAAGTGCTACAACAATTAAGTTTCTCTGAAGAATGACGGTTGGACAAATTCGAAACAAATATATTGTAGAGTGAAACAAACTAGATGAGCAGTCAGGATGGAATTGCTTTTTCGGTATATCGTGACTTTTCTAATATCAACCTGAAATCATTGCGATAATACGTATTATATTATACATACCTTTATGTATTCCAAACCACTCATAGGCCTGTCAAAAATTACAATTTATTTGAATTATTTAGCAATGTGACCTAACCCACAGATAAAAATATTCTTAACTATAATCCATTGACACTGTCCAATGAGAAATTGTTTTATTAAAGATCATGAAAGCAATAAACATTCAATTATTTCTTGACAAACATTAAAACATTGTTATGTGTATAAAGCCTAATGATGGACTGGAATAAAGTATATGGAACAATATAAACTGATCAATAAGTTTTACTTTATGAATGCTATATTTTCAGTGAATTGTCTTGATATTAATCTCCTAGTGAACTGGACATTATATTTAAATGATTAAGAAATGAACATTATTATTTGTTAAAATGTTTAGATATTTTTATTAGAATGTTCAGTTTATTGTATTAGGTAGAAATATTTCGCTTAATTTGGTAATAAAATAAGTTTATTAGGTACATTAATTTTATTCTTAATTTAATATATATTTATTTATATTAAGTCCAGTCCGCCACAAATTTTACTATCGAAGGGCCACAAAAATCGGACACATGATATTAGAAATTTTTTATTCAGCATCAAATGAAAAAAAAAACAACCAACTAATGTACGTTAATGAAACCATGTCAATATAAATCTAAATTAGTCATACTGATGTTAAACATATTTCATATCAATATGAAATTCTTATATTATCGCAAGCAAAAGTTCCTTGCTTGCAGCAAGATGATTTTACCTTCATTTGGTCTTTATCATAATAAGTTAATCTTGGTAAATATTCTTGCTGCTAAAAAATAAAAAGCCAACTTGTTTACACAGTTTGTACAACAACCTGATTCTAATTTTGGGACAGTATAACCACATTTTATTAAGCAACAGAATTATTTATCACCTTTCCTTGTTTTTAAGGTTATATTATTTTTTTTTGGTTTTCACTGTTGAATCCAGTGTTTTTTTTTTTCTTTCCAATTAACGTTCCATTTAAATGATTGGTGACTTCATGAATAACCTATTTAGATTTGGGGGCAAAAAAATTTGCAAGCTTAAAACATCGTTAAGTTTTATTTTTTTTTAATTTCTTGTGTTGACAATTTTTTGAAACAGCGATTTAATTAAGCGAATCACGTGACCTGCAGTCATGTGACGGGTAATCGATCAAATGTGAGATTTTAATTAGACAAGGAAAGAAATCAATAGCATTACTTAGACATCCTCCGACAAATCCCTACTCTGTTGTCCACTTTTCGAAAACTTGCATTGTCAGAATAAAATATTCGCTTTTCCTGAACAACACAACGAAAATACAATAAGGTCCTTTTTCCCTCATAAGGTACTTTCGCACGCCATTTGAGGTGGGATTTTTGTTGTTGAACTGTTGGGATGAATCCTTTTAGATGAGTGATACCCAGTTTGATCTGAAATTTGAGAATGATTGAATAAATGAATATTGCGATCAGAGTTTTGGTTGCCGTAGTTATAACAAATCGTATTTCAGAATGACGCAATTGCAAATAGATTCTAGTGAAGAGTTTCTAATAATTCCAATGCAAGTAATTTTCATGGAAGTGTGGTAACATTCAAATGTTACAAAATATATTTACTTACTTATTGAAGGTGATATAAAGCACAGATATCAGACTCCCAATAATATTATTAAACAATTTCGGAGATTATTTCTAATGTATCTCTTCGACTTTTAGCGGTTTTTTAAATATATAGTCTTCTGCCAAGCTGGGACGATTTTAATAATGATATAGATGCTGTCACTGATTTGCTTTTTGATAATCAGTATTTTCCCATGTAGTTTATTCGGAATTTAAATTCTTTTTCATCTAATGCAAAGATTACATTTCTTGGATTTCAGTGCATCACGTTTCTTTTGGCGTGGGCTATCATGTCTTTCCGCACCTTTCTATCCTTTGTAGCGCTTAGGAATATTTATATTTTTAATATATCCCCCGCCATTCACTGTCCTCCTATCCATTTACACAATCTCATTAGGTAGGTTACTGAATATTTCCCTCTGCCCTCTCGCCTTCAATATATCATGTGCGTGTCAAATTAGCCAAGTCTTCTTTCCAAATTATTCAGAAGAAAAATTTCAACCACCTCTTTCAGAGTCTAAATGTCCAGTGTTCAACTTTAGTTTTTCCTGTCCTGTCCATAGTTGTGTGTATACCAGGTTTCCCTATTTCATCGCCTTATCTATGCTGCTTATTCTTAAAACCGCTGCCATCTTCGTTGACCCGTTTTGTTTGAGTTTTTCCAGTGTCTGTAATCTGTACCATTCTTTAGTATTGTTTGCCGACTCATTTTCATCACATATTCCTAAATATTAGCAGTGTTTAACACACACACATTATATATATATATATAAGCACAATAAATGCCAAATGAAAAAACATTAAACTACAAAAAAGAAAATGTAAATGCAAGTACCATTAATCAAAAAAAAAAAAAAACGGAAAAAGAAACATAAGGATAAAAGAAAAACAGACCCAAAAATGATAACTTACCTACGCAATAATCCAAAGTTTTCAATGTCTAAAATCGATTAAGACAGAGTAGAACCCTAACAAAAACAAAAAACGCAGTTGAAATAGATACTGTGAGATGCTGTTTATATATATATATATATATATATATATATATATATATATATATATATATATATATATATATATATATATATAAAAAGAAAGAACAGTAAGATATAAAATCGGGCGTTCTTATAGATATTTTTTATTTTTACACAATAGTGCTCAATGTAAATTTATAGAGCATTAATATTATATATTATAATATATATATATATATATACATACATACACTGTACACTATATATATATATATATATATATATATATATATATATATATATACACACTGTACACTATATATATATATATTATACACTGTGCCAAGTGTCCTTGAGGACACATGTCACAGTGTATAAAGGCGTGAGTTCAATATCTGGTTAAGCTGGTGGAAAACTTGGCGAGAGGAATTAACAGGAGATAACTGATAAGTGACATCCATTAGACATGCCATGTGGAAGTAGAACTATTGTAAGAGAAATATGAAAACACCATAGTTATTGAAATTTTCTGTAAATCATTTGAAGCGACACAGATGTAAATGCCTGGTGAATACTAATGCTGAAAGAGTAAAAACTATAACATCCTTGGTTGGTATAAAGGCTTCTATTCAAAAATCCGGAAAGGACAGAAAGCCGATTGATGAAACTTTATAAATATAACAACCAAGATGCTAATCTTAAAAGCAAGTCCGAAAATAACAATAATTCCTCATCTTAGAAACTTTGGCTATCATTTTTTGTGGAAGTACAATATGCATAAAATAGAACGATTTTTGGAACAGCAAAGTATTTTCACATAAAATAGTGATGAATATAAAAATCAAAAAATAAGTTTTCTCGGATAGTGAGGCGAATCTTCATGTCATTCCGGCTCGGTTATTTTATTTATTCCGTGAGCACTTCGAAATTCTCTGTACTTAAAGTGTATATTTATTTGGAAAAAATATCCTTTCTTCCTTCTCGACATAATATTATTTGAGTGTAAACGATGTTGAGATAAAGAGTTATCGTATTTTTATGTTATTTATCAAACAATGCTCGAGAACAACTCAAGATAGATGGTTACTGGATGAGGTTAACGTAAAGATGTGCAGATTAAGTGTGTATTGGGAAATTTGGTGAGAAATGTAAAGAGGAACTGAAATGTTGTTTCTCTGTCCTATCGTCATAAAGAATACACGGTATCATTGTAAAAATATATTAATCGAAGTGAATGAAAGTGTTGAAGTATGTTTAATAAATTGATGGCACAATAAAGCGGGAGATACCGCCATACATAAGACAGGGTGTTACTTTTCAATCACCCTGTAGAATTTGGTTATACTTGCATTGCTGTCATCTAGTGGTTGTGAGTTCAATCCCTGGAGTAGGCTGTGAAAAACTATTTCAACCGGAATGAACAAGAACTGCCATAACTGTGACAAAACCAAATAACATAGCTAAAGCAATTGATACCTGAAATACTGAGTCTGTCATAACAGCTATAAAAGGTTGAATCGATTATAACTTCTATAATAACCAAGATGGGGACAGTAGATCGAATAAATTAAAATACATTGATAATATTAACTAAATATAAACAAATTATTGGTCTACTACGCTGTAGAATAGATATTGAAAAGCGTGTATACAAGAATGAACGATGTAAGATCATTATCTATCATTTTTCCATATAAATTATTGCTTGGATCGTATTATTTTGGTCACATTGTAGATAAGTTATTAGAAGATACTATAATGAAAATAAAATACACTAGCAAAATATATGACGCTTTTTGCAGCTTTAAACTGTGGAGGGGTCTCTCGATGCCGTGATCAAGGGTATGGTTCGAGTTGTATCTCATGACAATATCTTCTATGGGTGTTACTCTCTCATTGTATAGTCTACCGCTTTAGAAAGTGTCAGACTCCTACTTATATGTCATTCCTCAGTAGGCGTAGATATGTTCACCTATCATCTGGTTTACACTCATCCTTGGTCTTTTGAACAGGAATAGAGTTTTATCCATTGTTTCCAGTTTAGGTCTGGATTTTCAGTTCCTTCTAAAGTCTAGTTCAACTCTATACTTCTAACGCCACCGCTTAAAATTAACTTTTACTTACTAGTGAATTACTTTTCCTTTTCTCAATAAGAGTAGATAGGTTTGCCTATGAAAAACATGTAAAAAAAAATATTTTACTAAGATTTTCTAATAAAACAAATTTTTAAAATAGTTTCATTCATGTATGAATAAGTTCTGAAAATTTCATTTAATTCCGACAATTATTTGATATTTTACAAGAAATGTAAATGTTTTCCTAATATATTTCCATTAAAGTAGCAGTATTTTATATTTTTTAACCCTTAATCCTTTTCTATCCGGTATTAAACACTGGACGACCGTTTCGTCCTATATTTGGGACTCATCAGCAGTGCGCACCCACTACCAGGAATTGAAACCCGGATAGTTACATTATTAAGCAAACGTCATACCAACTGTACCACGGGTCACGGTGACGAAGAGGTAACGAATTAAACTCGACATAGCGCTGCTCGTTCACATATTCCCTGCTGGAACTCATCGAAGTTCCTTAAACCAAGGACAGTGCCCCCGAGAGCCACGACTACTATGACCAAGCCGCTCCATCCAGAGCATTAGAAGACGCTTCAATCAAGGATATACAAGAAATTATTAGGAGGATTTAAAATAATCATAATTAAGTAATTCATCGAGTTTTAGAAGAAACCTCAACAGAATGCAGACATTACTGGTCGGCCGATTCGTCCGTTTGGGACTCATCAGCAGTGCGCATCCACTACCAGGAATTGATAGTAGTCGTGGCTCTCGGGGGAACAGTCCTTGGTTAAAGGAACTTGGATGAGTTCCACCACGTATATGTGAATGAGCGGCGCTATGTCGAGTTTAATTCGTTACCTCTTCGCCACCGGGGGCCCGTGGTACAGTTGGTATGACGTTTGCTTAGTAATGTAACTATCCGGGTTTCAATTCCTGATATATATATATATATATATATATATTTATATTTATATATATATATATTTATATTTATATATATATATATATATATATATATATATATATATATATATATATATATATATATATATATATATATATATATATATATATATATATATATATATATCGTTAGGAACCGGGTAACGTATGTGAATGACTGATTTTTAGGGCTTATCAACCATTTACAGATTATTTAAAGCCAGAAAATCTTTTTAGAATATAAGAACTTTTAGGAAGATAATAATGATGTTACTTATACAAGTCCTAATAATTAACAGATAGCTGAGGAGGGAAGAGGCGGATTGATACCATTACCAAGGACATTTGCGCATAATTGAATATAACGAACTCGTCTGGATTTAGATATCTGCTCTGCAATTTCCAATAGTGAGTCGCCATCCATTACACCATCCGCACATCCAAGCTTACACCTCTTTTTATTACCAAGAGGTCACTTATCTAGGTACTGATCATGCTCGACATTGCCTAATTTCAGTAATCGTATGAACCAGTTTTTCAACGTGAGATGTTCGTAAGTAATATGTGTGCGTGTGTGCATGCGTGCGTGTGTGCGTGTGCGTGTGTGTGTATGTGTGTGCGCGCGTGTGGATATATGCGTTTGTGTGCATATGTGTGAAAGCGTATTTTTGAGTAGTTATAGTATATTTATATCTCAATATATTATAATCGGTCCATTATTTAACATAAATACGAGTTATAAATAAATACATACTCATAAACAATTGACTAGTTTACTTTTAAAAAATAGACCAAATGACTGGTCTATCACTTCAAAATTCATCTTACGACTGACTTTTATGTATTGGTCAATCCGAAAGACATTAGGCTAGTGGTAATGGGATATTTAAAATATAATTTCGCCTGCAAAATGTTTGTTCACAATACACGCCAATGTTGCAACTGTGACTGCATCACCTTAAATTAAGTGAGACCATCATCAAAACACATATGCAATAATAAATAAAATAATTACAACAAAATTTCAGTTTTCAATCATAATGAATATCTTATCAACATTTAACATTTGGATTTAGAATTTAAGCGAAAAAGAAATATAAAAGAAATCTTGCTGTATATTGTATCCACATCATTTTACTTTTTTCTTTTGTTATCATTTCAAATCTGATTCTCCGTTTGAATAACTTGCCCTCTTTGAAATCTATCTAGACGCAGAAGAATGTCTGCTCTTGACACAGGACGATTGGCTTGAATAAGTTCCGCAATACATTCCATCAACTTTAACCAGCACATCAGTGGAACAATTTCTTGATCCAGACCATTGATGCGCTGACGCACAAACATACAGACACAGACACACATACACATTAAATATGCTTGTGCTATAAAAGGTTACCGGTTCTGAAAGAAATCGGCCTGTCTTTTTCAAATTCCGACACAAATACACGTAGGAAAGGAATGTATCCATCTCTCTCCATTCAGTTTTGTGTCAAATAAAAGCGAAGACTAGACATTCGAGCCTTCCTTGCTAACCAGTCTAGTAGGATAATTCTGCATTCAAACTTGAAGAGAGTTATTTCGAGACTTCGGGACACACTATGCACTATTTCTCCGTTATCAGTTCCTCCGAAAAGTTTGGTTGGTTCTGCATAAGCTTTCACCACTATAAGCAAATCATATGTGTAGCGGTTCGGTTCTAAAAACTGAACTATTTGCCTGGGAAAGTTCAAAACGACACAAACTCAACAGAGGGTTACAAAAATTCTAAAGCGTCGATGCACCTCCGACACCCAGATCAACGTTTGGTTAAGACCATTCGCGGAGGGACCCTGAGCCAACGTGCAACTTACGTTCCTGTGATGTTATCCCTCCCACTGCCTCTTAGAATCCAAGCTGCCACCACTCTCTCCTATTAAAAAAATAACAAAAAGAAATGGTCCTTTGCGTTGATACCATTTTATGCTGTAGAGTGGGGCCTCAGAAACGACATAGAACGCATCACACATTCAATTCTCGTAGAATAGGATAATTATCTATTATCAGAAAAGACCAACCAGAGTTAGAAAACCCATTTCGCTCTACTTTTTAATCCATGATTAGTGACGAAGAAATTGATTCATACCTTTCCCAATATCATTATTACAAAATAAACGCGATAGCTACCGTGAAAATTTTAACTTGACCTGCCGATTCCATTTTCTGTGTTGATAACCGTTACGCCAACTACACATGCATGAATTATACAGCGACTATGTTACCTCCAAACACACCATTTATCTTAGACTGAATACTAATACAAATAATTGATCAATTGATTATTTTTGTATTAAAAACAAATTCACACGTAGAAAGTCTTACTTTTAAACAGATATACAGACACATAAGTCATGTTTTGGGATATTTTCTATCATCATTCTTTAAAACAAGACAAAAATCAGAATCATTCATTTTGTTTCTATTCTGTATATATTTTTACAGTATTGATTTCAAAGGAAATTTATTTTAAAAACCGAGTTTTTTTTTTCCTGCGTATTTAAAATTTTAGTCTACCATAAAAACAATTTAGTATTAGATCTTTCGCCTTTTCCTCAAGAAAGAACTGCCAAGTAAATGTCTTAGCCCACATAAATGCCATGATAGACAAATGTCAAATCATATTAACTCAGTCCAGCATGGCATCCTGACAACCTTTTATGGTTATTGGACGAAATTAACCTGACAATTTCTCTTCACGTTTTTCCTTTCCCCACTCACATTTAACCGTCGTCTTCAAATTTTGTTGTTTTCTTTTTATCTCTTCTTTTCATTGTCTGCTATCATTGCTGCTGCTTCTAGACGCTTCTTCAAAACTAGAACTCATGAATATCATCTATTTTATTAATTTCTTATGAAAAAAAGTTCTTGAAAATATCTTGTCTTCCAGCACACTTTAGTTTCTTACTTTTTCTGTCTTCTTAAACCAGACTTCACTTCACCTATTAGTCTCCAGTTAGCACACTCGACATTTACTGATTAACACAGTTCAGCTTTCTTTTTATTCAAACTCAGTACACTATTCGCCAGTGTAGTGTCTACGATAATCACTTGCTAATGAGAGCTTGTTACCATTAACCCTATCTTAACAATCTTATTTAATTACTTAGCAGGTTAAATATAACAGTACTGGATATGTTTAATCTCTATTCTAGCCTTTGTGGCCATAATTGTGAGGCCTGAGAAATTCATCGCCAAGATGAGTTTGCTGATGACACTGTTATAATCGGCACCCCACGCCATGTCTCAGCTTCGCCTCACTCTTTTCTACTTTTTTTATATTTTAGGATATCTACGTGTAATGATTATTTTCTCGGTTCTGATTTTAGATTATCACAGTGTTGTATTTAATATGTTTGAGGCATATTTAGTTTAACTTCTTTTTCGATTAAATCCTGAGAAATAAGCTTGGCACATTCATTTAACGCAGACATTGAATTAAAGCGAAACACAACTTAGATGAAAGCTGCTGAACATGAACCGCAACATTTCCTAATAAATGCCACGAGACTATTTAAATAATTTCAGCCTTCCTGACAAATTTACGATGTGTAGGTTAGTCTTCCACAATTTCACAGATTATATACAATAAGAACGGAACCGAACCTATTAAATATTGCGAAGTTCACGATCCAACCATTGCTGCAAGACAGAGAATCATTCATCTTTACTAAGCTTAACTTGGTATGGAATGTAACAACAATTTCAACTTCTTAATAAAGATGGAAATGCTTACAGAATTCATGATCTGTGAAACCAGATTGCTAAACACAACTGTGTGCCGAATTGCGTGTTTAGCAATTCCATCTACACAACTGTACTGGTGATTAAAGTTTGCATAGTTTGATGCGAAGTCAAAAACTGCATAATGTTCTTTGTCATTGTGTGCGTACATCCGTGTAAGTCGTGACCAGATTCAGTGCTGCTTACCTTTGAAGATCATATGAGACTGTGTGTTTTCAAGCTGAATTCATTATTCACCAAATATGTACAAACGTCAGTCCGGCTCAAGATCACATTAACGCGGTATATTTTAGTATCAAAATAAGTACACTAATGAATTTGTGGAACGAAGCGAGTTGATAAATCATCGCGCTGTAATAGGTAACCTTAGTATAAACTAAGTTTAATTCAACACTATCAGAGTAGACGTCATAAATTTTAACTTCACTTCAGTAATCATTCGAAAGTTGATTTATTGCTTATTTTGCATTGAGGTTCCCTAAATTCTTGTGGTTTTAGTCAACTTTATTTCCTTTGTTATATTCCATCATTCTCTTTTCTGGTTTCTCCTTTTCTTAACAGACTCTATTGTCTTTATTTTCTTATTCCTTTAGTTTACTTCTTTTTTTTTTCTTTTTCTTTCATCATATTTCCAGGATTTTCCTTCTTTTCTATAGTATACTTTAATTTTTCATTCTTTTCTCTTTCACCGTTTTTCTTTGGTTTTGTCAATCCCACTTTGGTAATGAATTAAAATTGAATGGCTTTTATGATGGAATTTACGCACAGTGCTGCCGAGTTTCGCCATTTTGGTTAATGGTTCAATTTAATCACGTTTTCAAAAAGAATCGTCGCTAGGATGCGGCGTCTCGAAAGAAGAGAAAAGGGAAGGGTGTTTATGAACATGAACGCGCAATGTTTCACTTAATGGATGTCTGATGTCTGCTTATTCTTATCGTGTACTATTTCTTTAGTTTGTCTTGTTGATTATGTATTTTGTAGTCGAGACGAAGATTTGTGTTGGGAAAAATCAGTGATAGTTTTGGGCCGTTCTTGAATTCATTGCTATTATTCAATGCCAAATGTCAAAAACGAAATAAAAGAATTTCACAGATGATTCTACATATCCTGACATAACTATTCAGCTTTGCGAAACAGAACATTTGCGATCATCTGCTAGTTGACACGAGAGATACAAGCATCATGTCTGCTCTAGTTTTACACACACACACACACACACACACACACACACACACACATATATATATATATATATATATATATATATATATATATATTCTGGGATTTCTTAATGACGACAACGGTCGTTATTTCAGATCAGTTTATCGATGCATTAAAGCTGGGTTTTCAAAAATGCGTTCTATAAATATTTAAGATAAAACTATGAGGTAAAAATAAATGCTTGCTTTTTCCTACGTCGTGTGGGAATAAGTCATCACTGATAGGTAAATGAGTGTGTCACGTACTGGAAAGGCAGTGGCTGGAAGCATTGCTGTTGGCCAATGCAGGCGTATTGCTCACACGCATGTCATAGCAGGAGTAGCGGAGAGGAAACATGCCGGTGTCCAAGCAGCTCTTTCAGAGTTGTCTGGTTTATGATTTTAAGGTGGGCTTGACCGCGGCCGCATCAGGTCGTCGATTGCCTCAAGCATTTGGGGATAATACAGTGAGTGAATGCATCGCCAGACATTGGTTTCATAAATTCAGGTCGTGAGATCCTGCCGTGGCCGTCCTAGATAATGAGGCTCGGAAGACGACCATAGAGGAGGACAGCAGCCAAACCTGTGGTGAGCATGCCAAACGCTTCCGGATTTCTGATGAAACAAATTTCATTTATACCGCACTGGGAAGGCGTATAAGTTGAGCAAGTGAATACCCTACAATTTGTTGGATGCCAACACGCAACAACGAGTCACAGCTGGTTTCGCGTCGCATTCTCGGCAACATAACGTACCCATATTTGATAGAGTGCTCATCAGTGATGAAAAGTGGGTCCTGTATGATACTCCCAAGCGTGTCAGACATCGCTTGTCATCACGGGACAATGCGCCTTACACCTACATGAGAACGCGAAATCATGCACTTTATCTGGAGGACTAGTTGTCAATTGATGCATTATGAACTGCTACCAACGGGACCAACCATCACTGCGAACTGTACTCCTCGTAGCAGTAGTAACGTTTGCACGAAAGCAACAAAGAGCCAGCATTGTTTAATCGCAAGGATATACTGTTCCTCTATAAAATACAAACTACAACTAATTATGTGAGTGCTATGATTAGAATGGCTGTTGATATTAGCGTTAAGGTTGTAGTTATGGTTAGAGTTATTGTTAGTCTGATAGTTTGGAGGGGGAACTTCATTAAGTTTAGAGCTGCATTGAGAGTTCTGTTATTGTTACGTGTGATTACTGTTGCAGTTTGTATTATGGTTAGATATACACTGAAGTGTTCGTTTAATGATTAGTTTTAGAGGCAGTGTTATTGTTTGACTTACGGTCATATTTAGAGTTAGTTTTGGTGTTAGTTTCGCGATTAAAAGTTGTGGTGAGTGTCGGGGTTAGATTATGGGTGTGGTTTACTCGTATATTTATCCTTAGAATTAAGTTGAAGTTATGTTGTCAGTTCGTGTTATGTTTTGGAGTTGCGTTTCGAATTATGGTTATTAGTTAAGGTTAGGGATAGAATTAGTTTTTGAATGTCCGGATCAAAAGATATAGATTTTATTTTAATAAAGGAATATCGATTTCGGTCAGATAACGTTGCGCGATAATTTGGTTTGATTGAATTAATTTTACGAAATATTTTCTTAATAAAAGTTGGCCTAGAAATTGATATTATACTGAATGCCAATATTTTCATTTCTTTTTTTTAAATTGTTCAGAATGACGAATCTTGAATTTCGCTACTTGCTTTTTTCTTTTACAGAATCCATTTTCATGTTTATGGTGGCTTGATTATAACACTTTTTTGTTATTCCTTTAACTAAAGTTTCTAAGCTATTTGAACGGGTTCTATATAACAATTATAATGTGCGTTCAAATGCTAAAACCCTTTCGAACAACTGTAGCGACAGGTTTCCTTTTTTAAGATTTTGCTAAGGAAGTTTAAATAATAATAACAAAGCAATGTAATTTATTTTAGTCAACCCGATTCAGGATAGCTATTACTCTGACGAGAAAGAAGAGGTTCTTTATATATTCTATGCAAGGTGAAAATCTTTTCAGAATATCACCTTTAGAAAAGCATTAGACGTTATATTGCATAAACCTGAATAAGTACAGTTAACCTCTTTTAATGTACGGAGCTGTTGCCAATATCTTGTTTACGATTTTAACGAGATCCATAATGTATTCAGGAACGAAATTCTCTGTACGAGATAATGACTGCATAGTGAATTACACAGTGAAATGAAAGCAGTTTTGATTATGTAAATTCACCAGTTGAGTCCCAAACAGCTTCTACAGCCCTTTCATATTTTGTACTACATTTGTTGCTGCTGAAACCAAATTTGTAATGATAATTCCTTTCACTTTCAGATAATTCAAAACAAACTTCACCCCTTGTTTGTCCACAAAATGGTTTTAATTCTGTCATTTCTTCTTGTGGGGATTTTGAATTAATATATCTACACAAAAATGCGATCCGTTCAACATCATTTACATCACTTGACTCATCACAGGCAAGTGAATATGCTGGTGCGTTTATCTGTGATTTGCTGTTCAGAGACAAGGGGGAATTCCTTCGATATTATTACTTGTATCATTTGTACGGTTAAAGTCGGAAAATAAATAAATAAGTAATTTTAAGCACTTATCTTTCATATATTCTCCATCGGTAAATGGTTTTCTCCGACTTAAAATTTTCTTCCATGCAAAAGAACTCGCAGATGTAGTCTATAGTGAATGTTTAAAAAAATTCCAAAAATTCATAAGGGTGCTTTTTTGTTTAGTTTTGAGGATTTTTGCGCTCTTTTGCGCTATTCGATATTCTTGAATATAGTTAAATATTTTTTTCAAACAAAGAGTAGTTTATTTAAAATAAAATATCATCCTAGTTTTCTCTTATATTTTTGGCTATTTTTCCCGACATATTAAACACAATGGCGACTGAATCCTCATCGAAAGCGTCCATCTCCGTCCAAACCTAGTTAAATGTTTTTTTCAAATTCAACATATTCTCTCAAATTAGTTCTCTTGGGTTACAAAAATTATTTAATAAAAACCGAATGAAAATGAAACGAATACAAGATGAACAACAAAAACAATAGGAAATGAAAATTAATTATTAATGTCTTTGTAGAAACTGAATTCATCCGAAAACGAAACGTATCTATGACTGTTTATTAGTTTACTTATATTGACCAATCTTTAGAAACCGCCATGGTGTATGAACCAACCAACACCTCCTGGACGCTAAATAGCCTCTGATAAAATGTTTGTTCATCAATGTAAAGATTCCCTAATAATCGCGATAAAATATAAAACAATACACAAACACACGAAATGATATAATTAACTGGACTAATAATAAGAGGTTTTTTCAGATTGTCGAAGTAGGAGGTGAACTTACCTTATGCCGCTGCGGAGCCGTATGTTTTTTGCCTCTAGTTTTGGGATAGGCTTAGGGTAAAATTTTGATTTGTCTTAAAGTTAGTTATGGTAAGTGATAGATAATAGTACAGTTATCGTTTCCCTCAGAATTATAGTTGTGTTCCTGGTTAGGATCAATTTTTGAGTAAGGATTACACTTACACTTTTTATTAGAGTTAGTATTAAGGATATATTAAGGATTAAGGATATTCTTAGAGTTACTTTTAAGGTTACAGATCCTGTTAGGTTTAGAGTTATGGTAATGTGGTAAGATTATTGTTAATGTTATGTATATATTAATAGTTAGAGTAATCTTCGAATTAATGGTAGTTTTATGGTTACGGTTGTGGTATGAGCCATTTTCCCCATAAATGGATCTGCCATGAACACATATAGTCAGGAGAATTCTGCTGCTACGAAGAATCTATAAAATTCTTGAGTAAGTTCTATGTTGCACTATCTCACCAAATATTCCTCAGTACAAGTTTTCCAGTATTTTGCGGACTCATCTTTATCAGGCTTTAGCAATACTGGACAGGATCAACATTAAAAAGGAAAATTAAATGGTCTCTAGATGCTTACTAGCTACAAAGCGTAAACTGACCTCAAATTCCATTAACGGATTTTAACATGCCTTAATAAAACTAAGGACTGTTCATTTTCTTCGGTATCAGCAGGAGAATATCGAGCCGAATTGATACGAGATTCCTTCATAAACGGGCTACGGTCCACGGAAATCCGACAAAGAATACTCTAAAACAGCACTCAGGCCTATAACCAGGAAAGAGTACTAAATTTAGCAGAACAAACTGCTAAAAATTACAATGCAGTTGCAGTAAAGCCAGAGACTTCTCCATCTTTACCCCATATTATATGAAATATAAGCTCAACAAAAATATCAACCTTAACTAAACGTATATGTTTTTTTCTGCGGGGCCAAGTGACACGCTACAAGGGGGACAAGTGCTACGCATGCGTACAGCAGTGGCATTAGGTTAAGGCTGGTAAAAGTAAGTAAAAAAGAAGATCGAAATGGTATCTTGTTCTGCATCACTGGATACCCTTGACTGCCTATCAACTACAACGATAGTAATCACGGCTAACGAACAGCCACTAAAAGCACTGAGTGACAAAGGGAGCAAGAAAACTTCCTTAACGCAAGCATTGCGAAAGTAAATTCGTGGAAAACTTACCCATACCTAAACAAAATGGCGATGACTAGTTCCTCTCTTTCCATAAAAATACGTGTATACTGTTTAGTTGATCTACGAGTAAAGGGCACTTTATACCAATGAGTAAGATGTCAACTAATGAAAGATCTATCCTGCGACATAAAATTAGGATAAAAATTATTACAACATTCATTAGTAGAAATACCCTTCGGAAGCTCTAAGCCACTCTTAACGTCTGCGGCCGAGCAGCTATGAGAATGCCGTACCCAGCTCTCTTCAGCAAATTAACACCGGATAAACTGGTAACTCCTACATCGAAGCGACACACGGAGGAGGATGAATTATTTATCCAAACCGAAATTACTCTTCTGTTGAGGAAAGTATAATCGAACCCAGCCATTCGCAGTGGAGAGCCCGAGCATTCGTAGTCTCCTATGAGGACAAAAAAAGTGAATAGTAATGGACTATTCTCAAACTATAAACCGCTTTAATTTGCTGGATGTCTACTCTCTGCCAATACTAAACGATATGATAGAGAAAATAGCCAAAAACGGTGTATATAGTACGCTGGACCTTAAAAGTGCATACCATGAGGCGCAACGGCCTTCGAGACCAGCGGCAATTTCGTAGAATATCGTTTGGCATAACTAACGGGGTAGCTAGCTTTCAACGCGTGCCAAACCAAATAATGTCTAAAAGAGAACCTGATATCACCTATGCTTACGTAGATAATGTAACTATTTGCGGGAAAATTCGAGCGGGACATGACATCTTAAATTATTAATGGCGGCTGTTAAAAAATACAAGCTTACGCTTAACCAAGAGAAATGTTATTTTAGACGTAAACATGTAAAATAGCTTGGCTACAGAATAAGTAAAAATAACAAAAAATCTGATCCAGAACGTCTGAAGCCATTACTCAGCCTATTGGCCCCAAAGAATTTTCCCGCTCAATGAAGTGCATTGGGAATTTTTGAAGACTATTCCCACTGGATATAGTCTTTTTCATACAAAATCTACCCTCTAACAACATTATCAAACTTCCAATTATTTTTCATACTAGAGAAAGCTTTTAACGGTTTAAAGAGGAGCATAGCGAAAACAGCTATTGCAACGCCCGATCATACACTACCTCTAGTCATACGTAGACAGACGACTTACAATGCGTCATAGCCGCCTCTTTAAGACAATCGAAGATGCCATAGACTTTTTCTCCAGAACCGTGTCCGAAAAGAATTGTATGCATTCAGCAACAGAAAGAAGCTTATGCTATTGTCGAATCACTAAGAAAATGGAGGTATTATTTGATATGCTGACATTTGAAACTGATTGCAGACCAAAAATAAGTCTCATTTATGTTTAACTTGAAAACGACAAGTAATATTAAAAATGAGTAAATGGCCAGATGGAGAATGAAACTCTCATGTTACTCGTTCGATATAACGTACCGCCCCAGTAATGAAAACGTAGCTGTGGACGCCCTCACCCGCGTATGTAGCTCGGCTACTTGCAAAGAAGAGTTAAAGAAAATGCATAGAGAGTTGTTATACACATGATCCACATGACGAAGATCAAAATTTCCCTAGTCATTAGAGGATGCGAAAGAAATTACAACTCATGAAAGACCTACACGGAAAATAAACCGAGGTTTTACCGTCCTAAAACCAGCAAGGTCATAAAAGCCACGCAAACCTATAAACGAATCGTACTGAATTTTAAAGGACCGCTTCCGTCAATAACTCCTAACAAATATATGCTGACAATAACTAACGAATATTCGCGGTTTACTTTCGCGATACCTAGCTATGATGCATCCGCTACATCTGTCATACTTTGCCCAATCTACTCTGCGTATATTCATTCGGATACGTGAGGCGATTACTAGAATAGCAAGGAGTCTCCTTAAGTATAACAACCCTATATAACCCTCAAGGTAATGACTAGTGCGAGAGGTACAATGGAATAATTTGAAAAACTGTTCAACTAGCAGCTGCTGATAAAAGGGTAGCTTTAGAGAATTGGGAACAATTACTCCTCGAGGCCGTACACGCTATTTAAATGGTGTTATGCATAGCCACTAACACAACAGCACATGAACGATTCCTTCTCGTATCCTAGAAGTTTGACTGGAGCGTCCCTAAAATCTTAGCTCTCTAAACCTGGAGTGATATTACTAAAAAGACACTCGCGACTGAATAAGAACGAATCACTGTTAGATAAAGTGGAGCTTCTAGACATCAACCCCCAGTTTGCATGTGGCTCTTACCCTGATAGATGGGAAGACACAGTTTCACTAAGAGACTTGGATCCTGCAGGTGATGAATCGGACACACAAGCCTAAGCCTAACACTTCAACTGATTTTGAATAAACAGAATCATGGTCTCCTTTTGATGATTATGAGGAACCCTTCAGCTCCGTTCCCTCGAGTGGCGACGGATGGATTTCACAGAAGAGAGCACACCCACCTACCGATACTTCAGAGGACGGGCAAGCAACTCATAGAAGATTACGGAGACACAGCAGGATTAAATCCAGTTCTAGCGTAAAAGAAGAGCTTCACCATGCTCCTGGGAATCCGCCATGTCCTCGCAGATAACAACGGACGCCTGCTCGATTCAAAGACTCCTTCTTTTTGCATCTTTGTCTACAGATGGAGACCCGGCTGTCACAGATGTCAGTGGTATGGAGGGACTGGGTAAATACTGAGTTTATCAAAACTCAACTCGGAAGAGCCAGACTGTCCGCTACCTGTCTCTGATTGTCAAGCTCTCTGTCTTCGCGCAGAGGGAAACTCAGTCGGGGCTCTGTCTACGGACGGAGGCTCGGCTGGAAAAAAAAAACAGACGGACAATGTACTTGATTCTGCGAGTGCGGGGCCTAGGTAAATTTTGACCAACGGCAAAAGTAGACATGCTCGGTTTCCCGAAGTTAATCTCGACATTGTGTCACATCTCATCTCAGTGGCGGGTACTGATTAAATACTGCTAAAGCTCACTGTTAAGCAAATTCGTATTGTCTCAAACAATTCTACTACAGTGGTTACTATTAGGGTTAAGTTTAGTTTTAGATTTAGATCTATAGTCAGTGCTAGTGTTAGGTTTACTGTTAGGATAATGTTAATTGTCACAGATTTTTTTATGCTGAGGGATATAGTTATGTTCAGCTATAATGTTAGGATTATTTTAGAGTTACAGATATGCTTAGCCTTAGAACTAGAATTACTGTTGTTGTTATATTCATAGCTAGAGTTAGGCCTACTTTTGGGATTAATTTTACGTTTAGTGTTAGCATTACAACTCTTTTTCTTTAGGTTATGTTTAGCTTTCAATTATGATTAATATTAAATGTATCTTTATGGTTATTTTAGGTTTATAGTTAAGGTTGGGTTTACATTATGTTTAGAGTTATGTTTATATAATCCCCTCTATTTTTGAATGGTTTGTATGTTTTGGATTTGATTATGAATATCAATATATATATTTGTTTGATTAATAAAACGCAATACACTCAAATAATTTATTATGAACATGTATACATAGTTTAAGTTTGAATTTTCGATATTTATTGCTGATAGAAATAATGATAACCCGAAAGTTTAACCTATTTCGGTTAGTTAATAATAATATGGATGTCCAAGTGATGTAATGAGTAAAGGATCGAAACGAGAAATCTAACGCGTCGGGTTCGAATTTTGGTCAATATTATTATATTCACTTTTACACAAAATACCTTTGGAGAAAGTTATGAACACATCTATTCATTCCTAACCAAGGAGATAAATATTAGGGAAGATTAGACACTTGAGTCGTGGTCGGCTACCAGTATGGGAGAGAGATAAATCTGAATTCCAAACCTTATGTGTCCCACTAGGGACACATACTTGAATTGTAACTAATATCTGCTCAACACAGTTGCAGTATAAGCGACATGTTGGCTATGAGGGTGCGAAATAAACCCAAATGAGCTGAGCAGATTGGCGTGAAATATTTTATTTGCGAAATGCATACAAATTATTTCTACGTCTTTCATAACAGGCCATCTAATCAAATTAGGACAAAATCAAAAGGCTAAGCTATCTTCAATAAGATACGTTCTTGCCAAATCAAAATATTTGAATCGTAATGCAGTGGGATTAGTAAAATCTCTCGTCTGGCCGCAGACTTTGATACCGTCACCGGTTCATTGTAAACTCTCAAAAAAGCACAAAGGCAGAGAAACCTTTGCATTAATATTTCGTTTGTCGAATATAATTTTGATCTTGGGCAGCTGGGCGATAAGCGCAACATCGAAGAGGATAGAAAATCAACCAGAAATTTAAAATTTTAATATCTAATTGGATTGTATTAATAAAAAAAAGAATCATTCATCTCGTTATAAATTCTTTGCCAATGTCCTAATGAGTTAAGCACTGGAATATGTTATAAAGTTGATATTTAAGTTTTCAGATGTAAATGAAGAGATCGATCATAGTATTCATGTTAGAGGAGCAACCGCATAAACCGCGATTCAGACATTACATTAGCTGCAATGAAAATCAAGCCATGGAATTGGACGTAAAATGCTTCTTTTAATAGGTTGTAGTCAGCCAATTACAATGTCCATATTTCCTCAACTCGAGACATTCTCAAACGTCAATTCGAAGGAAGATTCCACAGCCTCTTTGCGTAGTTCAGTATCGTATAATTTATCGCCTTGCTGTATTTTGTCACCGAAAATATTAGAAAATTGCTAACATAAATTTTTAGTGAATAAATCTTATATTGTGTGTCTATGTTTTGCAGCTCTTTCAAATTTTATCTTGCTTCAGTAGCCATGGTCAAGTCATGTACATGTTACTTCTCGATGTTTACGCTTTAACCATTACAAACTAGCAATCGCTTTTATTTTTCTATTATTCTTCTATAGATAAAAGCAGTTTAACTATGTCGTTGTTAATCTCTCTTCTCAGGTTTTCTTTCGTTTTCCATTTTGAGCTACTCAAATTTACATTTCTCTTCAGAATATGTTTTAATTTCTTCCTTCCGCTTCTGCATTTCCTATTTCTCTATTTTGCTCCTGTTGTTTTGTTTATCTTGTTTTCTTTCTGTCTGTTTTCTTCTTAATTTTTCTTCAGCCATTTCTGTGTTTGTCATCATCTTCTATCAAATGTCTGTTTGGCGTAAGACTGTGGCTTAGAATTGATTGACTGTAAACGTTCGTTACTAAGATTAAATCATTCGAAAACTTTCATTAAGAATTAAAAGTTAATGTAAAGTTATCAGTATATTATTTGGTGTTTTATTCTATTAAGCATTGTCAAATATTATTAAATTTTCACTAGTATTTCCTTTGTTTTTCAATCCAACTATTTAACTGGTAAACAGTGTGTGTATCAGGAACAAAAATTAATCTCTCAGTAAGTTTCTTACGTTCCTGTGGCCTACTGTCGCAATAGATTGTTTTGCTGAATGAGAAGTGATTTGACTACTTGCGATGACAATTGGGATACACGTAAAACATTAATAATATTACTATTATTAATGTGGAACAAAGATCTATTATATCGGTAATACGTCATCAACTGGAAATCCAAAATATATATAATGGGAGCGTGTAAGTTACAACTTTCAGAAGCAATTGGTAATATTTATCCTTTAAAACAGCAATTTCTAGTGTAAACGTTCGCTACAGAAATATTATGGTGATTTTGCATCTATACTTATTTAGAAAAAAAAATGCATGTTTTTGAATAATCTTGAAAAAATGGAAATCTAGGAAATCATTATAAGGTATTCAGGCGAAGACATGGTCGAATTTATGAAGAATAGCAAAGAAAATACTGAGGCTTTGTGATTCGGCCACCAGTTAGGAATATAAAGATTAAACATCACAATGATAATACCAACCACTATATATTTAATGAGAAACGAACATGAATAAATTAAATAATAAATAATGCAGTTTGAATTAAAATAAAAATTATAATCAAATGCAGGCAGCGAGTAAAATTTTAATAATGATGACTGTGATAATGGGAAGAACATTAAAACATTAAGAAAATGCAAGACAAGAGATTTCTATCAAGCACAGACGACGACAAACAGGAAGCAAAATAAATATTAAAAGTTAAACTTAATGTAGAAACGAATAAAATTAGTTCGACACCTTTCTTTGTATCTAATGAAATTTTCCGTTCTTAATACTTTGCCTAGAAGATATAATTTTCTACTGCAATGCACCTTTGGATTTTGGATTTAATATTTTCCGTCCTCTGCTAAAACATTTCCCAGATATTTAAAATTTCGTACTTGATTAATTTTGACTGACCTGCTAATAGTAAATAATTATAGGCATCTACCGAAGCTTTGTCTAAATGATTATTTTGCCTGCGTACTTAGTTCGACCGTTACTATGCGAGCCTGAAGAAAGATATCTGTAACAAGGCGTTAATATCTACAGAAATTCGTTCAAATTAGTTTCATTTTATCCCAACCATTTGACCGCTTTGTACCTTGACTTAAATCAGGAGCTTGTTGCAGTTGGTAGACGTTAGAAATATTGGAAGGATTATTTTATTTGATACACATGGTAATTAATACATTCAAATCAATGTCCTTTTCTGTTATTATAATAACGGCCGAAAAACTGTTATAATAGCAACAACACCCATGAAATTATTCCGTATGTAAATAATAACTCCCGGTCCTCGAAATTCAGACATAAATTACACAAATGTCGCTATCATTTTAACTATAACGGCCAGTGTAATTCACGGTGTCTTACTCATGCCCCCACGAGAATGAGATGTGACACAAGGTCTTTTTAAAGTGGGGCCCCGAGCGCGTGCACCCGTGCGGGGACAAAAATTGCCCACAGCCCCCGTAACCGTCGGTTATGCTGGCCTCGGTGCGAGCACCGATCCCTCCCTCTTGTGCAATGGGAGGGCGCAGCCTCGGACGGCTGTTCCCCTGGGCTTGGCACCTATCAGTATTATTTTCTCAGTTTATCCTCTGTCCTTTGACAGAGAAGTCCCTGAGCGCACTTTGTCCAAGGACAGAGACGCAACTGAGAGGTGATAAATAATACGTACAAATTACTTAATAGTGTAATTAACAGGAAATATCAGAAAAATTCTTTCTAATAAAACCGGTATATGTTTCTTTCTCACCTAATTAGGCACCCAAGATAGTGATTGTTTTTTCCTGCCATTAAATCAAACGTAAGCTATTTTAATTGACGTATTCAATACGATGTTCAAGTTCAAACTCGGCTCACTGACTAGATTATATGAATAGAGCAAGTACGCAGTGTCTTTCACTCCTTTTATTCTCCTTCATATTTGATGCAGGTTTCTCAGAGCTGACGCAGCCCTACATTATCAGTGTCACCTGATTTCAAAACCTCCCCAATGTTCCTCACGCTGCAATTCTGCGCCTGCCTAATCTCGATTTACACTATTTTCAATTATTACATTGAACATCATACCCTTTGTCGTGTTTTTCCTACATTCAGAATTTAAATCTGATGATCTATCTCCATACAATGAGAGTACTTTACAATACTGCCCCAAAAAGAAAAAATGTTAGTAAAAATAAAAACGAAGAACCAAATTGCTTCAGATAACAACTTGAATAAAAACCATTTCGAATAATTATGATAGCAATCTATAGTTATTTTGCAGAGTTCCCTTTCAAGCAGACAAAACATCAGTGTCGGTTATTTTATTCTTCTCAGACAAAATCTTCCAAACTTTTATTGTTTCCTTACACCAGTCGGTACGAGTGAATCTCTTGTATTTTCACATTTCCCTTTAAACAACCACACGTATTCGTCAGGTTTTTATTAATATCTTCTCCATTTTTGTTCTCTGGCGATAAGTTTACAAACGATCTCGTTAAAATACGAGTTCTTGATTTAATATTACTTCTATACTTTTACAGTTATTAGCAGATTGACAGTTATTGAAATTACAGAATGACAATATCCTAACATTAAACGAGATTCGTTTCATATACAAATGAACGAATTGTTATTCACTGAAATTTAAGAATTACTTCTACTTTAAAAATATGTTCATGTGTAGTTTCATGTGCTACAAGGAGACAAGTATGTTTCTTCAGTTATATTTACAAAATAATACAGCAGTGATGGCCTATAAATACATGCTGACATCTGCCACATTGCGATATTAATATTATTATTTTCATATTTATTTGCAAAACTACACGTTTTGTACATCTGTTAAGATTCGTATTTAAAACATTTGTATTTTGTGGCTTACCTTAGATCTTGTAGAATAGACTTTGCACTCAGTTCTTGGGGAATAGTTCAGCTCTGCACCTGAAATCTCTGAAGTCAGGTGCAGAGCTGAAGTAAAATAGCCTCTCAGCCGTGGAAGAGCAGTAACCCGTGATTAACCTGATGTCATTAGTGAACCCAACAGGAAAACACGTGTCGGTCCAGCTGCACAGAAGATGCCCGGGTAAGAGCGCGCCGCTCGACAGAGATAGATATATAAACGCATACCTCAGCGGTAAAAAGGAAAATTTGTTCTAAACATGGCAGACAAGAATTTATGGTTCACATCACACACT
The DNA here is from genome assembly GCA_964036315.1 of Acanthosepion esculentum. NCBI lineage: Eukaryota > Metazoa > Mollusca > Cephalopoda > Sepiida > Sepiidae > Acanthosepion > Acanthosepion esculentum. The sequence continues at coordinate 109,321,134 of OZ038486.1, read as the reverse complement.
GGCCAGCATTAATTGAAGAAATTTACGTTGAATAAAATGTGATATTATATATGAGAGATTAATTCCCGTGTTATTATTCGGCACAATGATAATGTTAAACATTAATGATGGTGTACAAAGTATTAAGGCGCATATACACTAAGAATGGTTTGTTTGGCGCAAACCTTTCCTACGGATCAAAATTAGTAAAAGCCGTTTCTGCTAGTTTGCTATCCATTGATCCACGTTGCCAATCGCACTAGCCAATCGCACTAGTGTCATTTTGAAACAATTGGGGACATCCTGTTAGGATTAAATTCGTTGCAATCGTGGTGCTTATAAAAATAGATCTACATCGGGCCCCAACTAAACTCTTATACAATTTTTATGTTGATCATATTTACGTGTTTTCGTAATACCGCATTCCACCTTCTATTTCAATTCATATTATTGTGCAAAGGTTTGTCTAGTGAGTGTTACTCGTGCTAGAAAAAACAGTTGCTACCATTAGAAGCGGTATCACGCAATATTCCAATTAATAATATATGTTAATCCTAGACGTCACACATGCTGGTTTTTCCCAAAGTATTTCTATTAAATCCCTCATTTTGAAAAACTGGAGTTTTCTTTCTTTTTATGATGTCTAGCTTTAAACATCTATTAGGAAAAGGGAATACTCAACGATAAAAAATAAATAATTAGACCCAGTTTATTTTTTTTACAAAAATAGACTTTATCAGTTAACCAAGATTGATGGTTTTTAGAAACCTATCAAACAAAATGTAGCTGGAAAATATTAAAATATTCGGTTAAGTTTGTATATTATGAACCAAATTTAAAAAATCTTTTGTCTAAGATATTCAAATGTTGAACTACTGAAGTAATTATAAGATAATTATTATTTCATATGAGTATTATATATAATACCAATTCTGCATATACATTTTATATGACAATAGTAACAACTAGAGAAGCCAGTAACAATATATGTTAAAAAATAATTGTGTATTACAAAATATATCAACGGCTCCACTTCACAAAACGCGAGCAAATATCAGAATTTGTTTGAGTGATTTTTTTTGTATTTTCAGTACCTAGACATGAAAAAGAAGACAAACGTGTGCTGCAAAATAATTAGGTGAAGTCTTAATTTCCAAGCGACAAGCGAAATAGTGCAAAATATGAAACACATCTTCACAGGAATTTACGAGAGTTTCAATGTATATCCTCACAGAGTTTAGTCTTCTAGAATCGCAGATTGTTCCCACAAAATATAAAGAATTAGTTTCTCAATGGCGGAATAACGATGATTATCTTATTTACAAATAATCTTGATGTTAATTACATGTAGAAAATTTTAGTTTCTGTCATTCATATCCGCGGTTAATTTCTAAATAATCTAATAAATATTATTTTAATTATTTTTGAACACATCTTAAAAATAACAATGAAATAAATAAACTTCACCACCACGACGAAGTATTAGTATTTTTCATGTGATTTTAGCATCTGTGGATGCTATTAATTTTAGTCCTATTGTGAAAATAGAAATGTGTCATGCGACTTTGTATAGTGTGGCGTGAGGAAAAGTTTTTGCCTTTGTAAAAATTTTCGGTTTGGTTTTCTTTTAGAGAGTACAACGAATTTTGCATGTGTTACCGTGTTTTCGTTCGTGCTAGAAATTCTCAAGTTTTATCACATATAATAGCGGTTATATGTGTATGAGCCTTGTTTCAAAATTAAATCTTGCCATAATACCAGCCAATACAATTAGCTGGAGATGAAACATGTCGAACAATGAATCAACTCATTACTATTATCTCCTTTATGCTTGCACTGTCTTTTTCCATTCTCTATCACTCTTTATTTTAACCTCTCTAAACTGTCGCCGGCTTTAAGTACAAAGCCACAATACCTGATGTTATCAGTTCTCAAATCGGTGATGATACAACGATATACTCCTATCTTAAAGAGAGTCTAATCGGGTCGATGAAGTAAAATTGGCAACTGATCTTAAACCTAAAATCTGTGGTCAACTAGGCAAGGAATAGCTTCTTAATTTTAAAGCCTCCAAAACGAAACAGCTCACTTTTAATCGCCTGAGAGAACCCTATTTGCCTTCCATCAGTATGGCTGATGATAACCTCCAGGAGACTGATTCATTGCGCCTTCGCAAACTAAAGTATTCTACTGACATGAAATGGAAAGCTTATATTGAATACATCGCTATGTCTACTGCTACTAAAGCTGGTTCACTGTGTCGTGCTGGAGAATTCTTCTTGCTTTGAATATTGCTGTCATATCTGATCTGATGCATCTGCTATATATTTAGAGATTCTAAATAAAAACCAAAGAAGAATGTGCAATATCATTTTGCAATATTATTGGTCCTGACCTGGCATCTTGAATTCAGTCACTTTCCTACCACCGTAATGTAACGTCCATGGTAATTTTTATGATGAACTCTCCTCTTTACTACCTAGACTTTATGAATTTAAGCGCAGTACAGGGTTGTCAACAAGGCTTCATCATTTTACAGTTGAAATGGATAGATGTAACTGTAAATTCTATGTTAACCGTTTCTTCTCTCGCACTTCTCGTTTGTGGAACTCTCTTCCGGCTTCTTACTCTCCAGTCAATTTTGATCTTCAAAGAGTTAAATGCAATATCAATCGTTATCTTCAGTCTTCCTATTCTTTTATTGTTCTTTCTCCTTAATAATGTAGTTTTGTTTTTCATATTCCCTCACACACTGTAATCCGTTGCGTTTTAGTGACTTCTGAACGACCCGAACATGAATGAAAAATATATGGATATTGTGAAAAGAAATCACGGAGGAAAAATGTAAATTCGAATTGAGGCACATTAAGAGAAGCTTTAGATGAAGAAGAAAAAATGAATGGATCACAGATGAAATTCTCAACGTGATGCAAAGCAGACAGAAGACAATGCCAAGAAATGCAACAGAAACAGAAAACTACAGCATGAAATAAGGAATAAATGCAGAAAGGCTGAATATGAATAGCTCAACGAAAATGTGCAAAAATAGAGAGTATAATTATCACAGATAAAGGAAATATGCATAAAAAATAAGAGATCTAAAAGGACAGAAGACATACTGATCAACAGGTAACATAAAATTCAAGGACGGAACGCTCATATTAGAGAAAGAAAAAATCTTTCGTGCTGGAACGAATATACTGGAGAAATCTTCCACAACACAAGAGAACAACCGGCAAGACACAGAAATACCGGTGCAGAGGAAATACTAAAAACTGAAGTGGAAGCTGCACTGGCCAAATTGAGCAGAAACAAAGCAGCAGGGCCAAACGGAATTGTAATAGGGATGCTGGCAGCCTTTGATGATTTCGGCATAGACAAGATTACAAAATCATTAAATTAAATCTACAATAGTGCGGATATACCGGAAGACCTAAGAAGATCTATTTTCATAGTACTGCATAGGAAACCAGATGCAAACCAGGTGAATGAGAACACCATCGAACAATCAGCCTAATGAGCCCTATACCCCGAATTCTGAGCAGAATCAAACCCGACCATAGAACAAGTATAGTGCGGATTCGTCAAAGAAAATGAAACAAGGAACGCGGTATTTATGCTCAGTATGTCATCAGAAAGAGCAATACAAATGTAGAAGGACGGGTAACTGTGTCTTATAAACTACGAAAAAGCATTTGATGAAGTAAGCCACAAAGATCTGTCAGAACCTCTCAGAATCCTTGACATATTTGGGAAGAACATTAAAATAATCAAAAGCTTGTACTAGCAGCAAATATTTTGCATACGAATAGAAAATGAGTTCAACAGATATACAAAAATAGAATGTGCTTCTCAACGAATTTATTCAACCTATATAGCAAGACAATTCTAAGAGAACGAGAAATCCTAACATATTCATTAATGGCGGACACAATCTTAACACGATACGAAAATATGCAGATGATACAGTACTGACAGCAGACACGGAAAATAAACTACAAACTTCCTTCAAAAGGTAGAGAGTTAGAGCGAGAAAGGACTAAGCATATACTGCACGAAGACAGAATAAATGGTCATCAGCATAAAAAAATATAAGCCCAAAATGTAACTTACATGTCGGGGACAATAAAATCAAGCAGATGTTTGAAATATCGGGGAAGTGTTCTTACAGAAGACGGAAAGTGCAACACTGAGATCCGAAGACGTATTGTGATGACCAAAGACGCATTTCCAAACCTAAGCAGAGTCTTACAAGTCAGGAAACTTTCGTTAGAAACAAAGAAAAGTCTACTGAACGGTAACGTGATATGACTCCTCCTGTATGCCAACGAATGCTGGACAATCTTATTAAAAATGAAGAAACTCGAGGTAAATGATATGTGATCCTACAGAAGGATGCTAAGCATATCATGGGCCAAACATGTAAGCAACGACGAGGTTTTGGAGAGAAAAGAAACAAAGAGAAAACTTGCAGTTAACATTAGGAAGAGGCAGATGAAATTTCTGCGACACGTAATGAGGAAATAGGGCTTGGAATATCCGATACTCACGGGATGGATAGAGAGAAAGAGGGACAGGGGAAAGCATACTTAATGGGCTTCATCAAGTGGATGGCGGAACAGTGTCTGGGAGAAATGACAAAAAGACAAAATTATTAAGAGCTACAAGGGACAAGATGAGGTGGAGGACCATGATCACCTATGTCCTGAAGCGACACGGCACATAAAAGAAGAAAGATATTAATATAAATTGAACATGTATTTTCAAATGAATTTTGCAACTACGCAATTGCTATACAAATTAATAAAAACAGTTTTCCCTACTTTACACAAGATTCATTATTTTATATAGAAAAAAATATCCTATTCAGTAAGGGACTGATTACTGACTGATAGGCAAAGAAAAGACAACAAGAAGCAATATTTATTTTGAAATTCATCCCCCTGGGATACTCTCACCTTTGCTTCGTGTATTGTAAAAATATATATTTTTTTTTTTTTTTAATCAGAGGAAATCTATGCAGCATGCGACCTTTGTTCCCCCGCACTTACACCCATTAACAAACGATTGCTTTCAACATGAGGCGGAGATAACATAGGACATTTATCACACTTCTCAAATGAAAGAGTGCACGCAAACTGTCCATTACCAAAAGGCTTCAATTAATTGGCGAGTGACAACCGCACCAGTTAACAGCTTGAGATAAAAAAAATGCTATAAAGAAGAGAAATACAAAGAAACAGTCGTGTGTTGCAATCAGATCGATGATCTCAGTTTTCCGTTGGGTAAAGAGACACCAACTCGACAGATTTCCCAGGGCGGAAATCGTTAGCATTTAGAAATATATGTATGATGACACGATGCACGCGAGAATAAATAAAAGCATACCATTGTCTTCAAGCTGTCTTGAAGTTTATTTTTTCTTATCAATACTTTAGTGACTCTTACATGACCTGTGACCTTCTACACGAAATGCGTACACGTGGGACGAAAGGCACAAACGGATATCAATTCGTTATGTGAATCGTTTTCAATGAAAGTTTCTGCTATTTCGTAAAATATTAAAATGCATTTTAGGCTTAAGTATATTAATCTGACGAAAATCTGTTTGATTCAACCAGATAGGAAAAAAATTCTGATTTCAGCGCATAAAAACGAAAGTTTTACCTGTAAATACAGCTGGACGTCAGCAAAAGAAAGACAAGATAATGTTTGAACACATCATTTACTTAATTTTTGTGCTTAACATCTTATTGCACATTCAAATAAGGTGTTTATTTCACTGTCCGAATAGCCTCCTCATTACTACGTCATAAAATAAGTTCTCTTATCTTTATAATATTTCTGTATAAATAATATTTTTAGCAAGACATTTTCAAGTTCTTTTTCATTATGCTTAATCCACTTGAATTTCCTACTCTAGACATAGATAGAGATGACTATGAAAGAAATACTTTTATAATAATAATAATAATAATAAACTTAGTAAAATTTTTCTCACTTGTTTAAATAATTCGGTAGTTTTAGGAAAATCCAATTAAACAGATTATTTTGAATTATTTAGATAATTTCGTAAAAATATTTTTCAAATTCACTCGATTAATTTTAATAATGCGAAGTATCAGACAAAAATTGTTACTAAGAACATTGCAGGAAACAGGATTGTAACTAATGTTGTCAGGCCTAAAACTGTCGAATTCTATAAAACTGTTAATGTTTTGAAATTATGTTACGTTTTCTTTAAATGCAAATGGAATGATATTAATTGTTAAAATACAACTGAATTTTATCAAGACATATATATTCTTTCTGTAAAAACGCAATGAATTTAGAAAAGTTTATAACATTGTTAATATATGTCTATTTTTAAAATTGCAATTAAAAATATATAATATAGGTTTAATAGTTATTACAATATAATGTTAAAGTTTGTTATGCAAATAAAATGTCCTTCTTATGCAGTAAACGCAAATACACACACAAACTGACTTTTTATGCGATTTGGGCCTCGACTTTACTTGTATGTAGGTAACTATAACATAAGTTATAGTTACTTTCATATGTATAAGAAATTATAATGATACACACTTGTACAACATGAATAGCAATCTCGGAAGATCAATAACCAGACTCCAGTGGTTGGAATTGTCTAGATAGCTTCAGTCACACTGTTATTTTACACAAGGCTGAATATCCCATTGTTACTAATAAACACATACATGCATGCTGATAATGATAGGTTTCGATTCCATAATCGAGTATGATACTTTCTAAGATTAAATGTTACGCAGAAATTATGGTTTAACGATGCTACAATGTGTCTCGTTAAAACTTGTAATTTTTCAGTCAAGGAAAGTCTAAAAGAGAAGCAATGTGTGTTACTTCGAGATGGTTTGCCTTCACTACCGCTCAGGAACTTCATCTACCCCACCCATATATATATATATATATATATATATATATATATATATATATATAAATATATAGAATAATGAGAGGCCACGTATACATTCTTGATATGTATATAATATCTGGATAAAATAAATGAAACACCCAATTTTGTTTCATTTATTTTATCCAGATATTATATATATATATATATATATATATATATATATATATATAGATAGATAGATAGATATGCATATTATCCCTCACCGACCCGGAGTTTCATGCAAACAGTTTTCGTTTTGCATGTAACTCCGAGTCGTGCGAACGATGAGGGATAATATGTATACTTATTAATATATACTTCACAAGCTAACATCGAGCACTGTTTTATTAACACTAGCAATTTATATGCAATTCGTATATATATATATATATATATATATATATATATATATATATATATATATATATATATATATATATATCGATCAGAAGATAGGTAGATAAGGCTGATAGTAAGATAAGAAACAACATTACAAGATAACAATACGGGATATTTTGTTTTAATGATGTAAGTTGAGGACAATGATGACATCACAAACTTCCGGGAACCGGTTCTATAAAGGCAGGTCATCCTTAGGAACCTATTCTGCTTATTTTCTTTACAATCTATGAATGGAAACAACTCACTTAAAAACGAATTCACATTCTTCATCGAGCGCACAATGTCGAGCTAAAACACACCTTATCCTTATGCATTCTGTAGTACAGCCGAAAAGCCCATGGTGATTCCTTAGTAGACATGTTACAAATTTAGATGGCGACGTTTTTATGAATATAGAGATTTGGTTAAAATTCTTAATAAAGCGCTTTGGAGATTAAATTTTAACAAATCGACAAAACTTTAATAAAATTAAGTGTAAATAAATAAATAGATGGTTACCGAATAGTTCAAAGTTTCATTAAAGTGAGTATGATATATTAAACACTTTTTGGTGAATTTGTTGCTGTCTGACTTTACATTTGTTTGGTTTAAACTTTTCCGTCAAGTCTTTCTCTCTCTCTTGCCCATTTTTTACATAGCTACAGTTATCTATTTATGACTCGGCGCGCGCACGAGTGTAGCGTAACTAACATTTTTAGCTAGACAGTAGGCTATTAATATATAAGATTATTTTCGGATAATCCAACAACCAGTTCTCTAAGCTTATATAATTTTAAGAATCTGTTCGGCCGATCCAATAGGATGCCACCACTGGGTGGAGACATTTGTCAAATATTATCAACAGAGTTGTAGAATGAAGTCTAATGAACAGGAAATACAGAACATTAAAATTGTGAATATTAATAAGAAAAAAGGGATATAACCCTTTGACAGAGGGTTTGGCAAGACCAGATTGTTGGATTTTGGTTTAGTTTTCGTTGCTCAACTGAAAATGGAAAAGCATCTATCTGTACAAATATGGAATAACCAATGTTGAAGAAGTTATTGATAATGGTACGGTATGTATAACTCCCGAAGCAGAAATTGAACAGACAGATTCGTTGTTTTCACCTACATTTACAGCAGAAATGAGACGGATCTCTTACTGATCATCCAAAATGATTTCCGAACAGAAAAAAAAAAGAAACACACGGATAACGACAATTCCAAACTCTGTTGATATCACGAAATTGTAATTGCTATTTAACTGTGATACTATTTGTTGTTACCACGGTAAAATAAATTTTGGCCGCCATTTTTTTACACCTCCCGTGGCCGGCTGAAAATACGTCGGGGAACTTTCTTTTAATTTCTCCTTCAATTTCTCTACCTCGGTCGATAACCTTTCCACTTTTTGGCAGAACGTATTTATCGGTAAATGCCAGTCAAATTTCTGTATCAAGTTTGTTCAAATAAATTTTCCGTATTTTTTAGAACATACATCTTTAATTTCTTGGTCATCCCGTTGAACGTCACATTTGTGATAATCTCCCCCTCAAATTGGGTTTTTCTTCCTGTTACCAACCTGGCTAGTTTTTCTGTTCTCAACATGGTCGGTTTGTTTAATTTCTTCCACGTCTGTAAGCTAATAATGGTTAAATCTGATCCGGAATCTAATTGTAATCTGATTTTTCTGTTTAACATTTCTACCTGTAGGCATTTTCGTATATTTATCCCGTCCGCTTGGTCATTTCTAATGATTCTTACTCGGCTTTTGTTTTCTTTCTTTGTTCTACAGTGCAAACTTTTATGTCCCAATTATTGCACGACAGACAAGTCTTATCGCGGTATGGACAATCTTTGTACCAATGCAAAGTCCCACAGCGATAACATGGACTGGGTGGTGATTTCTTCTGAGGATTCATTTGACTTTTCGTAGTAAAATAATTTGTTTGGTTTGTTTTTGAGGAGGGAGAAAACATGTTTGTCCTTGTACTTTTCGTATGTGAGCGACGTCAGACTCTTCGATATCTTTCGAGTCCTTTTTTACGCTTATACATCTCTGACAGTCCTCGGCCAATTTTTGTATCGTCAATTCTGGTTCACTGTCAAGATTTGTTAGAATTCTCCGTCTGATCTCCGCATCTTTAGTCGAAACCAGTTTGGACTAAATAATTCCGTTAAAAGTTTCACGGCTTCCTTGAAAGTCAACTCATTCGTTTTCCTCGGTAGGATGTAGTCTACGAGTATTCGCTTTACCCTAGTTTCCTCAATAGTAGACCTACTCTTTTCGCGTCTGACCAATTCCCGCAATCAAACTCATATGAATCTTCATACCTTTTGAAGTAAGCCGCGAAGGTTTCGTCTTCGTCCGGTGCATAAGTGAAGTCTTTGATAGAGCTCCATGTAGCATTTTGCGAGAATGCCGCTTCATTTCCAGAAATTTGTCCTTTATTTGTTACTGCCCGTAGTAGTAATTCTTTTAGTTCGAATTGCTTCTCTTCGTTTTTCTGTTGAATTTCCAATAGTTTTTCCTCGTTTTTCTGTTGAATTTCTAATTTTTTTTTCATCGAGGCTAGTCTGTCTTTCCTCTTGAGAGGCGTAGTATACATAGTTTTAGGAAGAGTTCATTCTGTAGTTATAGGTATAACCCATAACACTAAATTAAAGAAGAATTGGGGAGTGCTGAATTAATAAGTCCCATAAGTATATATATATATATATATATATATATATATATATATATATATATATATATATATATATATATATATATTAATTTTAAGAACAAGGATCATAGTTTTAATAATAAAATAGTTACAGAAGTATCACGTTTAAAATTAAGATTTTAGGCAACTTTCGGCCGACACTTCTTCAGAAATAAAATCGTCAGCAATATAAAACGAAGTAGTTGATAAAAAAATTTTTTCAACAACAATTGATATTAAGATATTAAATTACCAAGCTGGAGTAGGCAACTGGAGTGGGGAATTTACTGATTTTCATCCTAGTCAGGCAACCGATTCCCAGAATAGGGCCAACTTGTGTTTCAATCACCGTTGTCTACACACGGCAGGACGTTGCATATTAATTATAATAGATGTCTAAATAGAGTCTCGTCCGTGCCCTGTGTAAGAGAGAAAAGGAATAATTCGCCCTGCAATCAACAAAATTTAAAATGTTCTCACCGATAGCAGAGTCATGATACTGCGAAGCGCCGGATATCACAGACTCGTGTCTCCGCAACTGGCCCGGAACATGTTGGGCAATCCTAACCTCAAACCTCTGGATGGTCTTGCCGACATAGTCGATTACACATCGATTTCACATCGACATTTATATTGATATATTACAAAACTTTGGTTATTAGCAAGCAAGCCCTTCTAGTTGTAAAAGTACTCCAGACCATAACGGTATTGAAACACCGTTTAATAGAATTAGAAATTTTGTCGTCGAAGAACCATATTTCTTAACTTCATTGCACTTAACATTTTTTTGCTCAATGGTAAATGTAACAACACATTCGGGGTAACCATTCTTTAATAACAGCTGTTGAATTTTCTTTAACTCAGCGTCGTCTGCACTCATAACACAGCATCAAAGCACGATGAGGAAGGGTACTAATAAGATAAATTGTCCTGGATCTGGGAGCAAATGAATCTCAAGTTAAGTAAGGCCCAGAAAAGGTGGGTTTTCGGTAAACACTGGTAAGAAAACGCAAAGATGTTCTTTCTACCAATACATCCAAGAAAGGGAACTGATTATTCTCTTCTATCTCCATTGTATATTTTAGAGAGGGGTGGAGATTATTAAGGTGAGAAAAAACTCTTCCGCTTTACTCCGAGAGAAAAACGACGTAAACGTGTCATCCAGATAGAGAAAGTCGCAATAAGGTTTATTAATCTTATCATAGAGCTGCTTCTAATGAAAGCTAACAGAAATGTTAGCCAACAAAAGACCCAACGGATTACCCATCGCTACTCCATCTATCTGTTGATACATGCATTTGTCAAAGCTGAAGGAGATAAACTTCGGAACCATCCCTATCAACTCAACAAATACAATCTCAGGGAAAGGCGGAGTGTTTGAGGGGCACGATACAAAAACGACCGCAGAAATTTCTATTGTTTCATCAAGTGGAACATTCGTGAATAGAATAGTTATATCAAACGACACGAAAAGTTCAGTGTCAGAATTAGGTATCAATTTGTGCATGTAATCAGCAAACTGAAACGAGTCAGTCACACAATACTCTGAATAGAATAATAAAATAAAACTTCATTAAGCCACTTGGCCAAATTATGCTGGGATGAACCCAGCATGGACAGAATAGTTCTCAGTTGGACATCCTCTTTACGTATTTTCGGTAACCCATACATCCGAGCATGTTGGGAACATACGGGCAGAATCATATTTCTTTAACTAGAAAGTTACTCTCATGAAGTTCCAACAATCTCTTCTGTAATCTAACTTGAGTTTTTAAAGTATCGTCACAAGTAACATCTCCAATTTAATAGGTTCCCAACGTTTTCGGATGCAAACCCACCTTTTTCTGAAAAATGAAACTGGCTTAAAATTGAGTTTAAAGCGAGTTTCCTTATGATTGTCCTTTTTAGCCTGATGTGTTTGAAAATCCTTATGGACTAATTTTAATTTATAAAGTGAAAGGATCATAATCAATATCATGAAGTAACCCTAATTCCTACTGTTTGTAACATACATATATATATATATATATATATATATATATATATATATATATATATATATATATACGTGCTGAGGCAAATATTAATAGAAAATTAAATTAATGAAGAAACAAAAAGAAAAATATAGAATATTATTCTAAAATACGATGGTAAAAAATTAAAACAAAGCAAACAACAAAAATCAAGTTAAATGATTAAAATAAAGAAATAAAATAAAAATAAAAATAAATAATAATCAAAAAAATGTCATTCTTTTCGGCAGTTGCATTTATTTTTTAAAGATTCACTCTGGGTATTTACCTTTGACTTCCAATTGAGTCTTAAAGATTAACTCGGTTGTCTTCGTTGGACATGTATTTGCTTAATATTGTTATGTTGTGATAAAGATTTATTGATGTTACTAACGCAGCTATAGCTGATTTTAACATTATTTTTCTTAAAACTCTTTCTTAATTTTGGTGAATGATTAAAGTCCTTAAAAATTAAACTTAGGAAAATTCTTCCGATATTCGTTTGCTCATTATGATTAAAAGGTGTATCAACTCATAGAATGTTAGGCCTACGCTGTTTCTGTTTATTTTGACCTTCTTTGTTATTTTCTAAGTACAAAAAATTTACTTTATGGTTGCTTAGTTCTAAAGCTTTTATATATTTAATTTTATTATTTTCAAATATTTCCTTATTGCTGGAGTTAGTAGATAACTGGACTGATTTATATAAATTATCTAGAATTTTATGATGGTGGTTTGATTCGTCACTGACGTATCTGTGGCTATATAGATTTTTGGTATATGATTTGTAATAACCATTATTGAAATCCAAGGTCACATCGAGAAAGTTGATCACTTTATGATTGATGGTAGTAGTAATATTTACCACGTGATCTTTGAAAATAGGCATATATATATATATATATATATATATATAGAGTGAGAGAGAGAGTGAGAGAGAAAGAGAGACTGCCAGATTAGCTAGATATATGATTTGATTAAAGTGTTGAAGGCTTATGCAGAATCAACCACCTCAGATTCTTCTGCTATTTAATCTTTAGCTGGGAATGGGTAGAAGAAATAGATTCACACCTTTCCCAAAAATATTTGTGCGAATTTGAATGTAATGAACACTACCCGAATTCCAATTCAGATCGTCAATTTCTTGTTCCGAGCGGCTAAACATAACGCCACTTACACATCCAATATATGTTGTTGTGTGTGTGTGTGTGTGTGTGTGTGTGTGTGTGTGTGTGTGTGTGTGTGTGTGTGTGTGAATGAGAGAGTGAAAAAAGAAAGTGTGTCGATATAGAATTTCGCACTTCATGGTTAATAACGGCTATTTATCATGCTTGTTTAATGTACATATGTGTCTGTGTATCTACTGGAAGTAGGAACAGAACAAAAGTAACGTAAAACGACAATGTCTACTTGTATTGCGAAACTGTAACTCCATGTTAATTTACGGCAATTATTTTTACCATGGTGACTGAACCCAATTTCTTTTTAGCGCAACAGCATAATAGATTTTCCCACTTTTAATTACCATTATTTCGTATTCGCTCAGGTTTTTGCCTAGAGACATTTTGGCAATTGAATTTGGAAATCGTTTACGAGACAAAAAATAAAAGTCACAGATTTCAATTTTCAACGATGCTAAGATTTACTAATAAATAATTATTTAAATCGTTTGATTTCAACACATTATTTTTGTTTTCTTGTATATCGACTGGAGAGTGACTAATTTAAATAACTGAAGAACATTATAATTATCCCCTTTTGTGAACATGCTAGAACGTGAATTAATCAGAATTATAGTCGCCTACGCGTTTTTAGAATGGAGTTTTTAAAATAGTTTACATGTACGCTCAAAACGAGAATATTGAAGCAATTTTAGCTTGATCATATTCCTCGAATAATTAATCTAAGGTTATTATCTATATCAAATATAAATAAGTTTTTTTTTAAGTCTAAACAAAACTAACACAGTACAAAAGAAATATACCAGCCTGATGTGACCGACTAACTAAAGATATTCCATTGTTATAAGACGAAGCATGTTCGCTTATTATGCATACTAGTACGGCATATTGACTCATTAAAAAAAGTGTTGACTGAGATTATATACACACACACGCAAACACACACACACACATATATATATATATATATATATATATATATATATATATATAATCACATAGTATTTTATACAATAGTTTATTAATGAGATTACTTGATATCTAACGCAAAGTATGTGTGAGAAATATCCATAGACAGTTATAGGTGGCGGTACCGTACTTAGACCTCAGGATATATAACATCTACGCTCTGTCATATACAGTGTTGCGTGTACAACAGCAATATCTGGCTGCCCACTCATCCATATTAACCGTGCTCAGAGGCGTTTGGATACAATCATCTCTGATAAAACAAGATCGTGTCACTGCACAATCTAAAAATAATCTGAAATTGTCAAATATTTTAACCAAAATAACACACTATGTCAAATTCGTAATAAAAACTTAAAAATTAGCTACTCCTGACACATAACATCTAAAATATTATAAGTTCACACAATAATAAAATATTAAATAAATTTTATGGCAATAACCAAATAGATAGTAAACCCTCGTGTAATTGTAGAACCAAAAACAACCGCCCAGTTGGAGATAGATGCAATTCCGAAAATGTTATATACCAAGCAACCATTTTCCCTAAAGAAAATGTAAATAATATAAAGTATGCATCGCAATTTCCGCTGGGGTCTGGAAGCATAGGCTCTACAATAACAAGCATTCATTCTTGACTCATATCTAAAACACCAAAGAAGCTCTTTCTAAATATTTCTTGGAATTAAAGGATAGAAACTTTACCCCACAAATAGAATGGAAGATTATAGGAAAAAATCCAAACCCCCAACAGCTTCAGAAATAGATATAATGTCTGGAAGAAAAAATTAAAATAATTAAATATAAAAATACGAGCCAGCTATTGAAACAAAGAAGTGAGATCATATTTAAATATCGCCATGAAAATTGATTTAAATTATCTAATAAACGGAATTTTATTTTGCAGCCATACAATTATTTTGCCTTATTTATTGAAAGTTATATGCTCTGATTTATATATATATATATATATATATATATATATATATATATATACAAAACTATAGTCAACACTAAATTAAAAAGGTATACTTCCTCGACGTAACTCTAAACTTAATAAACAACATTTACACACCCTACAGAAAATCTAACACTAATCCCTTGTATGTACACCCTAAGTCAAACCACCCTTCATCTATAATTAGGCACATACCCACATCAATAGAGAAAAGAATAAGTATGAACTCCGCAAATAATGAAATATTCCGACAACACAGTAATTTTTATAACACAGCTCTGAAAAATAGCGGATACAAAAGCGCTGACATAAGTTATAGAATAAATAGTACCAACATGAAGAAAAACAGGAAAAGAAAGATCATATGGTATACCCCTCCGTTCAACCAAATGTTCAGTACTCAGCTAGGGCATAAGTTACTAGCTTTAATTGAAAAACACTTTCCCACGAATAGCAAACTTAGCGAGATCTTTAATAAAAACACCTTAAAATTAAGTTACAGCTGCACTGAAAATATAGAAAGAATCATAAAAAACATAATAATAAAATACTGGAAAAACACGCATGCCAAAACAGTATCAATAAAACTCCGAAATTGCAATTAGACAAAAATAATGAAAAATTATGTGATTGTAGAAACCCTAAAAACCGCCCGTTAGAAAATAAATGCCTCACAAAATCCGTGGTATACCAATGCACTATCTCATCCACTGAGAGTCCTAACACTGATAGGATATACATAGGGTCAAAGAAGAATAAATTTAAAATCAGATGGAGACAACACAAGACCTCCTTCAACAATATTCAAAATAGAAATCAGACATCTCTATCCCAATATTTCTGATATTTAAAAGAAACGAATAAAACACCAAAAGTAAAATGGAAAATAATAAATAGAACAAGAACTTGTAAAACCTGAGATGACCTATGCCCTTTATTCCTACATGAAAAACTACACATCATTAAGTTTCTAAATAATGAAAATTTATTAAACCATAGGCAGGAGTTAACAGTTTTTTTACCGACATCAACAAATTTCCGCATTAAATAATTTAAAAAAAAAAATAGCTAAACAAATTAATTTCATATTTTAATAAAAGTTTTAAAAGCTTAGCCCAATCATTAAATAGAAAAACCCTTTGTGAAGTCGTCAAAAAACAAATTGTAGTCCAGTCCAATGCGTTTGAATAAGAAATAGCCATTTGAATAAACAAATAAATAAAGAGATTAATCGATAGATAATAATAAAACTGAATCCTCTCGACACTTAACGACCTAACGGAGTGCCATAAAATATATTTCGCTTTAAACTAACTAGACGGTACCGCCACCATCAGATTTGAAATAGAGACCCCACCATAACCTGACATAAACTTTCCGAAGGTGACTGGTCTGTAGATAAGAAATTAACTCTTCGACCACCTAACCAATATGGCCGCCCCCAGCGGTTTCCATAGTAATTTATGTTACAAGAGACCATACTTATAAACACGCGCAAACCACAAGATCGCTTATTCCTAAATTTTCGCTTGAGGATGAAACGGCACTCGATACCTTAATTCAACTTAATTTAAATAATTATATTGAGGGTTTCGGCTCTCGTTTTTGAAACATGAGAACTTTTATGTAGCGAAGAAATTATATTTAAAAAAATATAATATAAGCTCTACTTGTGTAAATAGTACTGTCTTTTTAAAAATAAAAACAAAAATACTAAAGAAATCCGGATTATTTACCTAACGTGTTCTTTCCTATTTTTCTAGATACCTGCACACACATACACACACACACACAGACACACAAACAGACACACACACCCATATATATATATGTTTTTATGTATTTATTTTATTTCATTTTACGTTTCAACCTTTGGAAGTAAAGTCTGATGATTCGCGGCCCTTTAAAAGGGCAGTGGTGAAATAATTTATTACATGGAACCTTAAAGTGGTCTTTTTTATTTAATATATATATATATATATATATACATATTTATTTATATATATTGAGTAAATTTATATATATATATATAAATATTATATATATATATATATACATATATATATACATATATTTGTCATCCACAGATGTTTCGCATCTCATCAGTGTGGCTAGACATCCGGTTGCCTCTAGCTAGGATCGAAACCCGACTGAATTGGCGTCAATCGGAACTTCTACCACTAAGCCGTCGGCTCACGGCAGGTTGAATGAAGTTGAATTTTTAGCGTGTTTATATATATATATATATATATATATATATATATATATATATATATATATATATATATATATATATATATATATATATATATATATATATATATATATATATATATATATATATATATATATATATATATATCAAGAATAGTTTTGGAGAAAAGATGTGTAACAAAGTGGAAAAAGTTTTCGTGTCACACATTTCGTTCCTTAGGACTTCATCGGACTAGGTTTGTTTACACAGGTGCGACTACACATACGCATGAACGACAGGCGCTGGGAAATTAACATTTAGAATTTTTTTTAAAGTTTTTGCGGTATATAATCTAGTCAATTTCATTTAGATTATTTTCGTTATTTTCTGTGTTTCCATCATTTGTATTATTAAATATCCCACATTGTATGAACCTGGATGCAAATGAACTGTAGATGATCTAGCGATTAAAGCACTTTCTAAACATGTTCAATTAGTCAATTATTCTCTCTTTTAATTAGAGTAGCATTTTTATGTCAAAATTGTGGTCAGTCTCATTACGGTGAGTGACTAATGCGTTTAATGCATTGCTTTTTAAAATATCTCTTTTGTGTTTGTCTTTTATTCAAACATCTTGAAGCTTCTCCAATATATTCTTTTCTAGCAATCCTTGCGGCTGATAACGTAAATCCCCCCTTCGTTGTTTAGTCTTAAGTTGAGTTTAGATAGTGTTAATGTTTAGAACAATAGTTGTGATTCGTTGGGTGTGTCATGAGACGGCGCGTTTCTAATTTGTAATATTTTATGAGCCTTTTGTTTCGCATTGAATATGAAATAATTAGGGTATTTTGAAAGGTCCTTGAAAGTATTTTCAATATATTTCTATATTTCTCTTCGTATAAATATTGAAGGGCTATTAATTCTGAATTCTCTAAGTAGAATCTGAGATAGATAGATAGATAGATAGATAGATAGATATAGATTCACTATTTACGTACTAACCACAAGTAGCGTACAATTAACAAAGTTACTGACATCAACAACTTCTGCAAAAGCAACTAGAAATATGATACAAACACACATAGAGACACACCCTTTCCCGTCATCCTCTCACTTCAGGAATTAAACACACGGACACTACCAGACAGACACAAAATATTCCTATTACAATCCACACAAGCGTGCACAAACACTCACTAACAGGACAAGACAACATCCCGTAAAATCTACGTGAACAATGAAAAACTGGAGCTTTCTCTTCCATAAATTATTTCTGAAAAAAATCTAATGAAGTATAAATAAAAGCGAAACATGTTAAATTTATAAACGTTTCCTGTTTGTTTTCATTCTAATACTGTCGAATTTTAATATTTGATTCTGATTGATACCAGATTTTCTAATTGCTTAATTACTGCTGTGTAAGTCAACCACTTGCTACACCGTATACTCAGGTAATTATTCTAGATACTCACATATTCTTGTATATACATACACACAAACACACACAACATATACGGCACATAGATATACACGCATCCAGGAAAAATCTTTAAATTAATGTTGGAAAATTAGATAAGACAGATATATTTTTTTTATCAAAAGAAGTTACAAATTGGAATCGCGTTTGTTTTATCTTTATTTAATCTTCAATAAAAAATGAACGCTGACACGAAATTTATCTTTAAGAAAATATACAAACCTAATCAATCAAGATGTGTTAAACATAAAATCTATTGAAATTATTCCGTTTAAATATGTTCTATGTGCAAATTATGTATGCGTATATATATATATATATATATATATATATATATTTATGATGGACTCTCCCGTCGGTTTCAACGTGTGAGGTTCCGACAACTGTGCTTATTCAACACTATATACGCATATATATATATATATATATATATATATATATATATATATATATGCGTATATAGGGTTGAATAAGAATATATATATATATATATATATATATATATATATATATATATATATATATATATATATATCAAATATGCGGTGCAGTTCAATTTATATTACATGAATCATTCGTACAAAAAGTAGATTAGTAAAGTTAATAATATATGGCGAAAAACATCTTCGCAAACAAATTTATTAAAGTTACATTAACCTACGAAGCACTCGATGAATGTTATGATCCTTGTTTTTAATAACTTACCAACCTATAGATCAACAGCAAGTCGAAATATATCGGAAATCCTAATCTAATATAAAATATATCGGATATAACGCTTTCCAATACAGAACAAGAAGCCCACAGTTTCGGTTTAAAATTTGCAACCGGATTTCGCAAAGGAGACATAGTAGGCACTATAATAAAAAATCACAGCCTAATGATTCCGATTACACCAAATGTTTCATTCAAGGCATAATCACTACTATTATAAAACCAACAACGAAAATACATTACCACTGAGAAACCTAAATGCACTAAAGAACCTAGTGTAAAATAAGGAAATCCGCATTACTCCCTCTGACAAAGGAGGTGGCATAATAATCATAAACTGGATTACATACATAGAATAACTCAACAATACAGACATAAGAAAACATAAACGAACAAAAAAATCTACTGAAACACAAAACAACTAAAGCAGGAAAATTATGGAAAAAAAAGAAAGTAATTCGTGGTATAGACTCATCGAATATCACTTTAGAACACAACAAATGTAGGGTCTTACTAAAACCCACAAAACAAAAATGTAATTGTTTTAAGTGGCACTACAGATAAAAGTTTTGAGGTCGGTGGAAGGTGCATGATATGGAACAAGTCCGCCCCTACATATCTTTCGTTCATGGTAGATATCAGCAAGTATCGCGAACAATGTGCCTAAAATGCGCTTGGTTTCCATCATGCTTGAACCACATGCGTCTTCGTATTAGCAGGAGTACATCCTCTAGCAGATCTGGAAGTATGTTTGAAATAAAAGCCCTACAGGATGTAAGATATGGTGGGGGAAATATATGGACCTACAAGACAGTCACCTACAACTTCAACCTACACATTAATCGTAAACAGCTTCTGTTGACATGTCTGTATTTTTCAATGAGGATTCCGATCCGCCCATAAATGTTGGTTGTTTAAATTAGTTAATCCATCTTTTCCAAATGTTGCCTCATCCGCAAACAAGACTGACTAAACAAACAACGGATCGGTAGTTTGTGCAATAAACCATCGTAAAAAGTTATACCGTGGTGAGTGATGAGAGGTTGAAATATCCTACACACATTCCAAATGATACTGATACAGGAGCTGCACTGGAAATACAATCCATACGATACTATGAGATGTAGGAGATGCTAGGACCACCATACGTGTGCTGATACCTGGATCGTACGAGCGGATCTAGGTCTTCCTCGATTCATAGTTTGTGGTTCCACGGATCCTGTCTTAGCAACGGGGAGATAAAGAACAGCAAAGGTTTGATGAATCGACTGCTTTCGGTCTAGAAATTCAATCTGATACAGCCGTGCAGCCTCGCGTCCATTACCATTCGTGCGGGTGTATGAAAAAATCATATCTACCTGCTCTCAATAAGAATATCCTGGGCCAATTTTCAGTTAACTCACGACTACACACGTAGATTTAATTTTATCCTGACAATATATTACATACCAAGAGAACAGGAAGAAAACGTCTAAATTACTTGACATAGAAAACTTTATTTTATCTTCTTTTGTGATGTAATATATTATCTGAATAAATTTAAACCATTTTGTATATTCGGTCCGGTGAAGCAGATATTAAAAACTTATCTGTAGAAATAAATTTATTACCGAATTCTTCGATGATATGTTTTTTTCTTTTGACATATATATATATATATATATATATATATATATATATATATATATATAGGACCAACATAATTAATTGTTGAAACTTGACTAATGCATGGAATAATAATGCAACACAAAATGTACTTAGAAGAAAATGTATTGAAACAAGAAAGTATACACAATATTTACATATAGTCTTTTGTATATTAGAGAAGACCGTTCCTGGAGAATGTGTTGACTGAGTCGCAGTCGGGCAGAGTCT
>OZ038486.1:109177252-109294752 GCA_964036315.1 Acanthosepion esculentum | reverse complement strand
CATAATTTTCATTGATCATTTCATTGCTATAGATTGGCAATTAGTTTAAGACATCATAAAATACGTAGATTACTGAAAATCTCAGTAAGAGAACTTAAAAGAAATTTGATTATTAAATTCTTTTAAGCTATATTTTACTATTGATAAGCAATATAATCAGAGATTATAAAAACAAGTTAATGACAACGTTTATAGGTTTCGTTTAATTTGTTTAAATAAATTTTTCACTCGATTTTTCTTCATAATTAAATATTGTATTATTCCGATAAAGTTCACCGCAAAACAGTTCGAAATAAAAAATATTTTGAAAATGTAATGTTTTCAATAACACTAAAGCATTGTTGACATTTAATATGAGAATATTATTGTGAATTACAATTGAATATTGAACAGACTTTCTTTCAGTGCATTGTTTCAGATTATATATTGACCTTTAACTTTTTCTTTCTAGTTTCTATTTTGTAGTAAATGTTATTTTATTTGATTTTGAGGAAAAAAAGTAATTTGAATCTAAGAAGGCAGGTTAACATTATATTTCATTAAAAACATTGTATGAATGATTCATCGATCGAAATGTTATTATTCCATATGCAATTACAAAATTTAATATTCCAACTTGGACGATATATTATATATATAATAGTGTTCTTCTATAAGCAACGCTTGCATTAAATCCTGACCATTGAGAAATTATTTTGATTTTGAAATGCATTTCTATTGAAAACCTGTTTACATTATTTCAATAGTAAAATCACATTCAATGCATTTTATAGCAGGATTACTTGCAAAAAAATGTTTATGCAAAATGTATTAAACAATATAGGCGTCAACCATGGCTCTCTCCTTGGTCCTACCTTTATCTGCTCTATATTAACCATCTGCCAAAGAACATTCTCAAATCAATAGTAAATATACATCAGGAGATACCACGGTATATGGGCGTGTCTCCAAAAATCTAGATGACCAGAGCCTGAAAACTGATTTCTTCTTTCACCTTTGTCACCCAGATCAATGAGATAAGAATTGGCTTGTCATATTAAATATATCCAAGACCAAGATAGTAACGTTTCTTCATCACGTAGCGTTTGCATGTGTTTTTTTTTTCATTCATGAAGAACGGTTGTACTCTCAATGAGTCTCCTTACTTAGAATGTCTATTGACATGCAATATCACAACAGAACTGGAATTTGTATATACGATCCAATGTTAAATATGCAGGAAACATGCAGTTCATTGTATGCTCCAGAATGTACTTGTCTCTGTTTTCAATACTTTATTTTTACAAGAGTCATATTAAACCCCAAATTTAGTTCTGCTGCGTTTTATGCGTTGGGGCTGCCCATTCCTAACTTTCCAGTTTTGATAGAGTTTAAAAGCATTCTTGAGGTCTTGGGATGAGTAATTCTCCACCGACTACTGCCCTATCCCAGAGACAAAATCTTGCTAACCTCACCCTATTCTGTCGCGATTTTAATGGCAGATGTTCGGGTGAACTACATTCCTCGCTTCCACTAGTTGAGGCCACCACAGCTAAAACCACCATACCACGTACACTGAGTCGACTCTTATCTATTCTCTTCAAATTCCATTGCTAAACAGGACTTCTACCCAGGCAGCTTCTGCCTCAGAAATATTGCATTGTGGAAAGGACTCCTGAGAAGATGCTTCCTCAATCTCTACAATCTGATCTTCTTCAAATCTAGAATTAACATTTATCTATCTTATATTATAAGAATATGCATCTTCTTGCTCACTCCTTGTACATCCTTACAACTACTTCATTCAGTAACACTCTACCTTTAGTGAATCGTGGGTCTTGTATTGGGCGAACATTATTTTTTTTTAAAGTTTATGCTTTCAAACCGGGTCACAGATCAGACGCTTCACTTCAAGGGGAGATTTATTCTGTTTGTTTCTTCATCACTTCTCTTCAAAGTAATTCACCAGTTATTATAATCAATTGCCAGTCATTTAAGGTCCTAAAATTTCCACACTGTAGCGTTTTAATGTATGGCCAGCGTAACGGTCATCGACGTAGAAACTAGAGTCGGTGAACTGAGTTCAAATTCCATCCTATCCTGCTGTGTTCACTTTCGCATAAAGGCCCTTAGAGAAGGCATGAATCTATCTCCGGGTGAAATAGCAGAGAAAACTGGAATCTATTATTGGATGGCAACCAGTCTAAAAGAAGGAAAATTGAATTCAAAACAGTGAAGAAGGTAACGAGTAACTACACTTTTTTCAATTCACATGCGACAAAGAAAATGAATCTGTGAAGTGTCATGACTGACTACATACTGAAGAGGCCTGGCATTCAGACTATATCCTTTTAAACTATATTTGGCAGAATGATTGGGCTATAATTGTGCCTGAAAAGAAATATACAAGAAAATTACGATTTTTCAGGATTAATAAGTAAACTCCCAGCATTCATTTACGCATGTCAATTTTATTTTGTAATATCAAGAGAAAAATGGAAAAAAATCAATAAAATTACTTTCGTATTTCTTCCCTATGTTAGTTTTTCCTAAAATTTATCGGAACTGAATCTAATCAAATATCATTTTTCTAATAAAACCTTTTCAAGAAAAATGCCCATCATCTATCTACAAGAAAATAAAAACGTAGTTTTCTGATCATGTTATTGATTATACTATCGATTTCGCTGAATGGAATGATCTATTCTTTGAAGTTACGTATTGATTTCATTAACGTTCGAAAAATGGAAATTTTTTACCATATTTTTACAAGCATAAATGCTTCGTTAACATCTAGTCGCTAAAACGAATTCTCTTTGAAAAATGAAAAAATTATTGAACATACAAAATATAATTATTAAATTAAAAAATATTCGAAGGATGAGCTTTATTCGAATATGTATCCTTTTCTCAACTTCTCCTCTTAGCCAAAGAACTTCTGTAATAAGACGATGACAGTTGCACTTATTATCAGACACCGTGCAAATTTTTTATGAAGGTAAATGAAACTAAAAATCCTATGTAAAACAATAAATTAAACTAAAAATAAAAAAATGTGCACAAGAAAATGTAAGAAACTCGATACACTGGGAATTGTACAAATTTTCTTCAGAAAACAATATATTTCCTACATATATATATATATATATATATATATATATATATATAGATAGATAGATAGATAGATAGATAGATAGATAGATAGATAGATATCATTCTTAAATTATATGACCCAAAGCAAGGTGATAAAGCTATTAAGAAGCAAGGAACATTATAAATTTATGAGGAAAAAGACGACATTAAATTCCAAGATTCAAGGTGAGAAAAAAGACGATTTACCTTGTATTTAAATTTTTAAAGATCACAGTTGATATGAAAGCAAGAAGCCGGAGAGTTCGACAAGTTCAAAAGAAGCCATTAGTATACAACTTATGCTTACACATAGCAATTTCAACAGTAAAATGATGAAATCCAGCTGCATTTACATTTATGAAGTCAAGTTAAAAAGAGGTGAGCTCACCATAAAAGTACATACAGAAAAGTCACAAGAAAGTTACTTTACAAGAATGACAAAGTAACTGAATCCGATAGGCGCAGTCAGGACTAATGACATTGCAGATTCTTCTTTCGATTTTGTCAAGAATCCTTAGATACATAACAGAAGGCCTAGACCAATATTCAATGCACGGAAGAATATCAATATGATCCAAAATGAATCCTATTAATACAATATTAAATATTAAAACTGATTCACAAAAAGAGCACAACGTTTTAATCAAACAGAGCAACATATTTTATACAAGAGGAATTAGAATAAAATTTACAAGGATTTTTCAAACCAGTCAAAGACTGGTGCGAGTAAATCTTGTAAATTGTATTTCAGTTTACAAAGTAAAATCATCATTTACCTAAGGAAATCTTAATTTCTTTTGCATTATATATATATATATATATATATATATATATATATATATATATATATATATATTACAAAGAGTTAATCATACCTTGAATCAATTAGCAATATTAATGCAATTATTGGCGAAATCCCTTCGCTAGTAGACATAATTATAAGCATTATACTACTAATAATCCACTGAATGATGAGATCCTTATGCATAAAATGGATATGGTGTATTTTTTAATTCAGCTAGTACTTTCAAAGGCTTCATGCCTCCATCTTCAGGCTGTATTTTTTTTCCTTTAGAATCAAACCTGGAAGACGAAATAAATGTGTTTTTTCCGACCGAAAGATGTTTTTAAGAATGAGCCATTTATTAACGGTTACGTAGTGTTGCAGCGTGAAAGTTGCAACGCTAAAGTTCAAATATTTCAAGTGAGAATTTTTATCAATTTTGTAATTTGGTAAATCCAAGAATTTTTAATAAGCATCAGAGCTTATTTCTACATCTGCTGCTTCACACTGCCAGAAGTCCTACATCAATCATAGACCTGCGAATATATAATTGAGAAGTCTGTACGACCTATAGATAAGCCTTCGCCAAACATGGACTACTGAAGACGATCCCCACTTAGACTAGACACTGTAGGAGTGAGCAGTCAATTGCCTCCGCTATTTTCCATCATGTTCATGACATCTGGCTTGGGTGAGCCTCTCAAGCTTTGGACGACACACAAAACCAGCATAGCAGGGGACATCCAATGAAGGATTCAAAGGAAAAACTCAGGGGAAATTTTCAAGTTCAATGGTGCCATTTACAATGAGATGTTAGTTGCCCTAGACACCCGAGTGCATGCTATGAAGAGCCAAGAAATCGCCACATTTGGCCTACCTCATCCGGAGGAAGCAGAAAACAATCCCGCAACTGAGTACATGCGGGAGAACAACTATGACACCTAGGAAATGACGGCATATATTGCTGATGACGAATAAAAAATGATGGAAGGACAACTGGGTGTTTTTTGAACATTGAAGGTAAAAGAGATCTATTCTCTCTCAATGCCCCAGATGGAACTGGCAAGACATTTATCATCAACCTACTTCTGGCTAAACTGCGCCAACTGAAACATATTGTTCTAGCAGGGGTGTCAAGTGGTAATAGCTGTACCCCTGCTAAGTGGTGGCCGCGCAGCTCATTCGTGCTTCAAACTCCCTTTGAACATGTTCAAGAAAGAGAAGGCAACTTGCAACATCAGTTGTGCTTATATAAGGGGCAAACTTTTCAGTGATTACAAATTGATTATCTGGGATGAAGCGACAATTAGCCATAAGGGTTTCCTTCGAATCTTAGATACAACACACGGCTTATCGGAGGTGCAACAGTCTTGCTTGCGGGTTATTTTAGACAAAACCTTCCAGTGATTCCGTAAGGGACAAGAGTTGACGAAGGTAAACGCCAGTATAAAGGCTTCTTACCTGTGTATAGCGTGAAAAATCTGAAACTCACAACCAGCAGGAGTGGTGATGAGCAAACTGGTACTTTTTCTAAGCAACTATTGGATGTTGGTAATAGCATTTTGGTTGATGAGCAGGATGTCCTTGTCAGTTTGCCATTTAGACGTATGGTATCTGATTAAAGAAATTAATGACTAGGGTGTTTCCTAAACTAAGGAGTCAGTTTACAGACTACAATCGGATGATGACCCGTACCATTTTACCTCCAAATAATGTGGCAGTTGATGAATTGAACATTAAACTTTTGCAACAGTTGCCAGATGAGCGTCGCAAATACAGTTCCATTGATGCTGTATTAAAGGCTGATGAAGATGTGAATTCTCAAGTTGAATTTTTGATTAGCCTAACACCAGCAGGACTCCCACCTCACAATTTGCACCTCAAGACAGAAGCACCAGTGATGCTGCTAAGAAACCTTGTTCCACTGAAGATTTGCAATTGCGCACGACTTACTGTTAACTTATGCCAATATTCTTGGAGGCGACAATTCTGTTTGTAAAAGCAAGTAATGAGACTGGATTTATTCTTATCCCTCGCATATGGCTTTCCAGTTCAAGCAGCTGCAATTTCAGATGAAACTGAGTTTGTATTCAGCAGTACCAAAGCTTTAAATTCAGATTGTAGACAAATTAGGGATGTAGAGTTTGATTGGCTGAGCCGAACGTTTGAATGTTAGAGAGATAAAATGTGATTACAGGGAGTTAAGTTTTACACGTCATACACAATAGACGTGGTTATTTTCTATCTCGGGGAATTTTCTCTCCAGTGGGGAGGTGATAAAGCGACCCCACTGGCTATTTAACAATGTGCTCGTCGAAGAATGCAGACGTGTTATTTTCGTGTATGGAAACTGCACCACGGTGGGGTGGAATAGCAACTACACTGGTTATTTAGAAGATACACACGTCGACGTTTTTATTAAAATAGATACGTTTTCAAATTCTTTTTACTGATATCTTATCTCTGAACCCCAAAACATTTCGACAGACTTCCAGAAGACGACGGCTGAGGTAGAAGAATGCAGCTTTGTTATGGAACCCCATCAACCAAAACACCTCCCCAGAAGAAAGTGGAGTATATAAAATCTCTCATTATTATTAATATTATTGAGATTTCAGATTGACTATTGTAGTCTTATCATAATGTTCATTCGATAGAAGCAGCCTATTTATCATAGTTTAAAACTGAGATATAGGAATATTGCTTAGACACGAATTTAATTTCGAATGGCTGCATCCATTATGTGTGAGAGAATTTTACCACATTTCAGAAAACAAATATCTCGACTGCAAAAGGCTGGCGCCTATTGTAGACAGTAGAAAAACGAAATCAAATCCATATAATTTTAAGCAAAGTGCTAAGTATTTCATTGGATATTGTTGCACGATTTTACATCAGAAAATAGCGAAAATGTGAATATGGCAATCTTCAAAATAACGTTTCTGTTTCCTGGTGCTGCGTGAACATGTGAGAACAGCATATTCTATAAATTCATTACTAAAAAGAGTCATAAATTTAGAAATAATAATAAGCATCTGTTCATGTCAGAAAATAATAAAGGCGGTTTGTTTCACTCACACACATTCTCTCTCCCACTATCTGATATTATATATATATATATATATATATATATATAATGTCAGATAGTGGGAGAAAGTGTGCATGTGTGTGCCAGTGAAACAAACCGCCTCTATTATTTTCAGACATGAACAGATGTTTATTATATATATATATATATATATATATATATATATATATATATATATATATATATATATATATATATATATATATATATTTGTGTGTGTGCGTGTGTGTGCATGCGTGTGTGTAATTTACCTCCGTGTAAAATACTTGGAAATAATTTGTTATTTTGAGGGGTTTTTTTTATTTAGAAAAATCATCTGAGTGATATTTTTTTCTGAATCGAAATGTAGTTATGAAATGATTTACTAATTTATCTCTGGGTAACCGGAGAAGCGAAATGTGTATGTTGGTCAACGCTACATACAATTTATATATTTTCAACAAGTCTCCACTGCTATTTGATTTGCTATTTCAGCACTGAATAGTGTGTAGTAAAACTGAATAGTGTGTAGTAAAATTACATACACACTAATCATATAAAGAACCGTCATTTTCTTTTTAAAAAAGAAGTGGAAAAACTGAAATAACATTCTTCGTCTAAGTATAAATTACAGAAGTGACATAAGTAAGCAAGATTGATGATTTTTACTTCAATAATTCATCAACTTTTCTCTCGTCGCATTCTGACAGTTTAATCAATATCATATTTACTGTATCTTTTTTGCTCTACTGTCATAACAATATTTGGAACCAGGATACTGCTTTTATCCACCAAAAGAAATCATAGCCAATAGATAAAAATATTTTAAATTATAGGTTTAAGCTCCAACTACAACGTACATATTCGAACAAAAGTGTTGTAAGTTTCTCCTTGGCGCCCTTCACTGTTGAATTCATCTATTAAAAAAAATGAAGCATCTCAAATGATTGATTTGTAGATATTGGATTCTGCCATAAATGTCTTATCGTAGCTGAAAATATATGAAGTAAGATAATTATTATATGCCATTCGATCTGGACAAATATACCCATCTTGGTATTTATATTCACAGATTTTCGGTCGTTGAACTCTCTGGCCTTATTCACATGTCTGTTTGACTCACTAATTTTCCCGCGATTTTGAAATGAACATTTTTTCCATTCCAATTTATTATATTCATGCGTTTTCCATGCTTAAGGAATATTCAATACCAGTTAATATTCATCTTTATTCCGCCATTAAGCCAGATTATGTTACTTTTTAGCACTACCAAACCCAAGAATTGAACTCACAGCAACCTGAATCCAATTATCCTTAACTAACGCTTTAATTTATGAAACTATGTGTCTCTTGAACAATCAAGTAAAGTACTTTTGGAGTTTGAAACCTAATGTATGTACTTGGGTGGTGGGAATTTTTAATAAATTTCTTTCATGATTAAGTCTCCCAGATTGTGCTCATCTCCGTGAGTGCTCTAATGAGGAAATTAACAAAATACATGCGCTAATTCTTCCAGTCTTAGCCACCAATGTTTTCTGCCTATTGTCTTGCTTTTATTCTACATGGCTTGAGGACCACCATTTTCAATCCATATATGATCAGCTAGATCTTATTTCATTGTCATTTCCTTTTATTCCTTACAAATGCATATATAGAGTCTTACTCAAATGATCATAATAGAAAGGATTATTTCAGAAGTGATAATCCCGAAGAGAAGAACTGCTTTTGGCTTCCGTCTTCATGCTGTGTGAACCGTAGATTGTCTGGATCTTTCAAGCAGAGTTAAGTAGTGCTATCTGCCTTTTGCCTCATAGTTTCAGCAGTCTAATTCTTTCACGCTTAACCTCAGTCATCTGAGTAGTGAATGGGGTAAAATTATTATTAATGAGAAATAGCTGGGGAAAAAGAGTTGGATTCATATATTTCCGAAAGGTATTTGCGCGATCTCGAACTGGAATTTGAACATCCCTTGTTCAACTAATATTTACACCTGTACATCCACATAGAAGACATAATAATTCCACTTCATATCATTGGAAAAGGTGAGACCGAGTACTCTCCTGGAGCATGACTGATGCTAACTATCAGTTATCCTGATGAAAGGTAAAAGTTTTTTCTTTAAGATGGCTAAAATGTAATAGTTTCATATTGGGGGCTTTAGAATTTACAAGCTATTTCTTGCTTCAGTTAATTCAGTAATTTTCGGTTCCGAATGCGCATCGATTTTAAAGACGCAATCCTGAAAGCTCTGAGTAAATTTGCCAAAAAAAAAAAATCGTTTTGTTCCACCATCTATTTTCTCAAGTTTGTCAAGTATGTTAGACGTTGTTTTCCTCTGTCCCTCTTGCCCTCACTCTACCCTCTGGGTAAGATATTTTCCAGGCCCTTTTTCCAAATTACGTGCCCCAGAAAATTTAACTGATCTTAAGTATAAGTTACTTTTTTGTTTCCATTTTCTCCATAACCTCGTCGTTGCTCATATGTTCGGTTCATGGTATCCTCAGCATCCTTCTGTAGAACCACATTCCTGTTGCTTCAAGTCTCTTCTCCATGTTCACTGCCATATAGGAGGACAGATATCACATCACAGTTCAGTACTCGTTTTTGTTTCTAACGAAGTTTTTCGATCTCTTATTAGTCTGCTTAGCATTTGGAATGCATCTTTGGCTATCCCAGTGCGTTTTCGGATATTAGTGTCGCATATTTCGTTCTGTGTTAGAACACTTCCCAAATAGTCAAATTTATGTGCTTGGTTGATTTTGGTATCTACGATTTGTAATTTGTATTTTGGGATCATCTTTTTGCTAATAACCATCCATTCTGACTTCTTGCAGTTAACGTTTACTTCTTTCTTCTCGCTTTGCTTCACTACATTTTGTAGTTTTCAGTACCATCAATATTGTGTTATCTGCAAATATTATGTTCTTAAGATTGTGACCACCAATACTGAATTCTGGTAGGACATCTAATTCTCTCACTGTATAAGTTGAATAAGTCCGGTGAGAAAACTCATCATTGTCTTACAACCCTTTCTATTTTTGTATATCTGTTGAACTCATTTTCTATCCGTATGCAGACTGATTCGAATTCTAGTCAAATCCATTACATTTAGCTTACCTGCTAAAAAAGTGAGACCGAGTACTCTCACTTACTTGGGAAAGGTATGAATGCTTTTCTTCTCCCCTCAGCTATAGGTAAATAGCAAGACAGACCGGGTTCTATAGCCTTGGATGGAAACTGGTCTACCGCAG
This sequence comes from Acanthosepion esculentum, assembly GCA_964036315.1. NCBI lineage: Eukaryota > Metazoa > Mollusca > Cephalopoda > Sepiida > Sepiidae > Acanthosepion > Acanthosepion esculentum. Next base: position 109,284,539 of record OZ038486.1, on the reverse strand, counting down.
AAAGGAATGCCAAACTACTGCGGGGAAAATTCTGCCTCGTCAGTCATGTATCAAAAGATACATGATCGCCTAAGCATGTATCACGCATGGCGCATAACTGACTGAATGATGCAGACGGTTTACTGCTAGTATAGGGTCTTGATTATTCTAATGACCTTCCGAAATATGTCATGGTTGCTGAGAAGTCCTTACAGATCTGTGTGGCGTCCTTTATCAAATGCTTTTACGTAGTCTATAGGAAATAGATGCACATCCTTCTGCATTTGTATTGCCCTTTCTAAGCATATCGCGTTCTTTGTTTCGATGTCTTCGACGAAACCTCACTGTTTATGTCCTATTTCTGGTCTGATTCTGCTGCGAGCTCTATTCATCAGAATTCGGATGGTGAATTGTTTTATATGACTAATTAGGTTGATTGTCCGATGGAGTTCACATTCGTTCGCACCTAGTTTTCTACTCAGTACTATGAAAATATATATACTGAGCTCTTCCAGTAGATCACCACTGTTGTAGATTTCATATATTATTTCTGTAATCTTTCTATGCAGAAATCATCTAAGGCTGCCAACATCTCTATTACAATTCCATCTGGCCCTGTCGCTTTGTTTATGTTCAATTTGGCCAGCGCTGCCTCTACTTTTATTTTTAATATTTATGGTCCCGTTATATTTCTGCGCATTGCCTTATGTTCTTTTTTGTCGTGGAAGATTTCTCCTATATATTCGTTTCATTTCAGTATTTTTCCTTTCTCGAGTATAGTCGTTCCGTCCTTGGAATTTATGTATCCCGTTGATGAGCCTCTCTTTTGTTCTGTTAGTTCTCTGACTTTTTATGCATATCTGCTTTATCTGTGATAATCATTATTTCTATTTCTGCATATTTTTCACTGAATTATTCCTATTTAGCCTGTCTGCAGTTGCTCTTTATTCGTTTCTGTAGTGTTCTCTATTCTGTTACATGTCTTGGCCTTGTTTTTTGTCTCCTTTTCATCATGTCGATAATCGAGTCTGTCTTCCATTTATTTTTCTTCGCCTTCTTTGGGAGGATCTCGCTTGCTGATATCATTAAAGCCATTGTAAAACAGAACACTTCTAAGTTAACTCACTACTACACCGGTTAAACGTTGAAAACAGACTAGCTATAAATGTACATGAATGACAAACGTAACCTAATCTACATGGCAACACAGCGCGAGCAACCGTAAACCTAAAATCGAAGGATATATGTTTATATCGATTTATGTCCTTGTTTTGGTGTAAGGAGACCGCCGAAAATTGTGTAAAATGACTTTTGATACACCCCCCCACACACACATATATACAGTGTGACCCGGATATAAGAGACCCGGATATAAGAGAAACCCGGATATAAGAGAGAATTTCTCTGGACACAAACTAGAGCCTGTGTTAATGTATATATAATAGACCAAACCCGGATATAAAAGAAACCCGGATATAAAAGAAACCCGGATATAAGATAAACCCGGATATAAGAGACTTATTCTACGGTCCCGACAACTCTCTTATATCCGGGTTGCACTGTATATATATATATATCTATATCTATATCTATATATATATATATATATATATATATATATATGTATGTATTTAGGCAGCAAATTCTCTTTTAGGCATGTCTAATTAAATAAATTACAGACATTATGCCTGCTTATTTTCAATAGAATCTGATCATACTCACGGATAACCTCCCGTTTTCGCAATTAAATGGTGTACGTAATAATACAAAACAGTGCTTTGTTCACGGGTGCAAGTAGTAATACAGTATTGTTTTTTGATATCCAGTACTGTAATTTTTCTTTTTGCTTTCAAATGCAACGGTTTTCAGTTATGCTTAGCGTTCATTAGAATGTGGAAAAATTATCCACTATTGAATTTTCTTCTGTGTTGTAATGTCATGATCATACACGCTTTAAAGCCAGAAAAACTACTTTTTGTAGACATTTCAGAAAAATTACTACAGTATTCGTAGTTAATTCTATTAAGTGACGGCTTTAATTTTCTGTAATATGAATTTGTTGTTTTCTTGGTGTAGGATAGTTGTGTTGTCGATTAGTATTTTTTTTTTATATTGTGAATGTGGACACGAATTTTGGTGTAGATGTCTGGCAATGGGCGAATGGTCAGACGTGTAGTGTAAGACGTCTTGTTAATGTAGTTGTCGTATATCCAACAGTCTGCTTAATATTATTTAGTTCGGTGTAGAAATTTTTTGTGGAGAAGTTAATTTGTGCTCGGTTAATTAAATTCTGTATAAGTGCTACTTTGTAGTAATTAGGACATTCTTTCTTACAGATGAGAGTGCAAGAGATTTTGCTAGTTGGTTTCTTATATGGGGAAGTAGCAAATGTGTCTTGTGCCTATTAAATGTCAAGGAAAGGGATTTTGTTATCTTTGTTAAATTCGTATATGACAGGTGTTTTTAAAGTTTTTTGGAGTTCCATTATTTCTTCTATGTTTTGTAACTAAAATAAGGATACTATCTATATATCTTAGGTAGATGGATGGGTTCTTGGCGGTGCTATATATATTATTTTCTAAGTTAGCCATGTAGAGGTTGATGAAGGTTTGTCACAGAAAGGAACCCATTGAAACGGCACTGCGTTGCATATATACGTTATTTCTGTGATCATACAATGGGACTGTTGTAGCATATTTATCCCATAATTTAATTGAAATACACGGAAGGCTATCCGTGAGTATGAATGGATTATATTAAAAAATAAGCAGACATAATGTCTGTAATTTATTTAATCATATATATATATGTGTGCGTGTGTCTACAATTACTATATATATATATATATATATATATATATATATATATATATATATATATATATATATATATATATATATATTATTATTATTATACGATTTACATCGTTCTGAATATTGTCTTCATCTCTATTGCCATATTCACCACATTTCGGTCGTAGAACACTCCGACAACATTCTCCAGGTGATATACGCTGGAATTTTGGATGGATCTCTATATATAGTCAACGGAGTTAGATTGTTCTAATTCCACGGGCAATGCCTTTGTTTGTATATCTCAGTATCAGTTAATTCCATTTAGTAACTCAACTCTACAAGTTTTTTGTTTCCTCTACTATGGCCAGCTATTGAAATCACCACTGTTTGAGTAAAGTTACGTTTTGGACTGGGCCATATGTGATTGGATAAAACTCATGTGTCCGATTGATAAACTTTGTTATAATTTGTCCTACACTTTCCCCCTATATATATATATATTTATATATATATATATATATATATATATATATATATATATATGTGTGTGTGTGTGTGTGTGTGTGTGTTTGTGTGTGTGTGTGTACATATTGGTTTAGGCGTGTGAAAACAAAGAAATAAACAATTTTCAACATGGCAAATTTAAATAAATTATTTTCTTTCAGATTGGAAGAAATGAATTACAAATATTCTTTGGGAAATGTTTAGTTTGTCTTTCGTTATAATACAGCTAAATCATTTGCGTTAGTATCACCGAAGAAACAGAATATGTCTACATAAGGAAAGTGTCAGGTACTTACGTTATTTTATGAATTAGTGCAATTTCCTAGCAGACAGCAGACAGTCAGTGAACGATTGCAGTATTATACTACTATTTAATATTTTGCTTACAAAATATTTGAAAATTTACTTAATGACATATGCGAAAGTTTCATTCAATAACATAGGCATATTATATTCATTTACTTTTATAATATATTATATTCATTTATTTTTATAATAATCTTTTCTAGTCCTCTAATTAGCTTATTGTTGTTAATATAAATTTCATTAAGGAAGTCGCCGTAGTTATTGTTAACACAAGTACTTTCGATCACATCCGAGATTATCGTCAGGAGTGTATTGCAAAGACAAACTTATTGTAACTGTGATTATGGTTTACATTGGCATCTAACGTTTATCTTCGATATTAACACCATCATTTATAGGGATGACGGGATTATACTCCTACGCAAATCAAGCACACAAAAACTTACCAACTAAGAAAATACCTAATTAAATTCTTCAAAGACCACGCTCTGAGAACTACCACCACTACCAATGCTAAAATAATCAATTTCCTGTATGTAACATTTGACCTATCTAATCTGCTTTGCAAGCCATATACAAAAAATATCAAAACTAATATCGGCATTTTTTAAAAATTTAATCCACAAAACTTCAGTCATTCCCTAACGCTAAATAAGATTTTCAACAAGAACAACATCAAAGTTAGCTACAGTTGTGCCACAATCATAGGCCAGTATATATCACAGCACAACTGCTCAATTCTAAACAAACGCAGCAACATCCTCGCAACGAAGGAATGCAACTGCCGAAAAACAAACCCTTCCCATTAAACAGCAGATATATGACCAAATTTTAAGTCTATAAACTGAATATATATGACGACCTGGTAAAGTTTTATGTGGGCTCTACGGATGACCATTGGAAATCGCGCTTCTACCACCACCAAATGACATTAGGCAATAGCAATTATAGTAACAACAATGTCCTCTCTAAATTCTTCTAGAAACTGAAAAGCGAGGATAAAGACACAACTATCACATGGGAATGTGTAACGAAAGCTAAAGCCTTCAACGAGAAATGCGACAAATATAAATTACGTCTTTCTGAAAAATGGATGATCCTAATAATTACGAACAATCCAAATCTCTTATATCACAAGAAGTGAGTTAATGATCACCTGCTTACATTGAACTATATTTCTACTCAATCACGTTGACCCAGATTAATTTAGTCTAGCCGCATCCGGACATCTCATATACTAGTATTGATATTATTATTATTTTTGCTATCTTTACTATATAACTATTCTTCTTATTAGACTGTAATGCATTTAACATTTATACTAATTTATTTTATCTTACGTTTTTTACTATTTAACCATTATCAATGTTTTATCCTACTTTTTATCTTATTAACAGCAACGTTTTTGTTTTTATTATTATCAGTATTATATTTATTTATTATTTTTATTTATTTATTACTTATATGTTCTTATTTATATGTTTATAATTTTATTTTATCTTATTTTTAGTTTCATTGTTAACTGTTGTTTTCATTATTATATTAATTTTACTTTATCACTGCATATTTTATTAATATTATTAATTTCTTTATTGATTTTCATACAAAAAAACATAGTTTAGTTTCTCCAGTTGATTTCCGTTTTTTTATATCAACAGCGTCTGTTTTTAAATTAACATTTATAATTCTTATTTTCAATCTTATTTTACTTATTAAATGTTAATCTGGGCCTAAATTCAAATCCAAAATTAAACTACAATTAATTTAAATACTTAGCGTCAATAATAATCAAACCTAACAATAACATATATCGCCATAACCAGAAATATTAAAAAAACCCTGTTAACCCAAAATTCGCACCTCACGATGCAGGCAGTATGAAACTCGTTGTGCGATCAATGTAGGGTATTATGTATATATTTTAACATACTTAACTGTTACTTAACATTGGGCAGTGTTTTTCCTTACACTGTAGGGTATATATATATATACACACACATATATATATATACACACATATATATATATATATATATATATATATATATATATATGTAGTGAGGCGATCCTGAGAAGATCAGAATCCTAGCATGGTTCAGTATTGGCGGCCAATATCTTAACAACATAAGATATGCAGAGGACATGCTGATAGCAGACACAAAAAGCAAATTATAATAACTCAATAGAAAGTAGTACAGGAAAGTGAAACGGGGATAAACATCAATTGCAAGAAAATGTATGATTGTCAACCAAAGGATTGGAGACGTTAGAATCGGACAAGTACGAAAATTTAAATATCTAGTCAGTGTTTTCATACACGACGCAAAATGTGACACCGAATTCCGAAGTTGCATTGGGATAGTGAAAGATGCTCTTCAGATGAATGTAAAGATTTTGTCCCACAGAAGGATGCTGAGAATACCATGGTCTGAATATGTGAGCAACGATGAAGTTTATGGAATAAGGAAACAAAGTTGGCACTAATAATAATAATAATAATTCGGACCAGAAAGAAACAGTTGAAATTTCTAGAAAACTCGTCTTGGAGAATTTGATACTCACATGATATATTAAAGATACGAAGAAAGGACAGAGGTAAGCAGCGAATAAGCTTTCTAACAAATTTGTGTAAATGGTGGGCAGAACAGGATGTAGAGGGGATAGCAGAATGACCAATCTTACTAACAGCTTCAAGTCCTGAAGTTAGAAAAAAATCGGACGATAGGTATAAATTTGCTACAATTAACGCAGCTACACTATATGAACATTATTTACAATTATGAGTGGTCAGATATGAAGAAACTTTTCTGTGAATATGGATGACGTTTGTCTAAAATATGCATTCGAAGATGGGAATAATTTTAACAATACGCAAAATGTCTTCCGCATTTTTTATTATAACTTTTATTATTAAGTTGAATGATAAATAATTTCCGTTTTTCTTTATCGAAGTTATTATTAAAAAATAAAGAACAATTACATTATCTTCAATTATATATTCAACATTATTTGCAATGACGTGATTTATCAGGATTCGATAGATTTTTGAATAAAATTACGCAGGTTTTGAGGATAAAGCGTTTTCGACGAACTTTTGAATCTTGTTTTCATGAGAGTAAAACTTTCCTTATTAAAATGTATTGCAGCTATCAATAAATTTAATAATCGGCTGGTGCCAGGTTAGCTGAATATATGTCTGGTGGGGTAGAACAGTGCATCCGTGTTCAAAATGTTTTCCTCCGGTATTTTGTCTGCATACCACTTTGCGTTGTTATTTTTTAATATTGATGTTCACTCCGTACAAAACCCAAGAGCCATTCCAGGTCTACAGGTTTACAGAGGAAGACGCACATATTATGGAGATATGAGACTTGGACAGGTTTGTATTGATCGGGGAAGCATCCACTTGGGAGTTGGCTCCACACGCAGTAGTTCGTGAGAAGAAGCTGTTCAAACTGAATTTACATCTCACCAGTGGAATACGAAAGGAATGAGGATAGTTCGCTATATGTGCAAGGCATGGCGTGTCTTAGCTGTGAAGGTTAGAACTTGTGGAACTAAAGAATGAAGTTCGGGTGACCACTTTCCATGGAAATAGCGATAGAGCATCGAGAAACTTGCGACGAGAAACGGTTTACAGGGTGTAAAATAATTCGTCACTCACAATGACGTGGAGACGCCTTTAATCTCTATCGAGAATGGAAAGCTCCTCTATATATATGACAGTAGTATATTTCTGGCCTTGTCTGGCACGAGGAGTCAGGTACTTACAAGAGCAGTAAAATAAAGCGACAACGTTTTCTATATCTTTAACAATAGATCGTAAGTACAAGTTCTGGTCATTTAGAGTTTTGGGTGTGCACCCATATACCGTGGTCTCATCAGCCTAGATATTCACAAGTGATCAGAGTATACTCTTCGGTAGATCATTTATGTAAATTAGATAGTATTGAACCGGGAAGCAAACACTGAGGGACGTCTGCGTTGATCATTCGGGCCTCGGAGGACTGGTCGTTAACAAAATTTTTGGAGCTATAATCAACTGTTCTAGTTGATTATAGCTTCAGAAATTTTGTTGTTGATCACCTCAGTAGGGACAACCTCTTGAGCAACATCCATGTTAGGAAGATCTTTATAATTGAATTGATTCTTTCAGTGATTCCATAGCTAGAAGGCATGTGCAGTAACTTTTATGTCATACGTTGTCTTTGAAACATTTAATGTGACAGTCTTTGAGATATACTTTCTGCTTAGTGCCTCACAGATTTTGAGAATAATGGCAGTTAGGATTTCAGCAGTCAACCGAACTGATCAAAAGCCGTTTGTCCCTTATGAGATGATCAACAACCTTCTCGTTTTTTATAGCTTCAAACATGACCATGAGGAACCTGATTGTTTTATACTAAAACGGGAATGAGCGCTCACTCGCATTCTTGAAAACAGGGCATACACTTAATACTTTCCACAGACCGGGGAGGGATTACTCCTTCAAGCAGTGGTTAAATGATCTCGCTAATATCGAGAATAATCCCGGGTTAATATTTTTAAGTACAACCACTGGTATTTTATCTGAACCCTTCTTAGGGATCAAACCGTTTGTAAGCCTTGAGACTTCCAGGTCTGTAAAGAAAATATTACTGAGTGTGCTCAGTGAGACGGTGCAAGCAGGGGAAAATGGCCTTTGTCATCTTGATTTCGAGGCAAAGATCTTGGCTGCTCGGTTTTTGCTGGAATTCTTCTAGAGTATAAAACTCTCCATCCCAGAAAGGATCCATTCCGTGATAAGGTTAGCCGCTTTAGAGGTAGTATAAAAGAAAGTCGTCCACCATGTAAAATCTGAAGCTGTTCTAATCGGCTTTCAGGTAACGAAAAATCGTTCTATGGAACGACACATCAGAGAATGCCTTTATTTTGGCATCTGACTAATGAATTATCTGAAGTGACAGGGTGTGCCTAGACCAGCGAAGCATTTTTCAGAGCAAGATGTGAGGAAGAGGTCAAGGAGGTTCACCTGATGTCCTATCGTATCAGCTTCTAGATTATATGCCTTCTTCATCAGACTTGTTCGAGCCGACTAAGCCCTATTTGTGGTGAATATTGAAGTCACTACAAATATGAAAGCTCGTTGACGGATATTTAATGAGGATATTATCAAATATCTCAGGTATGCGGTCAAATATGTCAATTTCATCATTCTGAAGACGATCCAGGAAGAAAATGAAAGTAGTACCGTCGACAAGTACCTCGTGAAACCCCATATATATATGATATCAGGTTCTCCTTTTTTTATTTGTTTGTTTTTTTCTCTGTCATACGGAAACCCATCCTTAATATAGGCGCTGAGACGGTGACTTAACGATTTAGATGGTCATATCATTATCTAATAGGGTCGAGTAGCACGGATTTCGAGTTCCTGCACTGGAATAAAGGTGGCAGTACCAGTTTCAGACAAGAACAAGAAATCAGGTTTGGCATCGAGAAGATGGAGTTCTACCTCTGCAAAGTTCGAGTGTAGACAACCTCACATTGGAACATGAGATGGTGAATCAGAGATATTTTTATTTTATTTTTGTGTCATTGGGTTTTATTCTTTGGAAAAATTTAGTTGTATTCATATTCAGAAATCAAGGCGTTTAGGAGAAGACTGTGTACTGAGACAGTCACAACCGCAGGAGATGCATGCATCAACAAACTGGATTTAATTTTCCAGAGGTACAATCGTAATAATACCCGTCAGCATATCCTCACTACTGCACGGTCCAGAACCCATTCACATAATGGCAGTACACTAGCCAAGATATTACACACATACTGATAGTAAAGCCACTTACGAAGTTACTCAAAGTTTAGGATCCCTGACTATGAGGAGGATAACGCCAAAACACAGAAAACATTTACCCCCAAAACCCTTAAAAAAGGGACAAATAATCAGAAAAGAAGGCACATGCTTCATACCCTGAGTGTGCATATCTAGTCAACTCAGAAATCAAGGCAACATAGCTTCACCGTCAGTCAGAAATATCGTACTCGTCTGAGACCTCAGGTACGACTGACACAGGCTCGCTCATATATGAGGACTAATAAGCCCACTGGGAGAATGGGTGCATCAGCATCCCCTACCCCCATAAAGGAGAAGGTATGTTATTGTGCCAGAATTTATTCTTAAATACCATATATGATTAGCATAACTAGTATTTACCAATAAATGATCCATTTATTACAATTAGTTCGCAAAAACGCAAATTACTTATGACTTAACCTAGTATAATTTAAACCAAAAGTTTTACGCAAGGTAATTTTTATGGGAAAACAATCATAATATACAAATGTTTCCGGCTTCCCGTGTGTAGTTACTAATCTAGACAACATTATATGTATAAAGAATAAAACTTTAAGTAGATAAAATCTTGTATTTATATAAAAAGGGTGCGTAGGCGAGTAGACATTTCTCTGTATTTGGTAAGGGGATTTGTTTCTATTTAGAAAAACTTATGGTCAAATAATTTCTACAGACGAATCCCCGAAAAGCATTTACATTCCACTGCGCAAAGAAACTGTTCATGCTCGCTGCAAATGCAGAATCTGCCGGCTTTTGGAATTACAAAGCCAACAAACTGCATATGCAGACAAGCAAAGAACTGCATCGATTTCATTCGCACGGAGAGAATGTATAACAGTATTTTCGCTATATAATGCGGATGATATATTTACTGCTGATTCAGTTTTGCGTCTAGTCCAGCTAAGTGAGGTACGTAAGTACCAGTCCTCGTTAGACTGCCTCATAACATGAACTTTGCGGTATCATTGACACTGTGATATGTGAAGCAAAACTTTAGCATGTCCGTTATAAATTAGACCTATGATTTTAGTTGAATATTGAGATATTCTTTTCTGAACTGTCATAAACACACACATCCACACACACGAACGCACACACACATCCACATACACACACATATATATATATACATATACACACACACATATATATACATATGTAAATTTGGTTCAGTCAGTGCATTAAGGAAACTGTATTGTTTATAAACTGTATAGAATGTTTAAAGTTTTTTTCTGCTAAAGCATGTACCCTAACAATGATAATGCAATGTTTTGTCAGGCTCAAGATTCCCAGTATTAATTTGAGAAGAATTCAATGATTGTTTCCGTCAGTACTTTCACCCTGTATAACCCCAGACAAACTTTTATGAGATATTATTGAAAAGTTTCTTCGCGCGTATAAAGCGCTATCTAAGATATCAAGCAGAATTGGGAAGCTTTCAGTACTGCATGGTCGATCATCTCTGCAGAGATTTGGCAGATTCAGTAGCACGTTGGGTTGCTCATTTTGCCGGGCTAGAAGGACCCTATATGATATAATGCATCTATCACATTGGTACGTCAGTGTAAATTTGTTAAATAAAATAAAGCTTTTTTAATCATTTGCCTACGTACATCAATGATTACTAGCCTCGTGATAAAAGTATTTATTTTCTTAACATAATCATCTTCCATATCACAACATGTAACCCAAGAATGTAACATTTATTGCGTAGATCACACATTACTATAAAAATCTTTAGATAAAATTTAATCTTATAGATTTATTGATGGAGACTCATAGAGATGTTGATATACCGATATATGACTTTCTATTCCCTCGTTCCGTGTTACAAAGAAGGGTTTTTTTCAAGGATTCTTTCATAGAAACCAACTTGAATTTATTTTTAGATCAAATGCTAAACTATCTCTATAAGCACCAACGACTTTCCATATGATTTTAATTGATATATATGGTAAGAGTTCCATTCTTCAAACTGCTGTTCTGTTTGCTTTTATAATATCAAAGTAATAAACTCATTTTAAAGAAATAAACAAGCTACCTTCAAGATAATTTGTAAAATAATTTTGAGAGACAGGCGATCTTGTTTTATGTATTTAGCATTTATTCACGAGGTTTGGACTCCAAATGATCATATTACCTGTAGAATAGATTCCTAATTAATTATTTTGGTCCTGAGTCTGGTGGAATTAAATGCAGGTGTGGTTTGTACGCCTAAAATGGATTGAAGAAATATTAAACAGTCATGGTTGAATTTATAAAAAGATTAAAATGAATGCAGCCACCTAAATCCTCTATAATTTACATCAGGACGATGTTGGCAACCTTCATTTCGTATTAAATAGTAATATGGGAAACGTGTCATTGAGAATAATTAATATAAATAATAAATTAAATCGTAATTGGGAATAAACGGGTTTGATGAAATGACTGATTGGATTAAAAGAAGATCGAAAAATATGACTTGTGCACGTATAAAGAGAGAGAGAGAGATGGTGTGAGGGAGAGAGAGACAAAGAGTAAATGTCAATAAAACGTTTTGGACAGAATTCGTTTTGAGTAAAGATTCGAGATTTCGTACTAGAAAACTTGACAATAAATTTAACCAAAAGTTTTCTCATCATTTTCTAATTATTTCTGTTTTCATCAATGTTTTATATTCTAAAATGTTCTGTAAAGCGACCATCTTTTAATTCAATCAAATTTTGATAATAACTTTAATTCGCATAGACGATCTACTTGATAATACATTGATTAGCATACAACACATACGTATTCTATCGTTATATTCCCACGCGCACATTAGATCTAAATTCGAACAACGGATATAAAAACTCCTTCCAAATCTAACAGAGTAACTAAAAATAAACAACATAATTTCTGGAAATCTTAATCAAAGAAAAATATTTTTCAAAACCCAAAGTTTGGATTTTAGTTGTAAAACAAATATGAAATAAAACGAATAAAATCAGTCTAACAAAATAAAACAAACTTTGTGCAAAATACATACTCGAGTTTAATTAGCAAATTGTTTTTATTGATTTTTATAGAAGTGTATAATTCTTGATTTGTTTACAGGCAATAAAATTAAGTGTTTCCACGAAATTCAATCGAAACCTTTTGTCCCAACGGCAGGAACGGCTGCAGAAGAAATAGACAGATTGAACAACTGAAAATTATTCACCCTTATTACATTGGAGGTGGTGGGGGTGGCATCAGATGAAATGGAGAAACGAATATTTTTTGATTACGTAGCTTTTATAGCTGAGCTAAGGATTCTTAATTTTTAATTGTGAATGCTTAAGACTCACTTCACCAATCAAATTTCAGTGGGGAAATCAAATAATTTTGCATTTAGTAACTAGAAATGTATAATAGCTATTATTTCAAATAATCATAATAGAGATTGGGTGACAGAACTAAATTGCGAAAATAACTGACTGTTTTTCTGCGGTGGAAGCATTTTAAAAAGAAACAGCAAACATCTAAATTATCCTGACAGAATATTTACGTATATTATCAATTAGGTTGTTACCGATCCTTATATTGTAGAATACCAATTCGCGACAGAGTATAGCGACTTTTTACATCAATTTAGTTTTCCTCAATGTGAGATTACTGCTAAATGCATCCTCACTTGGATGCTGCCTATTAAAATAATGAGTCATCCACTTGAGGATTTACAAACCTTACCACTTTATATTTCATGTCAAACCTTGCTAAAAAGTGTAGTCGTACACTGTTTTGGTGCCTACTGCTGATGTCTAATAAGACCAATCTGATATCAGCATACCTATTCACAGATGTCACAATTAAATATTCCCACAATTACAACAATTTCTTTTCATGACGCATGTTACATCCCCGAAAGAAAACCGTTATCTGCTCCCCAAACCCTTTACATCATTGGAAGTGCGATTCAGTTAATGGTCTCTGTCACTCCCAAATTAATCTCAGGTGTTTAAGGCTATCTGTACTTTCTCAGGGGATTCTTTTAACCAATTTTCATAACGATTACGGGGTTTACATTGCAAGCTCTTGTCCCTCACAAATTCCCCGTAGACGTCTTTCTTGAGCAGGCTGTTACCTTCTAGGTAGGTCAAGTGGCCAGACAATTTGAGTTGAGACTTTATGCTCATGGAGTCAATGCTTGATATAGCACCACCCCCGAATAGATGAACATTAAGTCACTGAGATAGATATAGGCTAGATAAAGCGAGATTCACTTGTGTTTTTTAATAATCACAACTACTCTCTTGTTCTTATGCTTGTATTCGCTCACTGTTTCTTTTTGTTAAAATGTATGCCAACTTTTTAGTGGGCACACGTTATAAAATTCTTGAATGATCAGAATTATTTTGGATTTCGAATTCTACAAACTCATATCTACTTTTGTCACGTTCTCATTGACGTTTTAATAACATGGAATATATAGTAATGAGGTTTATCAGTGTTCACAAGTAGGCAAATTTATCCTATTATTACACATGTTTTATAGACTACACAAAGGCTTTCGACAAAGGACACCACGAAGATCTGCTGGAACTGCGCAGCATCTTTGATATATTCGGAAAAGATATCAGAATAATTAAGAACCTATACTGGAAGCAAACAGTACGCATGCGGATAGGGAAGGAGTTCAGTGAATATACAAAAATAGAAAGGGGCGTAAGGCAAGGATGCGTCTTCTTACCCGACCTGTTCAACCTATACACCGAGACAATTCTGAGAGAATTGGAAACCCTACCGGGATTTAGCACTGGCGGCCACAATCTTAGCAACATAAGATACGCAGATGACACAGTGTTGATAGTAGACACGGAAAAGATATTACAAAATCTTCTACAGAAGGTGGTGACGGAGAGTGAGAAGAAAGGAGTAAGCATACACAACTACAAGACAGAATGCATGTTCATTAATAAAAGGATGATCTCGAAATGCGATTTTCAGGCAGGGAAGACTAGAATCAAGCAGATGCGGAAGTTTAAATATCTGGGAAGCGTCTTGACAAAGGACGGTAAATGCGATACTGAGATCCGTGATGTATTGAGATGGCCAAGGACACATTCCAAAAGTTGGGCAGAGTTTTGCGAGACAGCAAGATTTCTTTGGTAACAAAGAAAAAATACTGACCTGTTACGTGACATCTGTCCTTCTTTACGGCAGCGAACGATGGACGATTTCTTCAAAGATGTAGAAGCGGCCTGGGGCGACGGAGATGTGGTTCTACAGAAGGATGCTAAGTTTATCATGGACCGAGTGTGTGAGCAAAGATGAGGAATGCAAACAAGGAGGAGGTTTATACTTAATATCAGGAAGAGGTAGCTGAAGTTTCTGGGACACATAATAATGAAGGAGGGTCTGGAGAATGTGATACTCACGGCTCGAATAGAGGGAAATAGAGACAAGGGAAAACAACCCATGACATACCTAGTGGGCTTAAGCAAGTGTATGACAGAATGTGGTCTGGGGGAGGTAGCAAAGAGAAAGAACTTGTTGAGAGCTGCAAGGAATAGAGAGAGATGGAGAGACATGATCTCCTACGCCCTGAAAGGCCACGGCACATAGAAATAAAGTATACATAGCTCACAACACATGCACACGGCACTAATCACATGTTTTTCTACTTTTGAGTTATCCGTACACTGGTAAATAGCATTTGTCTTTCTCTTCTTTGGTAAACTATATTGTTCTTAATATAAAACTATGTGTATAAAATATTTCTTAAACGTCAAAAATCTTGTCTGTTACAAAGTAGCATTTCGTTCGTTATACTATTATATATCTATAAATAATCCTATTATTTATATTATATTAATCTCATTAATCCCCTTCAAATGCACGTTTTCATTCCAGTTTGACATTGGAAATAGATCAGTGTTTTTTTTTTGTTTTTTTTTTTAAGTGTATCACCCCGAGCAAGGCCGGTGGCCACTATCACGCAAGGGGTTACAGAAGGGTTGGAGGAAGAGCAGATAGGAGTGGTAAAGGAAGGGATGTGGAGAAAGAGAAGGACGGAGGGTCGATCGAGGTGGGGAGGTTACGGGAGATATAGAGCGAGAGCAGATAGGAATGGAAGATGTCAGGAAGTGGATAGATCAAGGCAACTGGAGATGACGATTGACGCTACACTTAAACCGTTGGAGATTGTATTTGTCAGGGAAACAGTAATAGGGAAGGGAGTTCCATAGGCGAGATGTGCGTGACATGAAGCTATTGGAGTAGAAAAGACGTCTACACCTAACAGTTTCAGCGTTGAAGGGGTGGGAACGGGATGCCAGCCTCGTAGGACGCTTGAATTCACGAGGCTTAGGGACAAGTGAAAGCAACTCCTCAGAGCAATTACCGTGGAAGTACTTGTAGAAAAGGCAGAGTGATGCAACATTGCGTCTGTGAGAGAGCGACTGCAGACGAGATGACAGATCAGGGCCAATCACATTGCATATCCGTCTCTGGATCTTATCAAGAACCCCGAGGCAACACGCCGGGGCCCCAGACCATAAATGGCAGCAATACTCCATGCAAGGTCGAATGGTAGACTTATAGACCTGGAGGATCGATTCAGGGGAGAAGAATTTCCTGGCTCGGCACAGGGAACCAACTTTTCTAGCGGTGGATGATGCAATTGACTCGATGTATTTGTTCCATCTCAGATCAGCGGACAGCGTGAGACCGAGCAGCCGCAGAGAGGAACTCTCGAGAAGTTGGTCCTCAGACATTCTGATGGGATGCAAGGATGGGTCCTTGTGGTGGTTAATGGAGAGCAATTTTGTTTTAGAGGCATTAAAGTTGACCATCCATTTCTCTCCCCAGTCCACAACCGATTGGAGGTCCTTTTCAATTTGAGCTGCCAGGTTAATTTTGTCCGCCTCAGTAGATTTGTGCTTGAGGCAGGAGTAAATAGTAGTGTCGTCAGCGTAGATACCGACTTGGGAGTCTATGGCGTCAGGAAGGTCATTTATAAATATGAGGAACAGAGTAGGGCCAAGGATGGAGCCTTGAGGAACACCAGCAGTAGTGGGATAGGAGTTGGAGAAGGATCCACTGAGAACAACCTTCAAATCCCGGTTTGATAGGAACGATTGAATTAGGTCAAACAATCGACCTGTGATACCATAACCCCGGAGCTTGCGAAGGAGGCCGGCATGCCAAACCCTATCGAATGCCTTGGAGATGTCAAGGGCCACGGCACGGGCTTCGCCGTTACTATAGATAGCTTGGTAGACAAATTCAGTGATGGCCGTAAGCACATCGGCAGTAGACCGGGCAAAGCGGAAACCATACTGCTTGTCTGAGAGCAGATCGTGGGATATCAGGTGAGTAGTCACTTCGGCGTTGATAATGGCCTCGAAGACTTTGCCGAAGATGGGAAGGAGACTTATAGGACGGTAATTAGAAGGGTTGGAGGGGTCGCCAGAGTTCTTAAAGACAGGAACAATGGTAGAGGACTTCCAGCAGTCAGGAAGACAGGAGTCCTTGAGGCAGCGGTTGTACAATTTAGAGAGGGCAGGTGCCAGTTCAGGTGCGCATTTCTTCAGGACAATGGCTGGTATTCCGTCGCCGCCGGTAGCCTTGTGGGGATCTAAGTTAGAAATAATGCCCAGTACCGACGACGGGGTTATGTGCAAGCCGTCCAGTAGGGCCTCAGTTCTGGGAGGGAAGTCGGGCAAGGGTACCCCAGAGGAGTCAAGCATAGAATTGGAAGAAAACTTTCGAGCGAAGCATTCGGCCTTGTCGGCAGAGGTGGTCAGGACCTCAAACTGATTGAACAGTGGAGGAATGGAGGGTTTGTCACTATTCAGAACGCTCTTGCAGAGGCGCCAATAGTCCTTGGAGCCAAATTTACGGGATGCAATACGTTCCTTCATCCGAGCTGCAAATAGTGCCTTGGCATTGTCGAGGGTACGCTTACACTCATTGCGTGCAGAGGTAAATAGACGTCTGTTGAAGTCGGACATGTCACTACGAAAACGGCGGAAGAAGTGGTTCCTATGGGCAATGGCGGCTGAGCAAGCAGCTGTGAACCAGGGGGAGGAGCGCGGTTTGACCTTGAATTTCCTGGAGGGGATGAAAGCTTCGATACCGGATTTGATCCAGGAGGAGAACTCAGAAGCGCAGTCATGAGTGGGGAGCTTAAATACAGCATCCCAGGGGACATCGCGGAGGAAGTCCCGAAACGAGTCCCAGTCAGCCCGTTGGTAGCAGAAAGTGGTTCTGGTGGTAGGAGGTTCTTTGCAGGGGGTGGGGCTGAAGGAGATACTAACAGACACGACAGCATGATCGGAGTTACCGATAGGACAGAGCTGCGTGGCACTACACGACTCAGGGATGGAGGTAAAACACAGGTCGAGGAGTGAGGGCTTACAGTCACGATTGTAGGAAAAACGCGTGGGGAAATCGATTATCTGGGTGAGGGATTGAGAGATTGAAAAGTTAAGAGTATGAACGCCAGCGAGGTCAGTGGTAGCGTTCTGTAGCCACTGGTTGTGATGGGCGTTGAAATCACCAAACACAAATATGTGAGCGGACGGATGGACAGAGAGGGCCTTATCAACGCTGTCAGAAATGACATCGAGTATCCCGCAGTCCTGAGAGGATGGAGAGCGGTAGAGGAAGAAAAGATAGCTTACAGCATTGAGAAGAGATAGGCGGAGACATAAGTAGGAATGATCCGGCGATTCGAGAGAGGTCTCTCTAGCCAGAGGGAGATGGTCCTTGACGTAGACACCCAGACCATGCATGTGGGTTAGAGAGTCTTTTCTGAGGAGTGGGAGGTATCCAGGGATCGAGAGATCGGAGGAAGGGATAGAGGAGTTAAGGATTGGTCTCACACAGGGCGAGTTTATCCGGGCACTTAGCTATGAGGAAAGACTCAACGCTGCAGAAGTTGGTTCTAATGCCGCGGATGTTAGAGAAGGAGATATTTAGAGGTTTGGGTGATTTTTGGAAGGCTGGTTTAGGTTTGTATTTCAGTTTTTTGTTATTCATGTTGGTAATTGGTTTTGGAAAGAGGGAGAAGGCCTGAGTTAAAGGAAGCCGACGGTTGATACCCATGACGCGAACAGAGAGGGGGATTGGCACAGCAAGATTCATAATGTGGCCTCAGGGTTGCCCACCGGAAATGACTGCAGGGACACCTATCCATGCGCGACATGGCACTACAGACACCCCGATATTATGCAACTGTTGATCAGAGCGGCCGCTCAAGACGCTACGCAAGAGTTAGGGCTCCTAACTACCAGTCGGAAACAGCAACCAGGTAACTGTCAACCGTGTACCCTCAGAATGAACAGGCAATGCCAGACTGCGCGCATCATGGGAGGAACACAGCGACACCAGTACAGAGGCCAGTGAGCGGGAGAAAGAGATCCGGGAACCCCTTCCTAAACACGAAACAAGGTTTGGGCCTCTACTCGCGTTCAATAGAAGAGGGAGGAGTGTTGACCGGGCGGTAGGAAAGCCTACCTTCTCCAATTACATAAAACATATACAACGATGACAGAACAAAACAGTGGGGGGATGAAGTTGGGATAGTAGCAGGGCATATACAAGTTGAGGGTACTGGGGGATAGGAAAGACATATGGTACTAAGTTTTAACTTAGTATAAGTCCCAGTGGTCTATATTAAAAACTAACAAAATTGGACAAGGGGAAAAAGAGGTTAGCAGGCGTTAGTTTTTAGCAA
Organism: Acanthosepion esculentum; assembly: GCA_964036315.1. Taxonomy (NCBI): domain Eukaryota; kingdom Metazoa; phylum Mollusca; class Cephalopoda; order Sepiida; family Sepiidae; genus Acanthosepion; species Acanthosepion esculentum. Next base: position 109,265,431 of record OZ038486.1, on the reverse strand, counting down.
GAAAAGAAAGAGCACGACCATAAGCTATCCAAAAGTCACGTCCGAAATTAAAGGCTCCAGTCACGCTAGTAGATCACTTAAAGTGAACGCAGTGATCAGGGGTGGGGGGAGTCGGCTGGTCTACCTCACCCCTAAACAGTGGGGCTAGCAGCAATGCCAAAATGGAGAATTTTTCAATCGACACGGTGAAGAAACGGTCATTCAACATGCTGGCAAGGACCGGCGAAACGCGCGATTGGACATTACAGACGAGAAAAGAAGAAGCAAATTCTCACATAGTTACTTCTAAGATAAGACGGGGGGGGGGAAGGACGGTTAACAAAAAGCAAATTACAGAAATACAAATGAATAAAAAACAAGACATTAAATAAATAATTTACAATAAAACTTTTGGAAATACATTAACAAGTTATATATACATACACAAGGAACGCGGCATCAAATAGGTGGGGGGGGGGCATTTACAGTTAGCAAAAAAAATAAAAATAACAATTTAGAAAATAAATATTCACTAATACCAAAGTTTTCAAATATATTAGTTACATATGCAAGGAATACATAGAACAGGCTCGATCAGTGTCATGAATCTTTAAAAGTTAGCTTCATTCGATTTCTTTACACGAAGTAAATCTCAAACTTTTAATTAGTCCTGTTTTAATTATACATTTTAATTCATTTACATGCCACGTTTCTTTCACACTTAACTTTTTACCCTCAACATATAAAACATTTAGCGCCTGGTTGACCTTTCTTAACAGTGATTCGTTTTATTGTCGGTTTTCTCGTTAAATGCTCGTTAAAATGTATATATCCAGTTAGGTTAAAATCAAATTACCAGTGCCTCAAAACGTACAAGATCTTCAATACATTCAATAATCACATAGTTCAATACAGTTTAAACTTTTAATTACTTAAAAATTACATGACGTTTATGACAAGTGACATTTCAGAAACTTTCAGAGTAAAATCAAACGTGCAAGGTTAATTATTGTGGACATTCTTATTTAAGTACGGTGATATTAAAACGGCAACATCAGGTGACATTGATCTGCAATATATCTTGTATAGGGTTCTATAGCATTTTTCAACTATAATCAATTAACATCAGTTAAAGATAGGAAAATATCCCTACAAACAGAAACAAGAATGCCGGACTGCTATGTAATAGATTATCAATATGACCGTGGATCGCGTGTAAGTTCGAAGCAGACGAAGAAGAGATTTGATGCGATAGATCTGCTTCCGGCGACGAATACTCGGAATAGCGTGGATAAAGAAAGTTAGAACCGAGACAGTTTTAAAGAAAATAGGAAATTGTCAAGCTAAAAAATGCGTCTACTCAAACAACTTTATCCATTGATTATAACGTTTACAGTAATAAGAATATATATATATATATATATATATATATATATATATATATATATATATATATAGGTTGGGCACAGTCTGTGAGTAAAACACTATGACGCAATTCACTTCGCCATAAATTTGGAAACGGAATACTGTACTGTTTGGCATTCGCGCTGAAAACTCAATACGAACATTTCAGTGTGGTTGTGTGTCAAAGTGAGGACAATGAAGAGGTTTCGGGAAGAGTTGGTTGAGCCTAATGGCGATTACGAAGGTACGGCAGCGCTCATATCTCACTATGATTATTCTGATAAGAAAAGAACTCCTGAATTTGTGGGTTACGGCCTCAGACTCAACAAGGAGGCCTACAACAAGTCCCGTGAGTAGATAGTGTCTGGGTCAAGAGGGTGGTTGCTGGAAGAACATGACACATAAGCAAGAAAAACTCAGTCATGGCTATCAGACAATTTCTGTGAACACATAACCCCTTACATCGGACCACCTAACTCCCCAGACTACAACCCCATTAATTATTATGTGTGGGGCGCAGTTGAGCAAGATACCAACACAAACCCTTGTAAAATCAAAGATGAGCTGAAGGCAAGGACTATGGCAGCATTCATCAACATAAACAAAGAGATCGTCAAGAGAAGTTGCAGGAGATTCCGAAGTCGTCTGGATTCCGTGGTTAAAGCCAACGGCAATTATAATGAATAAATTTACTCTTTACTATTTCAAGATATTTTTTGTCATTTCGGTAAATATATCTGTTAAAATATAATGTCAATGTCATTTTCATTTTTGCTTAAATTATTGGCAATTTATCCATCGCACCCTGTCTATATCTGTGCGTCTATTAAATTAATGATAATGTAAGAGTATCCATTTACAAATTAGGTTTTTATGAGCGGATATATTAGACAAAGATTCATGTTGTTTAGCTCAACCTTTTCAGACATGAGTCATCAGTGGAGTGTGAGTGAGAAAATATATTTTTTAGAAAGTAAATGTTATAATTATGTTTTGAAAATATCGTTATTATTTTGAAAGTGAAATCGAATGCGGCCGGCTAAACGTAGCGTGTCATGTAATCACAACATGTAATAAATTTTAAATGTTTTACATGCAACCAAGAATTCTAGTCTCAGATTAGAGTTATTTTTATTTATGAAGGTGGCTTAAGTTGAATGTAAACGGATTCTATAAGCTGTAGTCATTTAGCAACTACATTTATAAAATATTCAGGAATTAGAAAGGGGCTGTCTAATATTATTGTAATTCTAAAGGTGCTTGTTGATGTGTTGTATAATGGCACTTCGTTTAGATAAATAGTACTTAAGTGTATGTGAAATGTTTTGGATGTTATATAAACTATATAAGACATATTGTGCTTATTATTTACAGAGATGCATTCTCTTATAAGGCAAATTAATTAATAAACAATTTAGTCTTAATATCTGTCTATATTTCTGAGATGAGTTATTGCAAATATTTACTTTATTTACATTGTTCCTCCTCTTTAATACCATATTCACGTTTTGCCCGTTGTACTCTCTGGTCTCCTTCAGATGATATTAGTTGGACCTGTACCTTTATTAGTTCGAACCAAACCCTTTATTTAGTCCAAGGGGGTAGAGTGTTCTAATTCCATATGCCATATCCATTACCAATGAAAATAGCAAAGTCTTTTTCGTCGGTAATAGGAAGAATCCAGTATAATCTGGATAAAATCAACAGACACGAATTCCATGCAGACAAGGCCCATCAAGTACAGAAATTGAACAGGTAGAAAGATCAGAAGGCAGGAGTCAAAATAAGTCAGTACTAAGGAGCCAGTACTGAACGAATATTTCGACTTCGCAACAAGCATCAAGCGGATACCATAAATAGATATCATACCTCCAATCGAATAGCCTTGAACATTCCTCAGGCTCAGGCCGACGAGGTAAGTTGGAAAGTGAGACGAATACTGGAGAAAGGCTAGTCGCCCAAATCAAGGCAATGCGACTGTACTGATAGACAAAACAGAATATACAGGAAAACTGGAAGACTTCAATAGAAATGCTAGCTATAGTAAAGAAAGACCCAACAATGAAAACAGAAAGAAAAATATCGCAGAAATATATACCACCTAAGTCATACATGGAGTTGTGACAACGTTATATCAATCTACCTCACATATATGGTCTCTCCAAAATTCACAAAGACGACTGTTACCTGCCAAAGCTCTTCCTTGTGGATATAGTTGACTCATTAATAGGAAAGTGACCATCATATATCTGAAATTCCACAAAATTTGTGAAAATAATAAAAAATGCTCCCATCCAATCTAGCCATTTGGTGAACTTGGACGTGCTGAGATTTTTCACCAACGTACCCAGTCAGTAGTCAGAGGCAGACTGGCCTCAGACTCATCTCTAGGAGAACGTACCCGTATACCAACAGATAACCTGATGGAGATGCTGAGTCTCTGTACACAAACAACATATTTAGAAATGGGACCAGACATATATCGAAAGCATGAAGGCTTGGCGATGGGCTCAGCATTATCACAAGCAATGTCTAACATATACATGGAATATTTCGAAGAAGTTGCATTAGAATCAAGCTAGAAGCCAACTCTATGGATGAAATATGTAGACCACACCTTCATATTCTGAAACCACCAGGAAGATGTCCAGCTACTAATTGACCATGTGAACTCAATAAGAACATCGATACAGTTCACAATGTAGAGAGAATACAACAAATTTGCATAACTGGATATACTAATATCTCGAGTATATATATATATATATATATATATATATATATATATATATATGTGTGTGTGTGTGTGTGTGTGTGTGTGTGTGTGTGTGTGTGTGTGTGTGTGAGTGTGTGTGTGTGTGTGTGTGTGATTTTTGACCGTGAAAGTTAAGTGTAAAAATAGAAATTAAACAAAGGTAATAATAAAAAAGATCGTGGAGAATGCAGAACTATAGCTAATTCATAACAAGGAAACACCGTGAAAAATGAACTTACAAGATGTATAACGATTTCTTGGAAAACATTTTATACAAATGGTCATAACAAAAAATACTTTGAAGATATATTTTTTAGGTAATGCGTCGGATAAATATTTAATGCCAGACATGACATATGGGTGCAATGCATGGAAAAGAAGAAAGCATCTGTAGAACTAAATTCCAAATTTACGAAAATAAATGTTAAGTATACTGCTGGGAATGATATATATATATATATATTTGAGAGAGAACGAAATTAATGAGTAAAAATTGATTAACGAGTTTGGCAGGACACATAAAATGTAAAGGCAACCATTTGTTAGATTGGTGTCCAGCGGAAACCAAAGGCAACAGAAGACTATAGAGAATGTGGAGAGTTAAGGAATTTTGATGGTAGTACGTGCCATATAATTTCTGATGGAGTTTCCTCCTTGTCTGAAAAGGCTTATTCGTAATTTTGGAAAACTGACCATTAAAATTAATCCACAAAAAAGAGCTTGTGTTCTTAATAGTATTTTCCTTAAAGAACATTTACTACCTAAATACACAGAATATAATTTCAAATATAAATGAAGTAAGTCTATAAATCGAATATGAAAAATACAAAAGGAAAACTTTTTACCCCTGCTATTTACCCTCCTAATATATATATATATATATATATATATATATATATATATATATATATATATATATATATATATATTGTGTGTAATCCTAAAAGGTGAAAAATCCAACAATGAAATAATAGCTTCACTTGATGTCGAAAACTTATTTACCAATGTCCCTGTTAGTGAAACTATTGACATAATCATAAGAAATATAAACAGTAACACATCTTTAACCCCACTTAAAATTAATCCTAATATATTACGGAAACTACTATTAGCTTGTACTTCTGAACTCCCTTTCTTAGATCATAATAATAATATATATATACAATGTGATGGTGTCTCTATGGGTTCAGTACTGGGTCCGACAATTTCTACATGTCGAACATCCAAAATAAGATATTTACAGATTTTACAAAACCATCCATCTACCTAAGATACGTTGATGATATCCTTATGTTAGTTAAAAATACAGATGACATACTTCAACTTCAAAAATGTTTCCAAAATAATTATGTCCTTACATTCACGTATGAACTCAATACTAATAATAAAATTTCTTCTTTGACATATTGATAAAGACAAACTAATAACAAATTTACTATTTCGCCATACAAAAAACCTACCAGCATAAATTCATGTACACTTAACTATAAGAGTGAATGCCCATATTACTACAACATAGCAATTATAAAAAATCTAATACATCGTGCAGAAACTAATTCATCCACAAAACAGATTTTTTACAGTGAACTAAAGAATATAAAGTAAACACTTATTAATAATAGATTTCCAAACTATATAGTTGATGAACAAATTAGATGCTTTCTTAGAAATCACAATACTAAGAAAATAGTACATAATACTGCTTCTACTAATCTCAAACATATTAATCTCCTATATCGTAATCAAATGCATACTAATTATAAACAAGATGAAAATATACTAAAAAAATTAGTAAATACTAATATATTTAAAACAGATCCTAGCCTAAAATTAAGTTAATCATATACTACACTAAATCTGGTATATCCAACTCAATTATTCGCAATGATTCTTCTCCCCGGTTAGCGATTTGCAAAAAAAAACAACATAGTTTACAAATTCAAGTGTCCTTTGGAAGATTGTATCTCCAACGAATTAAATAATATTTATGTTGGTCACACCACAAACTCGCTTTCACGACGCTTGACACTACATTTGAATGATAACTCTAATATTTTTAGGAATTTAAAAGAACATGCCTGGCCGCATACACAATTCTGGAAAATCCTTGTTGAAAACACAACTATACTTAAACATGAAAACAATAAACAAAAACTAAAAATTCTTGAAGTTATATACATAAAACAGTTGAAACCTAACCTGAACAAAATAAACTATGAAATCTCCACAAATATTCTTAAATGCCTGTAATTGATAACAGAAGCCATTGTTTTATACCAACGGCTTCGCATACTTAATACTTCTCGAATTCACTCTCGCGTGGTCATGTGTGACGTCATGGGCTGCGGTGCTTCCAGCGTCTTTATATGCACGAGTTTGTCGTTGCTTGGAAATCTTCCATGTAAACAGAAACAGACTATCATCACTGTCTTGTCCGTGTATTGCTTAATATATTGTAATGTAATTGCCATCTTTGATAATGGCTTATGTAAGCCAAAAGCTTAGATGGATTAAAAAATATGTATCAATATTGTGATTTTCTTTCTTCCTTTAATGATAATGTTATTAAGCTTATCAGACGATATGAAAAGAATTTACATAAAATAAATAGACAACACTTGTCTATATTATTTAATGAAACATGCATCAATATATATATATATATATATATATATATATATATATATATATATTTCTGAGATGAGGTATTATGTACATTATTTACATTATTCGGACTATTGTTCTCATATTTGTCGTCATATTTATTACAACGTTTCGGCCGTTGTACACTCCGGCCTTCTTCAGGCCGGAGCATACAACGACCGAAACGTTGTAATAAATATGACGACAAAGATAAACTCAGTAAATTTAAAAATAAGTTATTCCAAAATTCGCTTGAAGATGAAACAGAACTAATGCTTTTAATTTAATTATATAATTAAATTTGAAGTTTTTAGCTTCATTTTTTGAAACATGATTATTACTGTGTAGCGAAGAAACCATATTTTAAATCAGTTAATTTATAAAATTATAGTATATATATATATATATATATATATATATATATATATATATATATAAATATATATGAGACTGTTATTTCTTAAATTTTTAATAATGTTATAAAGGAAATACCTTACTTTATATTGATCTACGGTTAGCACAGTGACAAAGAGATCGACAGATAAATTGATAATTATTTGTAGACTTGGACAGAACCACTGATCTCTGTGAGCAATATTAAGCACAAAATAAACTCTGTTTTGGCGAGTGACTTTCAGTTTTCACTATTTTTCTGAAAGTTGTTGAAAGACCGACTCAGTTCGTTAAGCCCGATTGACGCATCAAACAGAACATTCTCCAGCCGGGCGCTCAACTTAATTTTGATTGCAAAGCAACGCATGTACGTTTGAAGCGAGGTTAGCGACAGCCAAATAAAGTAATGCTTTTCATAGGAATCAGGTATTTCTTTTTCTTTTTCCTCTCGGCCTATGATGTTTCAGGATTTTTGGTCTTGTTTACATGACACTAATCTCTACTGATTAAGACATTCTGCTAGTATCTCAGGTCTGATGATTGTTGGGAAACAGCGGTTTTTCAAAGCGTCGGTCTTTTTATGGGATCAGATCGGCTAAACAGAACCCGAGATAATAGAGAAGACGTGATCGCAAACAACTAAGATGAAGTTAGTTGCTTATTGAGAAGCCAACGCTTTTAGTAAATAATACTTTTTCGTTTGCTTATCCTGCCTAATGAATCTCACCGCATTTCGTTATCCTCTGAAGAAATTATTGCTGTCAGGCTTCCAAGCAGATTTTCAAACCAGAACGAAATGTTTGGTGTTCACTTCATGACAAGTCACGTTCATATTTCTTCAAGCAGAAATTTCCTTGTGTGTGTGTGTGTGTGTGTGTGTTGTGTGTGTGTGTGTGTGTGTGTGTGTGTGTGTGTGTGTGTGTGTGTGTGTGTGTGTGTACGTACGTGAGCGCGCGTGTGTGTAGGAGTGAGTAGGTGAAAAGGTGAGAGAAAGCATAATTTTGATCGTAACTTAGTCTAAGGAAGCCAATAAAGATCAGAATAAACAGGTTTTTTAATCAAATTACCCCGTAAAACTCTGTTTCATGGCAAGATGATCTCTAGATATATAGCAATTTTAGCTGAATTAGACAAAAGAACAATCCAATGACTATCTAACAAACTCTGGCAACGAAAATTCTTACGAAAAGTACCCATTCTCCAAGTTTCGGAAAGTGTCTCCTGCATTTTCCGAAGGACTTTATTTCGCAAATTAAAAAAAATACTTGAATTTTAAGCATTTCTTAAAAGCATTACCGTGGGTACAAGATAAAAATGTGCTTATAGTTATATAGATAGTTTAATATGGTACTGTGTCATATTAACGAATGAAGATTGATTTCGATATTAGGTAAGGGAGAGCTTAAGGATGTCAGAATTTCATACTCCGCAGCAAACCGTCAGAGATATTTACGAAGTTAAATCAAGTGCAACATACTGACGATAATTAAATTTCTAAAGCTCAGAATATGTGTTTAAATTTACTCAAGACTACACGTACAAATAATATACATAGACAGAAATAAATGATCACATGCTGCGTGTGTGCGTGTGTTCGGTTGAATTAACAATTATCCTTCTTTTCAAGCATTTATAATCCTATGAATTCATAGTATCTTTATTTAGTCATTAATGATATGTTTAACTTCGTATGGTATTACACCGACTTTCATATGCATTTTGCTTAATATTATAAAAGAATGATTCTGATTTTGATTCAAGGTATATTAGCCTGAAGTTGACAGCTCGAAAAAAAATGTGCTATATGTAGAAGTTCCCTTTATGAACGTAACAGAAAATAAATGAAAATCTTCTGGCAGATTAATACATTATCCAAAATACGGATTATTATGCATACATTTAAGCTTAACTTAGTCGTTATATGACAATGATTTTTCAGCACATAGAGAAAACTGAACTTACTACTGAATAGTTAATATCACTATCCATTAACTTCCGGTGATGCTTCAATCAGGATGTCATTGAGCTTATCTTCGTCTGGAATGAGTTCACAATGGTTTGACATCCAGCCAGAAAGGATCAAACATATTTTGCAAGAGTATTTTTCTGTATGTTTAAATCGTTTACCTTCATTCTACAGCGAAAATATTATTATGTTTTAAATAAATTAATTGTTCAGTAATCGTAATCGCTGAGCCGAGTTCAAATTCGTGTTGTGCTTCTTTATTTCAGAAAGTGTCCTTGAGCAAGCACAGGCAGTGACAGGAACAGAAAGATGAGGAGATGCAGGGACAGAAAGAAGGAGAGAGTGATCAAAGCAGAAAATGGAAATAGAGGGAGAGAGAGAGAGAGATCAAAGCAGAAAGAATCTAGGCAGAGAGAGAGAGAGAGAGTGACAGACGATATATAGAGAGAGACGGACTAAGGAAGAGAAAGAAAGGGACAGACAATAGGACATATGGAGAGCGAGAATGAGAAAGACTATCGGAGGGAGAGAGAGAGAGACGGGTGGAGAGAGAAATAAATCGGCAAAGAGGTAAAGAAGAGGAGAGGGGAGAGAGAAGTATATGGAGAGAGAAACAGACGAGAGAGTGAGCGAGAGAGGGGCGGAAGGAAAGGGAGACAGAGGCAGAGAGAGAGAGGCGGTGTAGAGAGAAAAACGGACAAATCGACAGAGAGAAAGAGAGACGGATGGAGGGAGAGAGAGCGAGAGACTACCGGAGGGAGAGAGAGAGAAAGACGTGCAGGGAGAGAAAGAGACAGGAGGAGGGGAGAGAGACGGAGGAAGGAAGAGATAGACGGAGGAAGGGAGAGACGAAGGAAGTAGGGGGAGAATCCGACGGAACGGTAGGGAGACGGTGAAGGGATAGAGTGAGATAGACGCGGAGAGGAAAATATAGGCGGAGAGAGGGAGAGAGAGATGGAGTTAGTGGTGGAGACAGCGTGAGAGAGACGGAGATAGGAAGACAGAGACGGAGAGAAGAAGAGAGGGAGAGAGAAAAGGATTGGTAGAGAGAATGAGAAATTTAAATTAATAAACGTAGACATCGGTCCAGTTTTACCTGCGAATCCAAAAGGTAGGCATACATAAAGCAAACGGGTGGTCACGTTTTCTGAGAGTTACTTTAACGGATAAGCAGTCTTTTTTGTGACTTCCACCAACAAACAAGGCGATTAGAGTATTAACAAAACCTTGCATCGCCTAAGTTTATCTTCTGATAATTTTCTAAACATGTTTGTAAACGTAAATTATATTATAACTTTTTTATAGTCCGATACATGCTTCTTAAAAATATTTTCAACGGTATTTCAGTTCTTTTTGTGTTATTTAATGCTATTGTTTGTTTAATTAGGAATATTTTGTTCTTCGTTTGATATATTTTGAATTGTTGTATTTGCTAGGTCTGGTTTGCACAAAAGTCTAAATTGTTCATAATTCTCTTTTTCATGAGAGGACTTCTCGACATTCCGAAGAGGAAATAACTATGCAATGTAGTGACGTTTATCTCCCTGAGATACTTTTTATACACAGTTTCTTACATGAGGAAGATTTAACAAAATTCTAATATGCAAATTACATTCATATTTACTAGTTCTTTTTTTATTCGTGCATTTTGATTAACGTCTGTTCTTAAATGTTTAATTATATGTACATCAGTATTTTTTACGTAATGTCAAGGCAACAAAATTGTTGTATTAAGGTTACAAGTTACACATAAACTAAATGGCAACAAATATTTTAAGCAAGACAAAACTAATTAAAAATATTATAGTTGAGTTGTTATTAGCCGAGTTTTATGTGTATATTCTTTGAGATATATTTGTTAGATATCCAAACGTACCACATGCATACATGAATCTATGTTAGATTTTTGTTTTTCTAACTTTCGATGATTATTTTCTGTTTGTTTGAAGAAAATAACTCATTTTACCAAAATGTCGTCCAATTGCTTGTCTGTATTTAAAATATTTTGCTACCTCTTTCACATTGGAATAGTGGATACTTTCTAAATTTAAAAATTATTCAACGAAGATCTCCATATTTTTGTATTTTTTTCTGTTTCAGTCTGTTGAGACAGACATTTTCCTCGCCTACGTGATGTCCACGATTGTAAGCATTTACACAATTTTGAATTCTTCAATACAATTTGGAATTAATATCTTTAATTTTTCAGTCATATTCTTAATCTTTATGTTACTCTTTGGAAACCAAGTTTAGGTTGACAAACATCGTTTAAAATAGCAGAATTAAATCAAAATGCAGATGTGAAATTTGTACTTAATACCGATTTTACGTTGATTACATAACAGTCGGAATATATCTCGACATAACACGTATTAAAAAGCAATAATACAGTAACCAAAAGTGAATGATGAAAAGACAATCTCTAAAATATCTAAGATTATTATTATTATTATTATTATTATTATTATTATTATTACATTTTCTCGAGAAAATCCATTATAAAAAGTAATTATCCTTATTATTATTATTATTATTGAGTGTTGTGTAAATGTGAAGGCTTCATGTATCGAATATCAATATTTATGATGCTAATTTTCACCTGAGATTGAACACAGTAGAGTAATTGCTACTAAACTAATATTGCAATATATTCATTAAGTAAAGAGACCGATTTTCAATATTGTTGACTCATCTATGACTAAAAAATACCTACAGACTATTGATTGCATTTTAATTGGAAGAAATAATAACAATGACGGTATATGTTCTAATGCATATACAAATACCTACACACACATACATACATGCATACATACTATATATATATATATATATATATATATATATATATATATATATATATATATATATATATATATTCTCATTTACTAAATTTAATTCAATTCTGCATATGATCAAATGGAGTTGAATTGACTCTAGGTAGAATATGCTGAGAAGTTCTTCAACAAAAAGCCGGGTTTTTACAAACATCTCTTGAAATCCTCTATTTTTTATTTATTTGAGTATAGAAATTGAATTAATTTTCAAACATCAGCATTAAGTAAGCTGAATATGTTTCATTGACTGATATCAACTGTGTAATTATGAAGTACAAACATGCATTTGAAATTCTGATTTCATATGAGCAAGGAAAGAGACCTCCAGCTTTACTTGGACGAATGTAAATATTTCAAAAGTCGGACTACTTTAAATAAACTCATAAGGAAGAAGTAGAAAAGACAATATAAATACAAAACCGACAAGTATTAAGAATTATTCTATTCGTTTATAAATAGGACTTTAATATTTTTTTAATGAGGACCTTGCATTATTACTTTAATTTTATTGTTAGATTTACTTCACCATAAGTTTGCATTTTATCACAGCACCGGTTGCAGGCTGTGGATGTGCGGCTTGCTCAAGAAACACGTCCGTAGCCGAAGAAAAACAGGTTCTGAATGTGTGCGATATAAGTTCAACACTGGTTAGAAATAAGTTTTTCTTAAATTTCCGATTCATTGTTAGCTCTAGCAGTCGAAGAGTGCATCGAGGCAGAGTGTTTACAAAGCCATAATAAAATGTAGATGAAAAATAGTTATGAAATAATTGTAATAAATATTAACATAAAATTTCTAACAAGATAATTTAAATTATATTAAAACCAATACTTTCAATTTAACTTAACACGCTCACTATCTTTACAACATTATGGCAAGACAGATGTGTTCGAGCGTTATAGTTTTGTGCCCAACTCAGTTAAGCTTGCAGAGAATCTATCCTCGTGTCTAAATATTTGCCGGCTGTTCGTACAATATATGTGCTTATAAAAATGTTCTTATAACCTCATTTTTCTTTTTTGCTATAAGCTTATAATGCTGGAAGTTTGAGAATGTTTCCACTGTAGGCCAATTATTAATGATATCTGGCAGCATTTCACATCCTGAGTCAGTACCCAAATCTACTTCCTCCTAGTTCATCTTACAGAAAAGAATGCCAACAGAATAGTCACAAAAATGACACCTGGCTCGTAAATGAACTGTTCATTTGCTTCAGCACCATGACATTGGAGTACGAATTTTAATAGCAATTTCGCTTTGTTGTTGCTGACCAAGTACGGTTGGATGAATATCGGCCATGCCAATATCTCGCTCAGAAATGTATAAATTGTCTGTATTCAAGCCTTTTCTCATTACCAATGATTTAAAATGGCTTCACGCGAATAAATGCCCTAGGTAAAGAAGACAATTCTTAATTAGATATATAGACTGGCCCTACATTATTACAGATAGCTATAAAATAAAATCCACATTACTTGAAAACATCTAAAATTTATAGTACATGTAAACAGAATGGAAATGATCAAATAATTAAAATGCTAACTTTCCAGACTACCTAAAACAAAAGGACAGTAAGGAAACTCCATCAACTCTAGAAGGTATGGTAACAATGGACTTGAGAAGCCCGTTTTCTTGAAAAACTTCTTTAAGAGAAAATTACAATCGCCAGTGACGCTGTTCGGTCAGTAAATGCCAAATGTTTCTTGCATGGAAAGTATCAATCTTACCATTAGCATAATTTAAAAACTTCCTACCGGCATGTTTATTCTCACTTACACGTGCTACAATGCAATAACTAGTATACAAATTTATTGAACATCAATATATGTGTAAAGGTTATGTTGCGTGTATTTGTGTGTTTGTTGCGCGCACGAGTGTGAGTGAGAATTTTGTTACCTGAGAGGATGTTTTTTCTATGAAGTACCATCATATTAGAAGACATTTTTCTCAGAAATGGCAGGTGAGTGAAATAAGTGTATTCATTTGAGCAAAGTCAATAGAAACATCCAAGAAAATTTCTTTTCCTGATTTTTCCTCCGTTCTGAAAATCATTATTCTTCACTTCCTATTTATATACATCGGCATTTTATATTTGTATGTAAAATTGTGTATATATAGCATTTATATATATGAATAGCTCTTTCGAAACGGATAAACAGACGTAAGTAGAAAAAAGAAAACTGTCAATGGGCGTTACCTATGTGACCATATAATAATCTAATTACAATAATGCGTTTTTCAGAGTTTTCCCTCTTTACCAGATTTAGCATAGAACAGCAAAAGAAATCTAAATAATTATTTACACTATTTATATTCGTACTATTGTAATCATCTTAATTGTTCTATTACAACATTTCGGCTGCCTTATCTTCCAACCTGCATCAGGTGTATATCGATCTGGGAACACAATTCTGAACTGAATCCTTTGTATAATCTACAGAGGTAAACTATCCATAGTTTATTTTTTATTTTTAGTACTGCTCAGTTATTTCTCGCCCGTTTGCAATGAATCTAAGTACAAACTGACTGGCCCAGGGATTGAATTCACCATTACTATTACCAAATTCACAAACCAACGCAATCAATTAACTAGGTTCTTATAAGGGAATTATTTACAGTTAACTTGGAGCTTTAAACCTAAGCTGATTGCTAATTAGTGCTCTTACTACTGCTGCTTCTCGTGTACTGACGGCTGCTGTTGAAGACTTGCTGTCTTTCTTAATTAAGCGACCTTAATATTGTCTTTATTTCTATACTAAGAGATCCTCATAGCCTAGAATATGCGCTGATTCTTCAGGCGTTTAATTCTTCCTTGTTTAGTATTTTCATTTAATTCCACTGGAGTAGATGACTACCTCTTTCCCTCCATACATGATCAGCCATGCACTGTTTAATTGCTTGATGAGGAAATATCCCGAATATACATAGTGTGAATAATGATAATTCCTAATTCTAGAAATTCAGATAAAAATCTAAAGAGGTTTAACAATCCAGAGCAGAAGTGCCTGCCGGACTAGAATATCATCATCTAAAATCGTAATTTGAATAATGGTTTTAACGCTAATGCTTGAAACTACATAATTATTTCATTTAATAAGGAGGCCTCAGGTCTGTAGCTGTTCACTTCTTATACGTCCAAGTTCATAGTAACTTTTATGCCTTACTAAAATCGCTTTAGTAATAAACACCCAGGCAACAATATTGTACTTGACTATACTTAAATTAATTTTGGCGTAACGCTACAAGTGCCAGGAACACATTAAGGATTGAGCTCACTACTCAGTAATAATGATTAATCTGATAAACCAATACCCCATGGTGAAGGAACTGACCAATGGTGATGACAAAATGAATATCGAATTTAAATAATAATGTAATATGTAATAATTCTATGCGACACTATCTTGCTAAAAATTACTGTCCTGCAGCAAATGTCCTAGTTTGATATTTATTTAAATAAATATTTCAAATTTGAGACAGCGTGTGAAGATCGAATTTAATTATTTGTGTGTCACTAGATAAAAATCTTGGCAGATTAAATGCACAGCCGTTGTTATTTAAAGATTAACGCAGACGATCAAGAATTCAACTAAATCATTTTTTCTTTAAACCGAATACTTACATTATTGTTTTGAGTTCAGCCTTCAGTAATACATCAATTTATTTTTAAATTTAGAATCAGGCCTTATTAACTTCATATAGTTTTGGCAAAAATTAAACTGGGCGACATTCTCAAAATAATTCATTAATATTTCTGAGAGAGAAAATACACTCTGTGATTCATATAAGGAAAACTTTACACGAAATAATAATTTGCTGTAGGCATCTGCTACAGAATGATGTTAAAGTGAGTGCCTTGTGACACACAGACAAAAAGTACGTGGTATATTGAGTGCACTACGAATATCTCCTTGTTTTAAAACTGTTTTGTCGCAAATTCAATATCTAGTTGATGTGGTGATATTTTCTGTAGATGATTTTAAAATAATGCAGAAAAACACGTAGCAGGAATTATAAAAAGTCGTTTGCAGTCATCTTTCAATTCAGTATAGATAATTTAGTTATCGTGTATAAATTGTTTGCCATTTTCAGTAATATATACAGAGGAAAAGGTGATCGATGAAAGAAATAACTAAAGCGACTGTAAAAGAGTTTCTTCTTATGTTTTAGCCTAGCGAGAATTGTGTGTTCAGTTTGTGAAATCTACAAAATTGGACTGTATTCCTTTGGGAATATATCGTTAGCGCATAGAATCAGCGAACCCTTGAAACACAGGAATTGCCCAAGAGAAAGAGATTCTGGAAGCTATTCTTCAACCCCGGTGAATATTCATCCGACATGCTAGGAATTGGGATTCCAGTTGAAACATTTTGTAAAAATCGGGAACAAGCGAATTTGAACTCTCACGAGATTTCCGTTGGATCAATGCGGAGAATCGAAGTTAGAGCAGTTTGTAAAAACTTACATTATGGAAGACAATGAAAAGTTTTCGAAAAAAATAAATAAAAAAAAATTGAAAGATTTACAAGGAAACAAAATAAATGAATAGTATTACATAGCGTGTGTAACATCATCGATATTTCTTGCAAAAGAACAGTTCAAAGTATTTTTTGAAAATGTGAAGAATAGACAAGGGGGCATACCAAAATGGATGTGACTAGATTGCGACTATGATTTACTAGAATTTATGATAAACTCAGATAATCTCAAACTGGAAGCTGTCATACTTTATTAAATTATTATGGGGTACAGAAAAAAAATTCAAAGCAGATTATATCAGCCAGGTATTATAATGCGAAATCATATTGATGAACATTGAAACAAGTGTTCTAACAGAATTGAAGATGTGTTGACGATTCTAAACAACTGTAAAACATTGAAATATTAAAATGTTAATTGTCCTCAGAATAATTACTGGAAAGCTCAGAAATGTCTCAAAGACTTACTTCATAGGTATAATGGAAATCCGGGGGAAAACTGAATTTCTTCAGACCACAATTTTGAGAGACTCTGGGTAAAATAAGTGTAGAACAAAATTGTACAGGGAACAATACTGATAGAGAATGAATCATCTGTTGACATTGTGCGCGATGTAACTCAAAAAGTAAATGATTCTTCCTTGACATGTAGTCATCTTCTTGTTTGCTTCTCTTATGTTTACTGTTTACTAATCTGCATAGGTGACTACCAACTATATAAATGTGGTTGGTACCGGAAGACGAGGGGGAGGAATCACGAGATCCAACTAGAGACTCTGATCGACTGCGACTAGTCAACACATTCTCCAGGAACGTCTTCCCAGAAATATACAGAAATACTATATGTACTTATTGTGTACACATTCTTGTTATAATACATTCTTGTTTTAAGTACATTTTGTGTTGCATTATTATTCCATGCATTAGGCGAGATTCAACAATGAGTCAAGACTCAACATTTACATTAACTTTTAATAAGACAGTAGAAATATATTTGCTGATAAATATATCTTTATTCTACTGTCAATTTTCTAAGTATATATTGACAGGAAATATTTGGGATTTTTGTAAGTACTTCTAACTGTGCATTAACATTCATTTTAGCTTGATTTTTTAAATATTCATTGTCATTGTGTATTTCATATGAAGTCAGCCCAATCGCATTAGCCTGTAGCAAAAAGGATTTATTATGTAGAAGGAAAATAATTAGTTGGTGTTACATTTTTAAATTATAAGTGATCTGACATAATGTGAATACTTTTGGTGTCAGACAGAATAATACTTTTTTCCTTCTCTTTTTGTTGCGTTATACATTGATAATCTATGAAACATAAAAGAAAACTTTTTAATTTATGATTTTAAGAAATTTTTATTCATAAATCATATATATCCATTTACAAATCTTAATGAAATCTCAAGTGAAATTGGTAATTTCTAATTATAAATAATTCGATATCATTTTCACATTTTCTCGTATTACTCTATGTATTCTCTTTCTCTCTCTCTCTCTCTCACACACACACACACACACACACACACACACAATCATGCACAATCTTTCAGAAACCTGAGAATCATCTCCGATTCATCGCGTCCAAATTATTAGACCATAATTAAAAATATTATCAAGTGTCGGATTTCTGTCTTAAATAATTTGCCTCTAAGAAGGAAGACACTGGCACAACAGCAATTGCAATTTGTGTTACTTTCTTCATTTCATTCACAATATCTGTATTGTACACGACACGTGCAGATTACACTTCAGAATAGATTATCTTCATAATATCAATGAATATAATGAATAAAGTACTTTTTTGCCCATGGGTAGAATGACTAAAAATAAACTATTGGTGTTTGCTATCAGTGTTTGGTACAAGGCCATAAGTTTTGAGACTTTAGTGTAGATCGAATTCACAAGACAAGCTTTCTATCCACAGCATCTCGGTTAAGCCGGCATCACGATGTTTATTGCCTAATCCTTTCTTCATAGCTATGTGAAAAGGTTTGGAATGAATTCAAATAGTTTCTGGTTCCTGGGCATATTTTCTAATGCCAAAATGATTTAATCAAATAATCCCTATCTTTCATTCCGAGAAGGTATAGGTATTTTAAATACATTAAGTAAAATATAATAATAATAGTAAATATTTTACAGATGTTTAATCAATATTATGAAGTGAGATGTGTTTTCGATTAAGAAATGAAGAATTGTGTTCTATAAACGCAGAAATTTAATATTTAATTATGTGGTAATTGTTTTTATTAAATCAGAATTGCTTTTAAATTTTGTCTTATGAATATTTATGCATATAACACACCCGTATTTATTTTGATTATATAAATAACATATTAAAATATATAAGAAACAGTATTAATATTGAATATACGTGATAATAACATTAATTTCGCAATATCCACAAATAATTTTTTATTTCATTAAAATTTTTCGTCATTTTAAACATAACTGGAAATATATTTATTTTCATAAACAGGAAGTGAAACGTTTGAGGCTGCCATATATGGTCTGGGGCCCCTGCCCCAGGGTTCTTGATAAGATCCAGAGACGGATATGCAATGTGATTGGCCCTGATCTGTCATCTCGTCTGCAGTCGCTCTCTCACAGACACGATGTTGCATCGCTCTGCCTTTTTTACAAGTACTTTCACGGTAATTGCTCCGAGGAGCTGCTTTCGCTTGTCCCTAGGCCTCGTGAATTTAAACGTCCTACGAGGTTGGCATCCCGTTCCCACCCCTTCACCGTTGAAACTGTTAGATGTAGACGTCTCTTCTACTCCAATAGCTTCATGTCTTGCACATCTCGCCTATGGAACTCCCTTCCCTATTACTGTTTCCCTGACAAATACAATCTCCAACGGTTTAAGTGTAGCGTCAATCGACATCTCCAGTTGCCTTGATCTATCCACTTCCCTTCTCCACATCCTTTCATCTTTCATTCCTATCTGCTCTCGCTCCAAATATTCTGTAACCCCCTTGCCTTGATCGACCCACTGTCTTTCTCTTTCTCCACATCCTCTCCTTTACCACTTCTATCTGCTCTTCCTCCAACCCTTCTGTAACCCCATGCGTGATAGTGGACTCCAGCCTTGCTTGGGGTGATACGCTTAAAAAATAAAATTAAAATCTTTGTGAAGAATTGATACCGGGCACACTTATAAAAACTAGGAATTATAATCGTAAGTGAAATCGTGTTTGAGACGATTGCTGATGATATCGATGATACCTCTAGAAATTCACGTCAGTATTGATGCCAATTAATTTGATTCTTGTGGCAATTTTAGCCATCTATGCCGTATCAGCATTTGCTTACTATAGGTTAGTCCAGATTAAGTCTACAATCTGTGATACCCAGAGAGGATCAAATCAGTTACTGTATTATTTGTACGTAAAACCTACAATTACTGTATCCTTGATAGCTACCCACACTCTGCGATACTGGCTTCTTTTATTGATGAGAAAGTATCCTTGACAGTTGAATTTCTTATAAAAATAGCAAAGACTTACAGGTAAATGTTAATTAATTTAAGTTAGAGTCGAGGTTCCTATTTCTGTTTTCTTGCTTCTCTTCGTATAATCGTTATCGATATTCATCTTCTACCTTGGAACTAAATAATACATTTTAAACAAAATATAAACAACAAATAAATATTAATGTATCGCAAATGGTAGGATACAATTTATTAACACTCCACATTATTAATAAATAAAATAAAATAATATCTAATAAAATAATCCTTACAAAACAAAGAATTAATGTTAATAACAAAGAATTAATATCAATCACTAGAAATTAGTTTAACAGAAAACAAAACTGCGTTTGGTTCTCATAGCTTTTCTAAATGCAAATTTTTATTAACTTAAGTTAAAATAATTATATTTATATCAAATTAATATAGAAAAGTAAATATCAGTTGTGTAGATAGGTTAACTGATATCGGCACCGATAGTGGAAGAGACATAACTGTCTATTTTCCTTCCAATTAAATAGCAGTGTTAATTGGTATCTCTTGCATTGGCTTGGATGGCAACTAGTCTAAAAGAAGGAAAACTGTATCCCACAACATGGAGAAGGTAGGAAGAAAGCCCCCGCATTATCTTTCCTATGAATACATAGCAATTCACACATAATTCTAAAAAATAAATATAATTTCGTGTCTTGTAACAGAAATAATGACGCTTTTCTAACGCAAAATTCCGCCTCTAAACAAAACAATAATGAAGCTACTGATGAGAAAATTAAGAATGCTATAAAAAAAACTAAAGAATGATAAAGCATAATTTGCGAATACAATAGTAAGTTTCTGTATTTCGTAAAAGAAGTCTGGAATCAGAAATGCACAAAGAAAATGTGGGACTTATAACGAATTTAATGAACTATGGAAACAAAAATATAGCTCTCAAGATCCTCATACATACAGCGGTATATAAGTTGGATCCATTACGGTGAAAGTATTATGAATATTATATTAACTAAGCTCTCATCGTTTTATGAAAGTCATCTCCTCACAACTCAGTTTCCTTTTCCTAGTAGTAATAATGCCATATATGACATCAAATAACTCCAGGCATTTGCATTCCTGCCTAATAGGAAAATGTATACATGTCATGTCGAGTAGCATATAACCACAACAATAGAGACCCCTGATTCTCGTTCATTAGAAACCGTCTTCTAAAATCTGAATCCACTGAATGCATCGACCTAATAGAAAAAATATTACAAATCTGGCGAGGACAACAATACGGAAATATTTCAAACCTCATCAGGATTACGACAAAGAAGAAACGAGAAATCCAGTCCATTTAATCTCTCCCAGATCATTTCCCGGGCGTTTATAAGCACAGATGTGATGAGATGGACACAAGTATTCCATACTAAATCCCTAAAATATCTACCAATAGAATTCAACGATCCTACCTTCCCTCCGGGGGATAAAATATTGATGATGGAGTTGGATATGCCAATGACATTGGTATTCATAGTTAAGATAAGCATGAAAACAGAAAATCAACATCGTCAACCAAATGTTTCTATAATTAGGACTCAAGATAAAAATTTCCAAAACAGAAGCTATGGTCTGGAATTGGAATGAAAGCAGTGCTTTGAATCCATCACAAAAAATCAGGATATGGAATTATTAAATACTAAAGACTTCAAATACATTGGTGTATAGATCAGTTATAACAAATTTCGTATAGCAGATAAAGAAACTGAACATAGAATAAGATACGCTAGGGATAATTTCGCCCTCAAACGCAAATTGTTACAAAATCAAAACATTAACCTAAAAACTCGAGTAATGTAAACTCAAAGAGTAACCTCGTCAGATCGAGAATGTTATATGGATATCGTGCATGTCAGCCAGACCGTTAGAAATATCAAAACTATCTGCTAGATAAAACCGCTTTCTAACACCAATGGTTAAAATGGCTTTGAGCCAGTGAAGCGTAATAAGAGGAACTATATCACTTGAGGACTTTCAACAGCAGTCACAGCTAAATTGGATATGACATGTAACTCGAAGAGAAAATAACGACAATCAAAATGTTGAAATTCAATGCTGCTTTAAGTAAATGGTTGGTAAGGAAACCTCCATCACTAGTGAAAGAGTGATAACAGCTACTTTAAAAACCTATTTTCATGAAAAATTATTTTAAGAGGAAGATTTTATAAATTTCAACCGACGGTCTTACTGGCTCTTTGCTTAATGAATGCTAAATGTTTCGTTATAAAGAAATACCATACATTAGTATTTGTACACAATATTTCACAAATAAATTATCAGTTCAAGCGAACATCCACGGTTTCTGATTTTCTCGTACCTGATATTGTACTGTATTAAGAAAAGTATAATAAATATCAAATTAAGACGAGCATAATATTTTTACTGAGTTTAATCCTCAGTGTTTGACAAATAGTCTTTTTGTGGGAGTGGTAGCCCAAGTACGATTTAATAAATTCCGATTTGTGCAGTAATAGCATTTAAAACCGCTTCACAGAAGAATAATTGTTAGTAGAAATGAATTCAACACGGGCTTTTGCTATGATGTCAGATTAAGTGCAATAAATATCATAAATTGGTATGCTTGGTGGCTGATATATGAGGGTGCATTGAATATTTATCGGTTCGGCCCACTTCCTAAAGTCTGACCATAAATAAAGATACCTGTCTATATTTCAGTGATGAAGAATTGTAATTATTTACACTATTTACACAGTTCGAACTTTTGTCCTCATCTGCGTTGTTATATTCACGATGTTTCGGCCGTTGTCCGCTCCGGCCTTCTTCACGTGATTGGAATTTCGAACTGAACCGTTTATTTCGTCCTCCAGTTTAGATTGTTCGACATCCGGAAAAGGTATGGCACGTGGGACTGAAACAATCTACCCCGGTGGATGAAATAAAGGGTTCAGTTCGAAATTCAAATCACCCGGAGAAGGCCGGAGTTTACAACTGCCGAAACCTTGTGGATATGACAACGAGGACAACAGCCCGAGCAATGTCTATAGTGTAAATAAAGGTAGGAAAGTTTATAGATGGGCTTCTTGCTCGGGCATAGAAACTTTGAGTATCTACCAGTATTTACGCATTTCCCAACACATTAAATAATTTCAAAGCAACTATTAGCGTCCTCTGAAAGTAATTACGCATTTTACCTCTATGGATTATGAATAAACTAACCACGGTAAGAACCAAGGTTGAATGAAGGGGAAAGTGCTTCTAGAATCAGTTTATCATCTCTTCTGTCCGATGACGCGTCGTTTGTGGTGAATTTCAGAGTTTAACTGGAATAACTTGCGGTGAAGGAATGTGGGTTCCTCCCAAGTTATCGCATCAGAACAGAAAACAACATTCCATCGTCTGTAGTAGTCCTTTAACTAGAAATTGCAATATTTCACTTTTTTCATTACATTCTTACTTGTGACGCAAATGAGTTTTTCATGTCATGAGATAATGAAAAATACATTTGATATCATGAAATGAAAATCCAGCACAATGACACCATCCACACAAGATCTTTGTGTTTGAGGAAATGTGAACAGTATTATTCATTACAAACATCTGAAACATGTTTCTGCAGACGTATATTTTTCACAGGCTAATTGGGTAGACAAAGCCCTATGTTGAAAGTAACATGAAAAACAGAAAATGTTTTATTCTCCGACATAGCAATGGAAGAGAACCTTTTACTAAAACAAATAATTTTTTTTTTAAATGGGAGGCTCGCCTGCATTCCCTAAACTCACCCGATATAAAACCTACAGATTTTCATTTTTTTACCCATAAACAGAACATTTCAGACAGACATTAACAAGCAACAGATCATTCAGAAGCGAAGAAGTTGAAAATTTTCAAAATGGACATTTATTGAAATGAAGATGATTATATTTTTGATAAATAATATTAAAATAAATTTAACTTACATTCGCTTTTACATCCTCTCTGCTAAAAGGTAATTAATTTTCGCACACCCTATTACTTTCTCCCCAGTTGGAATAGTAGCCTTCTAAAATAGTCATTCGCTGATTTTCTCATATATCTTCTTGTGTCTGACTAAGCTTAGTAAATATCAATATTTATGGCGCTTGGCCTTGGAGCAATGGTCAGCTAGAGCTTCTCATAAAATATGTTACATCATATATTAAGTCCGATTTTCCTAATAATTTGGACTTTTATCAAAGTAAACATTTAGCTATCTCGCTGTCAAGCAATAGGCAATAAACCAGTCTCTCAGACTATAGCGAATTCGAGTTACACTTTTATGTAGAATGATGGTTAATGAGTATATAACTCAATTCTACTAGAGGAAGTTTGATTCTTACTGGTTGTCTGAGATTTTGGCAATGTACAATATATATATATAAGTATATTAGAAAATTATTAATTAAATAACTGACACCTTACAAATCTATATTTACTGCACAAGAAATTATTTTGCATTAAATGCATTACAGATAATTTCCTTACTGCGATAACCTGCTTTATTCACGTGGTAAATTGATCTCAGTTTCTCCGGTACAACTTACGGATCGATAGGGAATGTCATGGATAGAATTTGCAGCTCTACTTACATGTCGCGCAGTAGCCTATTCAATCTCCTGCTTTATATGAGAACAGAGGTCTTGAAAGATGTGTCATGATCTATGCAAGGAAAGACGACAGATGCCACCGACTTTGATAATTAAATTCCTGGATGACATCTCAGGATTTGTTCCAGCCATATATTTCTCATCTGCATCCCGTTAAGCAAAATTGCAAATCTCGCATGGTGCCCGACATACAATACCCAGCGCACGTATTAAATGAGCGGCCTGACTAATTTAAGAAACTCGACCCTATTACTAATTCACAAATCTAATTTCGAATTGCTCTTAACTGTAAGAACTATGAGAGAGACAATTACTAGACATGGGTTGGTTACGGCAGAGGGTTGAAAGGGAAATAAAGAGGAACAAGCTTCATTGTTTTATATCAAATTTGAGTGGATTTCTTACAAGGAATAAACAAAAAAAGAAGCATATATTATTCTGCCAAACGGTTAGTTTAGTTGGATGTACTCCACTAGTGATTAATTTACAAGATATGCTTGTTCGCAAGAGTGTTATGGTAGGTGCCAACATTTAATCTACCACAAAGCCAAAAAAGTGACCGACATATTTCATTACAAAATGATATGAAATATTCACTAACCGCCCCAGGCGGTTGGATGCGGAACAAGGCCAAGTTTATAGTGGAGTATCCGAGCCCGTATGCTCGGGCAAAAATTCCCCGTAAAAAACAAGGCTGGGTGTCTATTTACCACCCCAGACGAGACTCTGCCCTTCGGCACAGCCTCGTCTGGGTTCCTCTCTGCCCGGAGGCAGAGAGTTTGACCAGCACACTTCCGAAGTAATCCGGAAAGTGATCAAGTGATTTTCCAAGCGTAGCTTAGATGTGGCACAAGGCCGAAAGTATGAGGCATCTAGTGAGGATCGAACCACAATTCAATCGTAACTGTTTTAGCGAGACAAGCTTGCTAACCATTACACCACGCTGAGGTGCACAACCGATTAAGTTCTGTTCTACGTTGATCTACCAAGATTTAGAAAAAGCTACTTTTTCTTATGTAAGATCGAACCTCGACACACAGCAAGAATCACCTATTAATCACTTCACTGCGGTAGGTTTTTCAGTGTCCTGTGCGTACAGGACCTGAAAGTAATTGTACGTAACATTACAAAATAGCAAGGAAGTTCTTTAAAAACATGATGTATCAAATTGCAAATATCTAAGGGGTTTACTTATTATAACTTGTGAAATCTCATAATATTATTGGTAAATTGAATCGGGCACCCTAACCGATATTATTATGATAGTATAACCTTATCGAAAATTTCTACATCAGATTTATTATTAATATTTTTCTCCTAGGCTACCATGTGGATCAAATAATTTATTGACATCCAGCCGTAAATTAAGACACTTCATCCTTTGTGTATAAAGCAATGCGAGTTATTTTCTTTACCTGAAATTCTTCTAATGGATCTCCAACTAACAGAGATTCAGCCTATTACTCTTCTATACTCTTATGTATATGTTATTTACTGAATTTGATTTGTATATTTAAGGAAACTTGTTGCTTTTTGAGGTGCACAGGTGTCAAGAGAATGAATGGTTTCAGATATCTTATGGTGGCTACAACCATTTTTAAACCATATTTTTATTTACATGTCTAACATCGATATTTTCATGTTGTGCTTTAAATTTATTGAATGTACGTATGATTCTCCTTATTTATTTCCATTTGAAATTGTACATAGAACCACGAGCAAAATTTTTTGTGAGAGTAATTTATGGCATTAAGTTATCGTCAAGAGCTTTTGTCAAGTTCGTCATGTAACTTTGTACAGTTGCACAATATCCGCTCTAGTTTTTAGTCAAACACTTTTTCTTTACCCTTGACAGTTACCTCATTTGTAATAGAAAATTAAAATCTTAACAACAAATAAATTGTAAAAATACATGTCCAACCAACAAAACATATATTATTTAAACACGCATAAAATGTTTTAATTTTAATCAACAAATTATTATTAAAGAATTGCATCCATGAAAGAAACTATTATTATAAAGTTTGTGTTTGCTTGTTGTTGAATTAGTTGAATTCATTGTATGTTCGAAATTATAATCAACGTCTTTCAAACGTTTTACAGTTATTTTTCTTATTATTTTGCTAAGTATAAATAAATAAATTGGTGTTGATATTAAGCAAGCTTAAAAGGATATAAAAATTGTATTCTTAGTATGTTTCTTTGAGAAGTTTCTATGTTTCTTCAACGTTTAATCTCAAATTGTTATTTACTTTTTTCTTGTATAACGACATTTTTAATCCCCTATCTGACTGAGACAGACAAACAAAAACGTCTAATTTGGGTTATGTGTACAGGAAAGAGCAACTTCAAGTTGAACAGCGTAAACAAAACAAAGAACTATTAGTGCAGTAATAAATGAAGTTGAATGAAGCAAGGCAAAGATAAAAGCAAAAACTATCGCTACAGTCAATTCTAATAATGGGTGCAGTTATAAAATCTGAGATAAAAGAAATGAAGCAAAATTCGGTCAGTGACGTACTCATTTGATTAGGTATATTAAAATAAATTATTAACAGGAACTTATTTATTATTTATATTCCATTAACATTTATATTAATATAAATGCAAATGACCAATAAATTAATGCATGTAACGTAAACAGAATAAATAGCTAATATTTGTCTTCGAGAAAATCACTTTTAATTCACTCATGGTTTGGTTTATATAAAAACATACATGTAATGTAATTGAAATCTAAATACACAAAATCTAACTATTTTTCAAAACTTCTTATTACATGGAGTTAAAAATAAAATACCTACATAAACAAGTATATATACAGCACACAATGTAATGCTGAAGATCTAGCATTAGAATGCGATATTAAATATTATATCAATACAAACAGAATCGTTGCCTTTCTTTTTCAGGCATCAATATGTCTAGTAACTGAACACGTGAATTTGCATACGTTCCTAGAATTTCAGTGATTATGACAGCACCAAAGACATCATATTTCCCAACGCACCAAAATTAAGGTATTAATCTTTTCCTATATTCTTATTCTCTTCCTGCTACATGTTCTTTGACAATTACTTCTGCTCTTTTTCTTTCTTGTTTCTGCTCCAGCGTAAATTTTCACCCCGATTTCAGTAATTCTGTTGTCATCAACCTGCTCCGATAGTGTCAGTAATTTTCCTTATCGGTATATGACAAGTGTTTTCTTTTTTAATCAAAATCTATTCATCTTTTGACTCGTTTTCAATTTCCCCTTTATATATGTGAAATAATAAGCAGTTGCTACACAAGCAATCCATGTGTAGCAACTCTAAAAGAATTTATGCAGTCATTAAGTTTTTTTTTTTATTTATTTCTGCTACCATGTCTGATCTGCAACTATTCAATGCTCACTTTGTAGCCTTAAAGCTTCAAAATCGATTTCGTGTTCTTGCGAGGGATGACGTATTTTCCTCTGTACAGAGATGCAACGTAGCAAGTATGTTGCTATTCTGTTGCTATTTCCATGGCAACTGTTCAGATGTTATTCTTTCTTCAGCTAAGCTACGGATTGTTAATAATTCCTTTCAGAATCGAATCACCCTCATTTCCAAATGTAAGAGAGATATTCCACGAATACAGCTTTTTCCTAAGAACTGATACAGTGTGCAAAACGGCCTCCTGCACACTCATGGAGACTTGATTCTTCACGTCTTTAAGTCAAATGTTAATTGTTATGTTTCCAGCTTATTCTTATAATCTTCACATTCTACCACTTCATTATTACACACCACATCCTGCATTAACATTTTCACTGTAACCATCTAATTACCAATGTCTCTCAAACCGTGTACTACGTAAAATTTAATATTAAAAAGTAGAGATGACAGATTCATCTACTGAATGAATTTACATGATCTAACTTAAACGGAGTTGCATGAAACAACAAAAATATGTTATCTAAGTTTGAGTATATTTTCTGAGCCGTCAAGTCAGGTTTTGGACACTTTTCCTACACGTTCATATCTTCCTTTATAATGTTTCTAATTTTAGTCGATACATGAACTTATGTTCGCTTTATAACTGTCTCTTCACTGGTAATATATACAGTGTAACCCGGATATAAGACCCGGATATAAGAGATATTTTTCTGGTCCCAAATTAGAGCCTGTGTTAATGTATATGTAACAGACCAAACCCGGATATAAGATAAACCCGGATATAAGATAAACCCGGATATAAGAGAAACCCGGATATAAGTTACTTCTTCTCCGGTCCCAACAACTCTCTTATATCCGGGTTACACTGTATATATATATATATATATATATATATATATATATATATATATTGTCATCCACAGACAGACTGTTTCGCTGTATCACAGCTCATCAGTGTGGCTAGACGTCCGGTTGCCTCTGGCTAGAATCGAAAACCGGCTGAATTCGCGTCAGTCGGAAATTTTACCCTGAAGCCGTTGGCCCACGGCAGAGAAGAAGGTGAATTTAAGCGTATTTATATTTAGATAAACACACAGTGACTGAGAGAACTCGATTCGATTTTCCGAAGAGTCTTGCATTATTAGCCGTAATAGTCACTGTTTACAAACCCACACATCCTCCCCAGAGAGCTCAACCGAAATAAATTTTCAGAAGCATATATATATATATATATATTATATAGGTATGTCCATGAGATCGATAAAAAAATAGCATACTATGAATAAAAAAGGCCTTAAACTTGATGAAAATAATGTTTTATCGCTTAAATGTTAATGATATTATAAAGAGGAAAGATCAAAGTATTTCTTGAATATTTTTTAATAATTTCTAGCACGTCCAAAATTTTCGTTAAAAATCTTGAATTTTTTTT
Source organism: Acanthosepion esculentum (assembly GCA_964036315.1). NCBI lineage: Eukaryota > Metazoa > Mollusca > Cephalopoda > Sepiida > Sepiidae > Acanthosepion > Acanthosepion esculentum. The sequence continues at coordinate 109,236,018 of OZ038486.1, read as the reverse complement.
AATCAGAAAAATTGACAGAAAATCGATCGTCAGTCATTTCTTTTACTTTTTGTTTACAAAGTGAATGTCACCATTTATATTTCAATTAAAATAATAATTACGATTTTTAAAAAAATAATTTTAAGAAAATTAGAAACTATAAAGTTTATTTAATATATTTTGAAACAAACATTACTTATTTTTTGCGCTGAAAAAATGTAGTTTAAAATGGGAGAAAGCCGGTCTGAACTGCGGTGTTGATTGATGAGTGACATGTGCGCAATGTAATCACGCAGTGACATGTTACGGGAGGAAATTTATAGTACGGAAGGTCATAAGTGACAGTTTACCTTTACGTTAACAACTTATTTCACAGTTATTTTTAAGTACGCATAGCATGAAAAAAACAACCTTAAACTTGACGAAAGCAGAATTTTATCACCAAAATGTTCATGCTGCTATTACGGGGAAAGAACAAAGTAATTTTTTTTAAAAGTTTCTGTCTCTAGAACGTTTTTAACTTTTGATTGAGAAATTTTCTTTATCGTCTTCACCGGAACTACTAATAACATTGCTAATTTTTGTGTTTTTTGACAGACATTATTTTTGATAATCTTGCAAAAATAGAAATAATTGTCAAATTTTAATGAAATTTTCAGAAACTATTCATGAATGATGGAAATTATTATATTTTTTTTAAAGTAATATTTAATATATATAATACCCCCTCCCAATTTAATGAAAATTCTAGAAATTCACTGTTGAAGCACACAAGTCATTAAGGAAAACTATCAGTGCTCATTTCTTTTTTTCTACTTACCTTTATTATGCCTGATAGAAAAGCATAATATAAAAAAAAATTAAATAAGACATGGAGTGTGAGATCAAATTTCATAAGAAAGGTACCTAATTAATTACTTTTCTTATGAAATATCAGTTGTGTTTACATTGTTTGTATGGTATTTGGATTTCCACTCATTTTCATTTTATTAATTTTGATATTTCATTGATGGAAAACATGACATAACTGAACTAATATAAATTTTTGTACTTCTGCTGCTACTTGGTCGTATATTGTAGTTCAATTATTTTTTTAAGTAAAAATACTCCACACGTGTTTCACTAAACGTAAATGTAAAAATGTAAAGGCCGTTAACAGAGCCGTGCAACATTTGTATACAATATCAGGTCACGTGATGTTTTTATTGTATCGTTTTTTCCGGTCCTCCGTACATTTGATTTATGACGTTTTTTTAGTATACATTGGGCAAGGAATAGTAAAATTTTTCTCATTGGTGTTTCGTTGAGTGTAAAAAGCTTGTGCTATTTATAATCTGTACAGATACATGTACTTAAATAACCAATGAAATAAAGGATTTGACCCATCCTACTAATTTTAAAATATTTAACAACATTAAATTAAAAAAAAATAAAATAAAAAAATGTTTTTTAAATAACAATTTAATTCAATTTAATTCTTTTATAAACTCATTTTTCATTGAAAAAGTGTTTTGCCTTCAGACAATATTATGCATATTGATATAAACAAATAAAAACAACTAAAAGCATTTAAAATTAAATAGTATCTTTGTTTTATTGAGTTTTGTATGTTACAATTCAGAGCTGATTTTAGGTTTACGAGGTCGGATTTTTAAAAAAACAAAACATGATTTACTTTCCTCAAAGCCTTGTGTTTTTAACGAATATATATACTTGCGTGCTTTGAAATTAAATTTTTAGAGTTTTCATTAATTTTATTATCGGGGGGGTAATATATATATATAAAATATATTATTATAATGACTTTAAAAAAAATAACATATTTATAATAATTTCCATAATTTCTGAATAGTTTCTGAAAGTTTCATTAAAATCTGACAGTTATTTCTATTTTTTCAAGATTTTCAAAATTAATGTGTGTCATAAGGAACAAATGCACAAAAGAATCGCCATGTTATTTCCTACAAGTTCCGGTGATGACGAGAAACAAGGTTTTTTCAATCGAATGTTAGAATATTCTAATAAACGCAGAAAAATTTTGAAAAATAATTAAAAATTACTTTGTTCTTTCCTCTTAATAGTAACATAAACAATTAGACGATAAAATTTGTTTTTCGGCAACTTTGGCGTCTTTTTCATCGAGCTATGCTCTTTTTTAACGATCTCGCGGACATACCTAAATGAAAGTTAGGTATTGTCTATACTGAAATTGATGCAGTAAGATCCATATACCTATTTGTTATGGCCTGCTTTTATTAGAGATTCAATATCTGATGTCTATATCTTTAAAAAGTTAAAATGACAATCATTTTTTCTGATTCTTAGGTATTAGATGCTTAATTTTCTAGTTTAGGAAAAGTTCAAAATAATGTCTATGTTAAGCAGGACAACATGATTTTGAGAAGTTGAGTTTCTTTCATCTTGAAAATCTTTCTCATCTTTTTTCAATATTCCTTACTTTTATTTCACTTCGACTAAATCTGCTTTTAATTAATAAGTTCAGTCTTCTTTTTCATTCGATGATTTCGCGTATTAGCAAATCAGATCTTTCTCTTGATTAATATTTTCAATCGAGCATCAAGAAAATTTGACTTTCCTGATTCAAAAATTATTTTAGCAACTAGTTTTACTACGTGTCTATGTACAACAACTGGTTTAGAGTGTTCGATTAGTTAATGAATTTATAATTGTTTGTCAACTCCAATAGTTTTAAGTAATCATTGCTATTACGGAATGTAATTACGTTTTCTAAAAATCCCACTTTATATATATTAATCGTCTTGTGTCTGTTCTTGAATATATTATCCGAAATCTTCCGTTTTGTAATATTCCTATTTTACATTGTTCAACTGTTGGAACTTCTATTTAGCCTTGACATGTTTGGAAAGGATGTTAGAATAATCCAGAAGCTATACTGGCAAAAAACGACCTGTATATGAATAGAACATGAATTCAGTAAATATAAAAAGTAGAAAGGGGTATAAGGCAAAGTTGTGTCTTCTCACCGGACCTACTCAAACTATATAGTGACTTATGAGAGAATTAGAAGCCCTACCTGGATTTATTATTGGCCACTACAATCTTAATAACATAACATATCGAGATGACAGTAAGGAAACTACAATATCTCCTACAGAATGTAGTGAAATAAAGCGAGGAGAATGTACCGAACATCAATTGCAAGGAGACAGAGTGCATTGTTGTTAGCGAAAGGAACACCACCCAACATACAAATTACAAATTAGAGATAACAAAATCAAACAAATACAACAATTTAAATATCTGTGAATTGTTTTAACAGAAAATGGAAAGTGCGACACCGAAATCTGAAGGCACATTGCGATACAAAAATATGCCTTCATAAAGCGAAGTAAAATATTAAGAAACAAGATAATTCCATTATAAACAAAGAAGAAAGAACTGAACTGTTACGGAAGATCAGTCCTCCAATATAACAGTGAATGCTGGACATCACAGATGATGAAGAGACACGAATCAATAGATATGTGGTTCTACAGAGCAATAGCAAAGATTTCAGAGAAAATGGAAATAAAAAAGACACATATGTATTTTACATTCTAGGTCAGATAATGGGGAAAACGCTCGGAAAATATGTTAAGACAGATTGAAGGCGAGAGATACAGAAGAAAACATAAACTACCTAAGAAGCTTGAGTAAATGTATGGCGTAACAAGGTTTAGCAGAGATAACAAAGACACAAAATTTATTAAGAGCAACAAAGGGCAGGAAAAAATAGAGAGTCATGATCGCAAACGTCCAAAAGGGAAATGGCAGAAAGAATTTTCAATGTTTTCAATTTGTAATATTTGTAATGGTCTATTCTGAATATTATAATGGCATCATTCTTCCTCAGTTAAAATCATTTTCATTTTTCTTATCACTGCGCAATCTTTATATAGATGCCATGGCGTTTAGTCAATTTTATTGTACCTACTATTCTGCATTAACCTGTCCTATAGGACCCACATTCCTTCTATTGTATATGATCAACCATATTGTAAATTATATTGAAAATTATTCCGAAGGATATTCTGAAAATAATCACGTCAACATCATCATTTCCACGTAGTTATTACGTACTAAATTTCAATTACTTCAGATGAGATGAGCATTGCTTTTCCACCGTGTTGAATTCGGAGTAATAAGTTGTTCTTTTGCCGTCGGCATGAATCTGTTCTGCTTGGATTCACTGTCTGAGAATTCAATCACAGAGACACAAGATTCCTGGTCATTATAATGAATCCAACGAACACTCCATCTAAAACTTATTCGCATGTTCATATATGCAAACTAATATCAGAGTTATCTAGAAATGAATTTTACCGGTAAAATAAGAAAAAAGTTTCGTTTCGTATTTATTTATTTATTGACTTCACAGTTGGGAAGAACACAGTGAGGTTAGATTGCCCAATACTATCAAATTGCTCTGAGTGTTAAGTTTGCGAACACAATTCGCTAAGGATTTCTTTTTCGAAAATCATTTTTCCAATGTGCAAATTTTCCGATAGTGATTTATAACTTGCAAAAAATGACTGCTTTTTTACGCTTTTCAATTAGAATTACTTAAATATTCATAACTTGTTTTATTTTAAACTTTTCCACATACTTTATCAACCAAGTAAATCCAAGACAATTCAAATTAAAATAGTTTTCGAATTCAAAGTAAAAACGGTCGAGTCATTCTCTCGCTTCAGGTAGTACCTGACACATTCCGACCTACTTTATCATTACAAAAATCATATTAACCAAAAAGTGTATTGCTGATCTGAATATCAACTCTCACTTTCCACTGGTGTATTAAAAACTACAACCTTTTTCCAACAGACAAATTTACAAGCTTGTCGCTTTTTCTATCGCTAAATGGCAAATGTTCAGCTGAGCTCCATTTTCACTTCCCCCAGTTCAGAGTTTTACTTCTAGAACACAACATGCTAATTCCATAGTGTCAAATCACACTTATTCCCTCCGTGTTCCAAATATTTGAAGGAAGTGCCACTATCAGTTTTATTTTCTGAACAACTTCCCCTTCACACGTGACTCTTTCCCAAAATACTACCTCTGCAAATCAAGTTTAAATTGTTATCTATATTACATCATCTCATATTCTAACTTCCTAACATCTTTTCTATTCAAACTCTTCGTCTGAATCATCATTGCCATTTCGACTGTAACCTTTTAGATTGAGTGATTTTCGATCCTTGTATTGTGTCAAATTTACTAAAAACTATCATTTAAAATTCCGGAGATATTTATTACAAAACGCCAAGGGAACATGTAGGTCACCATATTGTAAAAAGAAATCCCACTAAAGATCAAACTAGAGGCTAGATATTTGAAAAGATATATATATATATACGTGTGTGTGTGTGTGTGTGTGTATGTGTGTGTGTGTGTGTGTGTGTGTGTGTGTGGCGAACTTTGGTATAAGGTTTTTATACATGTATGAGGGTGTTTTTTGTGTGCTTTTGGAGTTATTGTGTGTTTTCATAAACGTATATATTTGTTATATATAGTGTACTTATATACATGTGTATACGAGTGTGTGTGCATGTATGTATACATATATATTGCTGTATATATATATGTGTGTGTGTATGTGCGTGTGTATGTGTGCGTGTGTGTATGTCTGCGTGTCAACCCCTATTTTTGTACTTGTGTATAAATTATTTGTCAGTGATGTGTTCATTGCGTTGTTTGCCAAATTAGACTCTTGATTTAATTGTAAGTGCTATCATTGCTATGTATAGGTTAGAAATTGTATGTGTAAAACATAATTTTATGAAGAGTTGGGACCACAAACTATATATTTTTAAAAGGTTTGTTTATATATATGCATTCGTATGCTTAGGAACACAAAATTAAACGTAGATTCAAAGCTCAGAGTTAATATAAACTTAATATATTATTGGGTATAAATACAAAATGTAGAGTGTAGGTAGCTTTTGTAAAAGGAAAAAAATACAAATAAAAATAGATGCAAGCTTAAAGTATAAAAGAGGAAAGTCGGATAACTCGTTAAATACTAATAGACGTTAAAATGGTTAAAGTGGGGTAATTAATATGTAACCTATAATATATAATGGGCGTGTGATATTCGGATAAATGATATATCCAGAATTAAAATACTTTGAGTTTTCTATCTGTGAGTAAAAGCTAACATGAGTTCATTTCGTTTTTTAAGTAGATTTCTGTCATTAATATTTTTGAGGCTGAATCTTTTTTCCAGCAAACACAGTGTACATAGATAGCACTGTCGGGAGAAGAAAATGAATTATTTTTTTAAAATTATATACCAGAACAATCTTTGGGCAAAATTAGTGACAAACTGTAAAAAAATTCGTATGACGAGTTTTGTCTTTTAGGTCATCATCGGACTAGTTAGTTGATGCAATTAGAGGTGCGCACGAAGAGGAAGAAACGCCAAATGTTAAATTAAAAAGTTAAATAATACAATAAACTTTTAAATGCAAGCGTTTCAAATTCCAACACCCCCTCCCTTTCGTATGCCTGTAAATATATATACATATATATATATATATATATATATATATATATATATATATATATATATATATATATATATATATGTGTGTGTGTGTGTGTGTGTGTGTATTATAAATATATATTTATATATAGATAACTGTATATATTTTGTGAAGAATGTCGAGATGAACAGCAGGAGCATCAGACCAGATGTGGCAACAGTATACAACGCACGGCCGAATGGTAGATTTGTAAATGTGCAAGATGGACTCTGACAAGAAAAAAACCTTCTGGCACCACACAATGAAATTTCCTTGCAGTAGATGCAGCTATTGATTCAATATAGTTGTTCCACTTCAAGTCAGTTAAAAAAAGTGGGGCCAAGAAGGCGCAATGGGACACTCTCCAGGAGTCGACCATCAGCCATGCTGATGGCGGGTAGGGAAGTTTCTTTATAGTAGTCAAATGAAAGCAGTTTAGTTTTGGAGGCATTCAAATTTACAAACTCTATCCTGCCCCAGTTAGCACCTGATTGGAGGTCCCTTTCAAGAGCAGCGGCCAGGTTAACTTTTATCAGCCCTGCTATTGAGACAGGAGTAAATGGTAGTGTCATTTGCATAAGTATATAGTTGGGAACTGATGACACCAGGAAGATCATTGATGAAGATTAGAAACAGCGTATGACACAGGATAGAGCTTTGGGGGGAGATCTGTGTTCGTGGGAAAGGATTTGGAAGCGATTTCTTAATTTGATTTGAAGCTTACGTACAAGACCAGAATGTCAAACCTTGTCAACTGACATAACTATAGACAGAGCACGAGCTTCGCCGTTAATACCAAGAGCTTAATATACATATTTAGTGATAACCAAAAGTACGTCAGAAACCATATTGTTTGTCAGTGAGTAGCGTTGATTAAAGCCTCGAATGCGTTGCCGATACGCGACAGAAGACTAATAGTGATATAGGAGTAAATATATATTTATATATACATAACTGTATATATAAGTAATAAAAATTATAATTGAAAAACTTTATAAATCTAAGGTTATTTTCAGAAAAGGTTTCGTACATCAAGAGATCAAATAGGAACTGATTTTTCCTATCAATTCCACCTGAAGCCGGTCTCTACCCAACCTTAAAAAACTAATGGTAGATAGTCTCCACCGTCCCTCTGTTTATTTCTCGCATCCGCTGATGAAGAACACAGGCGTGTTCGAAAATGCTGAACTTGGAAGCTCAATCTCCATGCTTCATTTTTGGTACATGGTTAACATCAATAAATGTTTCTCGTATTGATTTCATCGGTACTCTTTCGTTTGACTTTGTTTTATTGACCAACTTATCGACCCTATTTTATAACTATATATATATATATATACATACACACACACACACACATATATATATATATATTGTAAATATATATCGTAAATATATATATACATATTTTACATATATATGTATACATAGATAACTGTATATACATATATATTGTAAATATATTTGATTTATATACATATTAATATTTTTTATATATAGATAACTGTATATATATATATATATATATATATATATATATATATAGTAAATATATATTTTATACATATAAATGTGTATTTGTATATATGTATATGCATACATATAAATATATATACATAGATGGATATATACACATACATATATATATATATATACAGTAGCGAGCATAAAGATCAGAACGATGTTAGGAAAAATCTAAATTTGAAATAAAATTTTATTTTAAAGCTTCATAGAACATTATATGGAGGAAAAATAACGTTATAAAGGTAAATTATATAATTCCAAAATATAAAGCTCAATAAACTTATTTTGCTAAAGTTATAAAAATAATTATATAACATTCGAAGAAAATAGATGATCAAAAACATCAGAACGATTAACGAAATCCTACTATTATAATGGATACATCATATCCAAATGAAAATAGCGTTCATAATTCATTAGTACTTGATGTGTAGACCTTTACTTTCAATAACAGCTTGACATATTTTGCTACATGAGCGAATTAATGTCTTGCATTCATTAAAGGATATTTACTCCCATTCTCCTTTCAAATTAATCCATAGTTCTTTTCCTTAGCTCTTCCATTTAGTAACTTCCAAACACTGTCAATCTGGGCTTTGAGCAGGCCACTTCATAACAGTAATCTCCTCCTCAGTCAGAAAGAAATGTCTTAACAGACTTCGCTGTGTGACACGGCGCATAATCTTGCATAAATACAGCTGGTTAATTAATTGCAATTCTCAAATTAGGTACAGCATGTTTTTTTTCAATATTTCTTTGTATACAGTTGCGTAAATTTTACCAAGTAGACTAACAAGAGGTCCTGTACCAGCAGCTGAAATCATTCCAAACACCATCACACGTCCTCCTCCAAATTTAATGCTGCTTTTAATGCCCTGAGTTGAATATCGTTCCTTAGGACTGCGTCGAACGAACCTTCTCCCTTCAAAGCCGAACATGTTAAACTTTGACTCATCGCTGAAATGAACAAAATCCCACTGTTCTTCTGTCCATGTGACATGTTCAGTGGCAAATTTCAATCGATTCATTTGATTCTTTTTAGAAATGTAATGCTTCGTAGAGGCTATTTGACTGTTCAAATTTATTTCATTAAATTTCATCATTGATATTTTAAGCCAAGGTTAGCATTAGCTCTTTTAGAGGTAGCGGTTGCTGTCGCAAATCGATCCGTTTCTGATTTATTACCAATCGATCTGTCTTCCCTTGCAGTAGTTTTCCTAGGCGTGCTAGGTGGTTTTTTGGCTTCACATGACCCAGTTTCCTCAAGTTTTCTTAATATGCTATGAATAAGACTTACATTTCCCCAGAGTCTTTCAAATATCCCCAATCGAGGGTTTATCTTAATTACATAACTTGACTATCAGTTTTCTAAGTTCCAATGATGTCAGAGTTTTTTTTCGCCATGTTTACAATGCAAGATCCAGTAAAGAGTCGGTGTAATTTAGTAAAATACCCTATTTAAATATTCTTACCCTAAAACATTTTCAATAATGCAAAATAATTATTAAATTTTATGGATTTATTTAATCGTTCTGATGTTTTTGTTCATCTATTTTTTTTCGAGTGTTATATAATTATTCTTATAACTTTATCAAAATAAGTTTATTGAGCTTTAGATTTTGGAATTATATAATTTGCCTTTATATCCTTATTTTTCCTTGATAAAATGTTCTTTGAAGCTTTAAAATAAAATGTTATTTCACATTTAGACTTTTTCTTAACATCGTTCTCATCTTTATGCTCGCTACTGTATATACATACACACACAAAGCCTCACATACACACACACACACATATATATATATATATATATATATATATATATATATATATATATATATATATATATATATATATATATATATATGTATAGGGTTAGGTAAATGAGATAACTAGGTATTAGCGACGGTAAATACGCGTGCTGGCATTCATACGCTGGTAAACAAATAAATAATTACCAAATTTAGCCAAGAGGTGTAGACATAATAGTGCTCAATGTGATTAGACAGAGCTAAGAAATATATATTATTAAATACAGTTGTACATACGTTTGGATTGCGACTTAAGTTTCGATGGTTACCCACCTCATCGAGCATGAGATATAATTTGTTGTTAATTTTAAATAAATATACAGATGATCATGGAATGGACGCCGATTCATAGTTCAAAATTAAAATATCTTTGGCCAATATACTCCTTTTCCCCCCAAAATATATTGGTCATAACCCTTTTCTCAAATAAATCGTCAACAAGAACAGCATTAATGTTATTTGCAGCTGCACTAGAAACCCTGACCAATATATAGCCCACCATAATAGTGTAACCCTTAGTAAATACTTAAGCAAAAATAATTACAACGGTAACTATGATGACCAAAAATGCATTTGCCGAAAAGAGAACATGTGTCCTTTGGATGGCAAATGTATGTATAAAGGAGTTATTTATTGAGCCAGCATCAATCATAATGATCAAATTAAATTTTATTTCGTGTCAACTGCTAATGATTGGAAAAAACTTTTCATCATCATGAAATGACCCTTAACAGCAAAAAATACGCAAATGCCACAGCACTCTAAGTTTTATTGGGGACCCAAAACAGATAGCTACACACCTGCAGTGAATTGGAATCTGGTCGATAAAATCAATCCATTCACAAACAGTCGCGACAGGTGCAATCTATGAATCCTAAAAATATTAATAATCTACAACTACTAAATAAACGAAATGAGGTTATGTCTAGTTGTACGCACAAAAAAAAATTATTCTCTTAAAATATTGTAATCCAGGATAACCCACCCTCCGTCTGAATTTAATTTTAAATTTTAATTTTCCGCCCATTTTTGTTTCGGGTCTTACACAGATTATCTCCCTTTAACCAGTCAGATGTCTTTTGCGAAAAGAGTCCAGGGTCCTAATTTTAAATTTTAAGCGTATTTCAATTACCCTTTGTTCTCTTTTTTATTTTATTTTTTATTGACTCATACCTACACTTCATTTTTTTTCACTTAAGCCCCGGTATTGCTTTAGTACTATTTTTGAGGTATTTTAATTTTGAACTATGAATCAACCTCCATCCCATGATCATCTGTATATTTTTTTAAAATAAACAATAAACTATATCCCGTGCCCGTATAGTTGGGTAACTACGAAACTTGAGTCACACAGAAACGTAGGTATATGTGTATTTATTAATATATATATATATATATATATATATATATATATATATAAAAATTTACTATATGGAATGGTGCTCAGTATATCAACACAGCATAGTACATCAATTCCTCAACTTAATCCAACATAATAGTATACAGAGTATATATATATATATATATATATATATATATATATGTGTGTGTGTGTGTGTGTGTGTGTGTGTGTGTGTGTGTGTGTGTGGGTTTGCAGGTAATAATCCCTTGGCATATAATCCAAGTAAATCCTATTAGTACAATACTAAATATTAAAACTGCTTCACACACAGAGCTCAATATCATAATTAAACAGAGCAACATATTCCATAGAATAGGAATTAAGATTACATTAGGTTAACGAAAATTTTCAGCTTGTAAATTGAAATAAAATTTACAGGGATTTTTCAAACCAGGCAATGGATGATAAATTATTGAAATAAAAATGGCCAGACAGAAAAAAAAAGGAATGAAAGTAAGGAAGAAAAGAAGAAAAAGGAAAATGAGTTAATTGGAAAAAATAAGGCTAGAGAGGCTTTGGTTCAGTCTGGGATTATTTTGGTAGTTCCGATTTTGGGGTCTGTTTGCTCAAAAGTTGTAGTTTCTATTTGTTTCTCTGTTGTTATATGTATTTTCTATGTGGTTGTTTCGTCTGGGTGGTATTGCTTTTGTCCAGAATTTTTTATGTACATCCACTATATACATAATATATATATATATATATATATATATATATATATATATATATATAATGAACTCTCTCGTCGATTTCGATGTGTGAGGATCTGACAACTTAACCAATTGATTCAGTTATGAATTTTGCGCGCTAATCTTAAGTGACACTTCAGACCCGCAAGTGATTTGCAAAGGAGGACTCATATGGAGCAAGAGTGAGGACCGTGTGATGAGGTCACTGTTAGATTGGATGACCTTTTAGATCTTGTTCTCGTTTCATGAAGACGATTCAAACTAGCAGACGTAAAAAGTAAAACACGATGATGTCCACTCTAACCGCTCGAAGGCTATGTGTTCGAGGGTGTTATGAGGCATATAGACAGCTGACAATATATATATATATATATATATGTGTGTGTGTGTGTGTGTGTGTGTGTGTGTGTGTGTGTGTGTGTGTGTGTGTGTGTGTGTGTGTGTGTGTGTGTGTGTGTGTGTGTGTGTTGTTAGACGAATCAGGCTTCCTGTTTCTTTGAGCGGAATCTGCTGCGAGAATTGAAAATTTAACGTCGGTAAATTACTCTTGTCTTTTACTTGAGATTGAGCATTAACCAAAACGGTTAATGCTCAATCTCAAGTAAAAGACAAGAGTAATATTTTGCTTACTTCTTACGTTAGGATTTAACATTTATTAAACAGACGCCAAAACATGCGTTTCAGTTAGCAGTACAATGTTCCTTCTTTCTTTTCTCCTCGGGTCCTTGTATCGGTGTAAGCAAATCAACGTAAATATTTATATATTCTAATACCAGCCTACTCACTATCTTCTACGCATGACAGACTGTTAGAATATATTCGTGTATATACAAAAGTATCATTTTCATTATAAATCTAAACACATCAGAATACCATTCCCGGGGTAGCAGCGTACAATAATAAATCGAAATATTAGCACCCAACGTTTTAATAATATTCATTTATTATCATCACAATGAATTTGTAATCACAGAACAAACAATAAAAGAAATAATCACTTGATCACTAAACCTGAAACGATGTCCTAAGAATTCTAAACAAAACTTATTAAAGATGCAATAAATGAAAATAAGAAACGGAGGTAGATAAAAGCAATGGAGATATTCATGTATTGTAATACAGATATATTGATTTTTCTCGGAGTCGTCTAATTTCATGAGTGGACTCAAACTCAGGGCCTAACACAGTGTGTCTTAACGGACAATGATCAAAAGGCACCAAACAATATATTTTTGGCATCTGAACAACTGTGATTTCGTTTTGTTTTTCATAACCTGTTTTGATCATGGTAACAAATAAAGAAACTTAATATGATTTGAAAAATGCAGAAGATGTGTAGGGATTCGTGTTTTACAGATGCCGTATCCATAGAGAAAAACTTTCCAATATTGTAGATTTACAAGAAATTATGACGAGTAAAGATAAAAGGAAAGAAGGTTAAAATTTCAAGAGGAATCGGGAGAGTTAAGAATAAGATAATACAAATATGATAAAAACAGATATCCCTGATGCAAAGATTGTCATTAATGCAATAAAAGCCCTAATATTTGCACCGTGATAACGCAAGAAATCAATAAGCGATCGTTTTAACACAATTAGCACAACTGCAAGTATATTTTCCTTTATTTAACAATTTTCTTTTACTTTCTGTTTGCAGCCTTCAAGTAAAATATGTATTATTTCGTTGATAGGATAGGAAAATAAATGTATCTGCTTAAAAGAAAAAATAGATAGAGACAGATAAGTGAAAGTTAAAAACATGTTAGTAAAAAGATAATAACAGCTATATTTCCACCATTTTATTATGAAAATTTTTAAATTATTTACATTTTAAATAAAATTAAAATTTCATTGTATATTAATAAATCAAAATATATCTTGTTCAAATACTTTACAATATGAAATATATTTTCAAATAATAAATTCATATTCTTCTTTTTCTTTGTTTTGATATTGTCGGCCGCTTAAGTAAAGCATATTAATTGAATGAAAGTGAAACGATTGGTCATTTCATAAGAGGATGCGAGGAAAGACACACAGAAGTGGATTTTCGTGCATGCAGATTTCTTGGCGCCGAGGTGGAGAAAAAGATAGGCGATCGTGTGGAAAGAGAAAAATTAAAATATTTTTCTTTGAAAGTCATTTATCTTTCAAATAAACTAGTATTCTACACACACACACACTCACCCAAACATATATATATTATATATGTAAAAAGTGAATATATATATATATATATATATATATATATATATATTCACTTTTCTATTAGCATTTGCCACAATTGAAAGATACAGAGACGCGTGTAGGAAAAGTTTAATTTGAAACCGGAGAGTAAACGAATACGACAAAATCGCCATAACATGACTGAAGAAAGGCAGTATATTCTCTAGCAACTTAGAGGAGCTGATCGAAACAGAAGATAAAATAGCGATGAGGAAGAAAGGGATCGATATCTTGGAAACAGAAGACAAAATATAAAAGGATTTATTAAAAATAATTTAACAAGTAGGAAGTGATTTAATACTCACCCAAGGAATTTGACATGCCATTAATGCAGACTGCATTATTTCAAAAGTGATAAGCCAGTTGTTGGAAAAGTTGACATTCCTCAAGTGTACTCACAAGCCATTCGTGATTTTCATGAAGGAAACACTAACGAAATCTTTAGTTTCAAAGATCAGTTTTGATATGACATTCTCGTTTGCCGTGGTGTCTTGAGGCTAACATTAGTTGGGATGCTGCTTCAGAAAGTTTTTAGTCATTGTTTTCTTGTAAAACGAAACAAACTAATGAAAAGAAAATTGATTGAATATCTGTATGCCTCACTAAGTTTCTCCTTAATATTTGAGTTTCCTAAAAGTAACAGTGAAACCACATTTTCAATATGCTTCTTTGACCTCCCATATTTTTCAGTTTTTCTATCATTTTGTTTATATTTCTAAAACTGTCTTTTATCCAAGTTCAAACATCACCTGCAAACAGCAAACACGAGAAGCAAAACAATGCATTTTTCACTTTACAGCCGCAGAGCCAACTTTTTCCTTGGTACCATTCAGAATTAAATCTACGAATATAACTCTTGTTATTATTTGAAAGATCTCTATGATGTGTTCCTTTAGGATGTGAGCGATCATGGCATTCTACAACATCATTTGTAGTTTTGAGCAATGATTTTGTTTTTTGGGGTTTTTTTTGGGGTGATGTTTTTTACTATCTTTCCTTTTCTCTGTTCTGTCAGTCATTTACAGAAGTCTTTTTGGTAACTTACTCATTGATTCCTTGTGTCTCATTTCCTTCAATATATCCTGTGATTGTAAAATTCTCCAAGCCCTCTTTTCACATGATGTGTCCCCTTCTTATTCTACGTACAAGTGGGAAACTGCTCTTTTAAAAACAAGACAATTGAAGAAAATATTTCTCTAATAGATGCTGGAAACTAATCATCTGAACTAAATCTATCTTTAGAGTTTTATAATCATGTCACGGAAATTAATTATTTGCAGAAAATTTGAAAATAACTGAGTGAGCTGAAGCGTTAGAAATTAAATTGGGCGCAAGTGATAACTTTAACAAATAGGAAACAAGAAAAGATCAAAGAAGAGAAAGAATTTTAATTAAAATTATTTCAAAACAGAAATAAAAATAATAGGCATAAGTGGAAGCGACAAATAAAATAAAATTAAAAGTCGATAAATTCAACCAATGAAAGAAATGTTATAAATCGGAGAAATAACGACTTTCCGAAAACAGACAGATACAAAACAAAGGACAAAAAACAAGGGAAACATTCGGAATGAAAATATTCAGTTAAATTTAATTTGAAAACAAGATGAAGCAGAAAAGGAAACAAATATAAGAAAAAACGTAGGTGGAGTGCATTGATACATAGTTATTGCAATTTTCAATAGTGTTATTTTTTATTATGTCTTGAATGTTTTATTTCATATAACTTCGGCGACATAAATGTATTCGCAAATATTTTAAACTGAACGAGCATAAAAATGTATTTCTGTAGCAATTCTTTTATGTATAAATATTAACTTTGTGCATCATTAATTTATAACATGGCATGTCACAATAGGCCACATTTCCACTAGGTGTGTGGCATCTAGTGAAAATCAGACTCAATGATGTCTTCAGTATTAAAAAAATTTATGTCGTAAATAGATTATTATAAGACCTTTTGTGTGCTATCTCGCTTCATATCGTGGATGATCATGGCTCTTCACAACTTTCTAACCTTTGTAGCTTTTAGAAATGTTTATTTTATTACTCTCATTCCCATTTCCTTTTCTGCCGCAAGCCATTTGAACAAAGTTTTCAACGTCCCATCTCCTTTAAGCGCATGCGTAATCACATCAACGTGACATAACTTTAGTCCGATGAAATTCTAAAGGATTGAACGCGTCACGCGAAATCTTTTCTACTTTTTCATAGATTTAGCCCTCTATCGTATATATATATATATATATATATATATATATATTGAACGATAAAAATTATTAGAAAAATCAATTAAAATCTTCAGACACACTGGGTTGTAGATTAATATTCTTATGCTTTTATTATTATTATTTCATTTATATTCCTCGACTAGTTTCGACCAACATGGCCATCATCGGGAGAGAAAAAAATAAATAAATAAATAAATTATATATATATAATTTCCACAACACAAACTATTATTTGAAATTAGAATAAGAATTGCGATAGCACATAACCGGAATCTATCACAAAATTCAGGATTTGGAAATCCAAGTATGTGTATAGATGCATTATAACTAATTTAGTACGGACATTGAACACAGTATAAGTTGCGCTGTCTGATATCGTTAAGATGATACATAAATATATTTACCTGAAAACATGAATCATGCTCTGAAATAGGTTCGTGTGTTCTAGGCTCTCAGATGGATACCATGCATGGTGTCTAACTCTCAGATAGGTAGCACATCTAACTGGAAGGGTGATATAATAAATATATGTTAACATTTCCCATGAGATAAGAAAATAGTTTGGAAGAGATGCCAATACTAGAAAGAACGATAACGTTTAGTCGGCTGTTTTAAAAGAAAGATGTTATAAATTTCAACCGAGAATAATGTTAACGTCTCAGTCAATGAATGCCAAATGTTTCCCTTATGAAAACGTCTAATTTGGCCATGTGTATGCTAAAATCTGATTTAATATCAATCTGAAACTGTTTACTTTTGACAAAAATTCCGCACTTAAACATAAATCTCCTGTAAATGAGAAAATTTAAAGAATAATTAAAAATTATATACAAGGTTAAAATATCCTGTTTTAAAGGAAAGTGTAGTATACGAATTCAAACAGACTAATTAATAATACTTACTTAATAAGGTAAAATTAACCTATGTGACCAACCCATCTGTAAATATGGCTGTTTTGCAAAATGCATTGAAGTTATTAAAAATTAGTTTATTTTGAATATAGCGGGCGACAACCAGACAAAATAAATATTATGAAAAAATGTAAATATAATATCGCCTACTTATATATTGTTACGCTATCGAAAAGTGAGTGATTCATGGGCGATAAAATTATTTCCCAAAGCGAATCTTAAGTGGTGAAATAAATGTTCTAAACCCAAGTGTAATAATTATTAGAAAGAATGTGCATGAGTATATTTAAAAGTTCCATATATATCGCAAAATGTTTTATTCATGCATAAAATTTAGACTGACCAAAAGAAAAAGAATTAAATCAGTTTAAAATCTAAAGTTCTTTAACCAACATTCAGAGTCTACTCAGGAACTGATTTTTTATGCTCTGCGTCCACTGGATGATCAAGGATTACCTCATCACCCTATCCTTTGTAATTCTTAGTAATGCTTGGCTCTTTTTCTTTTCTTTTTTTAACAACCGTCCCAATCTGTTTTGCCATCAATTTACATAAGTATTTTTTAGTTAGATTACACAATTTTTCCTTCTGTCGCTTTTGCCCGTGAATATCAAATTCTCCAAGACCTCTTTCTTTATCGTGTCCCAGAAATTTCAACTGTCTCTTTCTGGTCACAAGTGGGTTTTTTTCTGTTTTCTCATGATCACTTCAATGTATTCTCTGTATTCTTCTGTAGAACTGCTTCTGTAGCCTCAATTTTCGTTTTCATCTTTAAGGAAATTGTCCAGATATTGAACTTTATAATTAGTAATAATTACAGTATGAGATTATATTTAAATGGATATTTTCATAGGAACTTTTCTTAAATATAAAGTTAATTTAGTCTTGTGAAAAGGAAGAATTTCTACAAAACCGATTAAATGGAAAATTTGTATATTAACTGCTATATTTCATACGAAATAAAATGTGTATTTAAATGCTTTGTAACAAAGACGGCCTTTCTAATTAAGAAACTTTTTCATTCCAGTTGATTCAATTAACCAGTTTCTACTATGCAGATATTATAGGTAAATGTAAAAATGACGTGTATTGCTTTTGGACCATACTATATTTTCAGCATTAACGCATCAAGTTGCTACAATCGATAGAAAGTTCATTCTCTTGATGATTACAGAATGTTTAAATGCTTAAATATATTACCCCGAAATCGCTTGAGTGTTGGATATTGAAGAGCCTACAAAGTCAGGCCCAAATATAAATTACTGTTAACAGTTGATCAGAACGAGACACTTGCGATGAATATAGTTAAGAAGTGAAATTGCTTACATTGATATTTGAGTTTAACTATCTGCTGGCCAGTGAAATTTTTCATAGTTTTTAAAATATATATTTTGTAGAATAAGTAAATACATATAAACAAACATGTATAAAATGACTCATGCATCAGCAAATATGAACAGGTGTATATACCCGCATGCGCAATAAGACATGTGAAGAGCTGACATCTCTTATATGTATATATAATATACACACATATACTAATTCTTTTATTAATGGAAGTTATAATTTTTAAATATATGTTAATTAAACATTTTTATAAGTAATAATGCTTATGGTGTGCATTAGACACTTCCACGGACTATCTAAAAACCAGGGAATCTATCACGAAATAGAACGCATTTCAAATAATTTGAATGTCTTCTTTGTAGATAAAAACTGGTTTTATTTGAAAGCTAATAGTCTAAAGTTAAACCGTAAAAAGGAAAAAATAGTTTCATGTCTTTAAAACAAAATAGGAAAAAGAAACTCACTCTCGCCCAATTAGATTAGATAATTTGATTAAAACGAACTTTAAATATTTTAAAAATCCAATATCTCTCCCATGCATTTGTTTCAAATACAAGTAAATTTATGAATGAATTAACTAGAGTTTGCAAATATATTACTTTAATATTACTGCTTAATACTTATCCGCTGTAGGCGAAAGCTGATACAGGTAAGCTTTAAAAATATTAAGCTCAAACACCAGGTGGCTTTCCCCCTCAGTCAATACCTCTCCTTCGGGAATGAACTGGGTTTGTTTCTCGGCGCCTAAGGCGCCTCCAAAAAGGGAAGTGCTGAGGGGGGTTGAACAATTTTTCCACGGTATTTCCCGTAAGCCCATTCGGTAGCGACGTGGGCGCACTGAAAAATACATATTATTTTTTGCTTAAAACATACCAAAATACGTTGTTCCATAACAGGAGATGTCATAGATTGTCTACAAATTCAAGGATCAATTAATTTTCTTATAAATCACCCACTACTTTCAAAGACTTAACCGTACATCAAACAAAATACGGATGTGCACACCTACCACAATCTTGAAACTTTTTTCTTTTAAGAAAAAAAGCTTATGAATATTTAAACCATATAAAAATGCAATACTTAAGGTTTAAAATGCATTTTACAAGATGAAAAATATTTATTGAAGCTTTATTTTAGTTTTAATTCCAAGCTAATAGATTAAATTTAATATTAGCTAATACTTTTCTGTAATTTGTTGGAATTATTTTTTGATTATCAGTAAAATCTATGAAATCTTTTATATTAACAAATCTGTCAACATAACATAATTATCTTTATTAAAAAATCTTTCAAAAATAAAAAAATACCTTTCTGCAACGTTAGTTGAGAAAAGTTTATTTAAAGTTTCAATAATATGAGTTGAAACAAGTATTATATTACAATTATTACATTTTCAGAAAAGCATTTAACATGGAAGTGAGTGTTCTTCATGAGGTATTGACATAACTTTCGACAATCTGATATTAGGGAAATTTATATAAGGAAGAGTTAACTGAAATAAAATTTAATGAATACCATGTGAATGTCTTATATATATATATATATATATATATATATATATATATATATATATATATATATATATGTTTGTGTGTGTGTGTGTGTGTGTGTGTGTGTGTGTGTGTGTGTGTGTGTGTGTATTTAAATTGCCCAGTAATCTGAATATTATAAATATTTTAATAATTGTAATATTTTACTGAATTTTAGGTACTTCGGCTTTATAGTCTTACTTACGAAGACGCTTGTTGAAGATTTTTATTCTAATTAAAATGTTTAAAAAATATCTGTAAAAATCAGTGATTCATTGAAAAAATATTTTCTTAAAGACAATAGTGTCCATAATATATATTTATTCATCAAAACAATTAAAAACTTTTCTAATGAAAAAAGATCCTCGTTTCGTTGATTTTTTATTTTAAATAAAAAATCAACGAAATTAGGATCTGGGTATTATAAACCTAATGTCATCACTAATCATCTTTTACCAGTGCTCATTTCGAAAAAAAATTGCTGTTACTAAATCATGTTTTTACCAGAGCTCATATTCCAATTTTTGTTGTTATTATCGCTTTTCTCTGGCACTCCTTATTACTGGTTCCCATATTGTATTCATTTCTATGCTTGGTCGGCTCAGGAGAATTATGGCGACAAAGATGAGGAAAATAGTTCTAATAATGTAAATAATGTACATAATACATCATCTCAGAAATATAGACAGATACAGATAACATTATGGAAATAATTTTCACGTTAGTTAACATATTCCATGGTACACAAGTGATTTCTTTATATTTGCTGTGTATAACATTATTATAACTACAATAAAATTTATTAAACGGGCAAAAATACTCCATACATCAGTAGATTAGTCAAAAGTTTCAATATTTTTTTCATATTTTCATTATGCTATTTCACGGGATATAATACAGAATTTTATTTTTCATTTTCATTTTTTTTCTGAGCAGTAGAAATTAATTCTGTTGTAAAATGAAAAAAATAAATAACATTATTCTAAAAAAAGGATCCCACTCTAAAATGGCATTATAATTTACATTTTTCGATTTTTCAAACATCTTTATTTCATTTCTAATTAATCAGCAACCACCAAATTTTAAAAGTGTTTCAAAATCGCACTGTAAAAGTTACATGTCAACATTTCACAAATAAATACACATTCCTGTGGAAACATGCAGCATATCTTATTAAAAGTAGGTGTCGGCAACTCTGTACAATATTAATTTGAGTTTTCTTCAATTCTTTTACTATTATGGAACATAATTTCTATGTATTTACGGTCTACATTAAATAGTTTTGATGATATAACACCTTACAGTATGTATCATTATTAAAATATAAGAATTACGAACATCCAAAATTCCATATTACGGATTAGCCAAGAGTTTAGTAAAGCGTGCTGGGTATAACTGACCTGAAAAATAGTGCCGCCAAATTTACAAATAAAAACCAATTGAATATCAAGTTACTTCATTAATGAATAAATTGTAAATATTTCCATAAAATCGGATTCCTGATTTTTGGCAATTTTTTTAAAAACGAATATTATTTTTTCCACCCATTTACAGTGCTAATGATTTTCCAGGCACCTAATATCTATCAGTTATTTCCCCTGTACTGAATAATTGTCCTCTTAAGATTATAGACTGATTTTATCATATGTCTTTGTCATGATTTCTTTTCAAAATAACTTGAATATTATGTCTTCTACCCATTTTTATAAAATTCACCCTTTATTCTTAGAGGGAGAATAGAAAATGAGGAGAGATTTATTCACGTGTAATTTTCATATGCGTATGTCATGTAAATGTATATGTATGTGTGTGTTGTGCGTGTGAAATATACATCTGTTTGTATAATTTAATGTATGCATAAGTAGAGGCACACTAATTTTGACCGAGTTTGTAATACGACATTGAAATAATATATTGCCCTCCCACTCAGTCTGGACAACCCTTCAACTGAGTGAGCAATAAAATCATAAAGTTGGAGACAAGAAATAAAAAATGATAAACATACCAAAAGCTTCATTTCTGTCTGTCTCTTTGCATATGTGCTTGGTTTTGAAATTAAAAAAATTATTAAAAATAATCAGCATTTCCTCCCCTGTCCTACAGTGAAAGAACTGATTTTAATAATTAGATTCTTGTTTCTATATTATATCAACCTATACATATGCATCCTCAATATCAATCAAATCATATTTATTTATTGGAACTAGATGACATTAAAATGAATTTAGGTCTAATTTAGAAAAATCAATGATTACAATGAAAATAAACATGCGTTTACACATAAGCATTTTGAATGAAATTGAAATGGACATCTGTGTCGTGGCACTTAACTTCTGAGTTAAGAGAAAATATAATCTGAAATGTGCGGCCCTTTGAATTAAGCTTTATAACTCTTTCTGTATTTAAACTGAATATATTTTCTATAAAGATACGTCCATTTAAAATACTACAGTTTATATTTGAATCTTTATCTTTCCGCCGGCGAAGCGATGACGCACCGAATTAATACCTACACAATTAAATACGAATTACCATTTAATCTTAAAATTAAAACAACGAATTAGAAAAATTTGCAAATTAAAAAATAAAACGTTATATATCGCTTATGATAATAATATTGGAACGAGATTTTTCAAATTCGTATGAATGTATCATGGATTATGTAAATAAATGGTTATCGATTTTAGAATTTTCTAATACCATTATCATAAGTGATGCTTTATCTTTTTAATTTACATAGCATTTTCTAACGCCATTTTTCAGAAGAAGATCAGGCATTTCGGCTTATACTCTTTCTGTATATTAAATCAATAACTCAAAAGCACTGGTCCATTCGCGTGATTGCATAGAAACTCACCATTCGAGAGACATTGAAACGATAACCCAATTTTTTGTTTTCCCAATATAACAACTAGTACGGTGAACATAAAACTCATCGTTGCCCCTTTAGAAAAAATAAACATTAAAAATAACCTAAAATTATTAATATTCCATAATTATTTTTCTGTATAAAAGTAAGAAAAAGTGAATAAATACCTAAATAAATCAAGAGAAATCAACAAAACACCAAATGACTTAACTGAAAAACTAAGGTTGAAAACTTTAAATAGTCAAAAAACAAGAGAAACTCTAAAACCAATTTCTATAGTCCGAGAAAACAAGAATCAAACTAATGAATAGCTCAGACCCAAATTCAGAGATTCTCATCAAAGATTCACAGAAGCTGGCTGGAGGTGATCGTTCCAAATTGGGTTACCTGGAAGTGATTTTTTTTGGTGTTGTTTTGTTTTGTTTTTAGAGTCCCTAAACCCTAATGACATTAGAAATAAACATCACTGATGAAGTTTCTTCCGCGCACCGTTGTGAGACTACCCACCTCTGCAACTCGCTGCACAAAGATATAGACCCCACGTCGTAGAATTTCTGTGCGGTGGATCGAGCGAGAGGTAGGCTCACAGGTAAAAGAAAAACACAACTACAAACTTGGGTAGGACGAAAAGAGGAGAGAAGGTGTGTGACCTTTTTGTGGATGATAACTCTTGGTTGATTCTCGGCTGGCGGAAAAAATATATATCTTAACTAACAATGTCCGGCTGCTAATGGGTCGCTCTTCGATGTTACGTGCTCCGGCCTAAATCAACCTTCCTCGAACCTAAACTAAGTCTAACTACCCGTGGCCCAAAGCGCTCCGTATATATGGAGAATCCTCTTTCATCATTTCCGGACAAGGGACACCCACGAATAAACCCATAACTTTTTCATGACCATTTCTCTCTTTGAAGAAAGTGGACATAAAAATATTTCTTTGCCTAGCTGACTCCGATTCAGGGACATTAAATTCAAACCCTTTTAAGTTTTGACCAGAGCCGGTCTTTTTCCTATCTTAGTATTTTGACAAGTACTTAACACTTATCTACCCTTTTCGCCATATGTCCAAACATGTTTTTATCTAGATTCCTAATCTAATCATTTGGTCTTGAAGTTTGATGTCCAGGTCAAATCTAACTAATCTTCTCGCACATATGTGTGCGCGCGCGCGCACACACAGATGTGCGGGCGCACACACACACACACGTGTGCGCATATATCCGACTCATAGTGTCACACCGTAACGAGGTTTGATATGCGTTAATGCCGACAGAACTTGAACACATACATAGATAACTTTTGCGATTATTGTTCACTAACTTTAACACTAAACGCTTTTTTATTTTATCCACTTTGCTTAGGACTGTGTCTAAAGGAACAAACTTAATATGTCTTGCTGTAGGAAAACAACTGATTATCAAGCAAATAATTTTGCAAGTTTTCCCTATGTTGTCTCCCTGAACACTGTGCACTGGAAATCATCTTAACATATTGCCAGTGGCCAAGAATTACTATCCAGTGTTATATGAAAAATGCAAATGCATTGCTAATGATTTTATATCAATGAAAATAAGTTTAATACATCGATGAATTATAAATGATCGAACCGCAGCAAATCATCCCAAAAACATTACTACGAAAATGCATTTCAAATATATGAAATAGTTTTGTTTTAATGAATGGTAGCATTATAAACAGAATGAACTCATGATTAGTATATGCGGTTTTTTTTTTCGTACATAGCCGACTATTTTAAATGTAATTTTTTATCTTTCCTAGCGGAAACAGCTCCAATATTAATAACCCAAAGAAAAATCTAGATTGTCCAGCTTTGTGAAGTCCTCGTCGCATAAAATACTTGAAACTACATTCTTATGCAATCATCAATGTGCCTGCTAGTTTTATGACCCTTCCAAGAAAATCAACTCTTCTTTATTGTCAATTCTATCACAGACTTTTAGTGCACAATATTGTTACTTTATTGCAAGTTAGTGTTTTGGGGTTAGTCGGTAATTAGCCATATTCTAAGTTCTCGCACGGTAATGTAATACCCAAGTGCCATCTAAGGCTCTTGTTCACTGGAGTGTGGTTATCACTTTTCGATTTGGCCTGTGAACTGCTTGGTGTAAACATTCATGATTCTCTTGGGCTGTGTTGCCAGCAAAGTAAAAGGAACTCTTTCAAAAATAAAATTATTTCGTGGTAATAGGTAGTTTCACATTCTTGCAAATATATAACTACCGAATTCACAGAAGTCGTAAAGAGTGATAATTGCTCAAATGAGCTTTGTACATTATACCACAAAATTATACATACTTTAAAAATATCTCATGCTGATCAAGTTCCAAAAAATATTTAAATCTTGACATTTAAATGGAATCGAACACCGACTGCGCAAGTGACATAAAAAGTAGCCTAAATGGAACATTTTAATACTAGGAATTATAGATAAATACACAGTTAAAATGGTTAAAATAAATCTAAAGCATTAATTACAGATTTTTTTCAATTCCCTTACTTGATATTTACGAATAGAAGAATCTCTGTGAGAAGGCACTGCATGATATGGTGCATATATTTTCGCCTGGGAAAATTGCCTTTTTTCTGTATTATTCTTTTTCTACCATTTCTTTTTCCTTTTCTTAATTTTCCATTTATTTTTCATTTCCTTTCTTTTTCCTTCTCTTTTTCATTTTTCTTTTTTCTTTTTCTTTTTCTTCTTGAATTTTACTTTTATCTCTTCCCCTCATTTTAATATTCCTTTCCTTTTTCTTTTTCATTTTACTTTCTTTTTCTTCCCTTTTTCTTTTTTTCCTTTTTCTTTTTCTTTTTCCTTTCTTTTTTTAATTTTCCTTTCTTTTTCTATTCTATTTCCTTCTTTTTTTCATTTTCTTTTTTTTTTCATTTTTTACTTCTCTTTTGATTTTAATTTTAATTTTCTTTTCCTTTTGCTTCTCTTTTTGATTCATTTTTCCTTCTCTTTTTTATTTTCTTTTTTTGATTATCTTTACGTTTCGTCAAATCTTACTTACGCCCACGAGGTTTTAAAATCTCCGGAAAGGAAGTATGTCTTAGTGACGTTTAACCGAAAGAGACTGGAGAGGCATTTGATGAGTCAAAACGGAGTTTATTTTAATATGATCACAAATAATGTGTACAGAATATAATAAAAAAATATTTCGAAGTAGAAATAAGCAGTTGGAAAAAATATTGACTGGCAATCCTATTTATGGCTAATCAATTTAAATCCTTTGGGCAAGCAAAGCGGAGTTATCTTTAACACAACATCGTTAGGGAATGTTTTCGGGACTTTGGCTGATTGTAGTAGACACCACTGTCTCTTCCAGTTGTAAGAACTTGATTTTCACTCTAACGGTGAAGCCACTCTGGCAGCGGTTTCGGTAGTTGCTCTTCTCAATATTTATTTATGCTATATGCAAGAATTATACCACAAAGCCAAAAGGAGGATGAAGAAGATTAGTTTTCAATTTGTCTTATGTTAAACATCGCTAGCCACAACCACTGCCCCAAACAAACTACACGTTCCTTACACGTTCTTACCATTCTTACTACATTCACCCTAACACCTCAGTTCTCGATGTCGTCCTATCTTGTCCACATATGTACAATTTGATAACTCCTCTTCTCGCACTTGTCATTCATCCGGCATTGTTTTTATGGAGAGGATAATCTCTGATAGTATGAGGTTTATGTGAAAGCTAAACAAATACTGCTTAGTGAATTTCCAACAGAAAAATTATTATTATTATTATTATTATTATTATTATTATTATTATTATTATTATTATTATTTGTGTATGTTATGTTTCCTGCTTTCTATCTTGTAGAGCCGTGTTCAAACCATGGTCCTTAGGCTCTATGGGAGAATTGTAATTTAATCGATAGCACTTTTCTTAATATATGGGATGTTCTTAGTAGGGCGATCTTCTGGGCAACTTGTATATTGATGTTACCTGTGACACTGTTAGTAAAACTGTTAATTCCTTTATTCTCGAGTCTGAAAGATCCGATTACAGCTGATACAGTCTAAGTCTTCATTCGCCACATGCTGTTAATCTTGATATCTAGGTTCTTGCATTTGGACAATTTCTCGATAGTTTTTATGGAGGTGTTTCTCTCAGATGGTACTGCTATGTCAATAAGCATAAACTTCCTGTATTTTATATCTTCTATGACAATATCAGGTCTGTTGGCTTTTACTTCCCTGTCAGTTTGTATTGGCATCTCCCAGTGGATAGTTACATTGTTATTTTTGGTAACTGTATCTGGTTGGTGGTCATACCATCTTTCAGTAATTTCAATTTTGTGCATCTTGCATATCTTTCACTCCACATACGTCGCTACCTTTTGATGTGGGTATATTCATTTTTTGCCAGTTCCGGACATCCTGAGTTAATATGGTCTTCTTCTTCTACCTGTTGTTGTTGTTGTTGTTGTTGCTGTTGCTGTTGTTGTTGTTGTTGTTGTTGTTTTTATTATAGTCTACAATAGACAGAGCAATAATAGTAATAATAATAGTCTACAATAGACAGAGTAATAACACTCAGAAAAATGTAAAGATCAAACACATTAAACTAACAAAAAGTTCACTACACTGAACATCATGGTAGGTATTACGACCTCCAGGTCGTCGCGTTGTTTGTGAAGAATCTTTTCCACATTATCTTATTATCTCCATATATGCATGGTAGCATTCGACATCTGAATGTAAAGCATTTCAGAACCTAACAGCCAGACTACTCGCACATATGATTTGATTATAGTGGTGATGTCTTGTATAATCCAGCCGAATCGTTTGGAAGAGCGTAAAGCGGAACTGGTGAACAGTGTGCCACAAGTTCTCACAAAATAGCCCTCTTCATCTTTGAACTCAGAGTTGTCCTTGTCTTGTTGCCACCCAAAGCAAGGAGTCAAGCGATTCTGCTCTTTATCCATAGAATAGATGCATCCATACCTTTCTTAGTGAATGCAACGCACTCGAATTTCCGATTCCTCAATCCGAGCCGCTATCAATTACACACACACACACACACACACACACATATATATATAATCAATCGGACGTCTGTGATACAGTTTGTCTGTGGATGACAATATATATATATATATATATATATATATATATATATATATATATATATATATATATAGTGCTCAATTCAGAGAAGGGAAGAGCTTTGTAGTAGTAGTCATTGTTTACAAATTCGCACTTATCTTCCAAGAGTGCCCAACCGAATTTTTCTGGTGCGAATATATTGTCATCCAGTGAGAGATTTTTCGCTGATTCACAGTTGATCAGTTTGACTAATTATCCGATTGCTTTAAGCCTGGATCGAAATTCATCAACAGTCAGATATTTCCTTTCTTAAGCCACCGGCTCACGGTTGAAAGGCGAATTTTATTTTGTTAAAATTTCTGTGATAATGCTATCAATAAAAATATATGCTTTACCAATTTTTTTTTTTTTTAATCTTTAGGGTATATAAAAATATAAATTCATTCGATGTGGGTGTGTTTGTTCATGGTGATTAATGTGTAAAAGAAAGTTGTGTTGAAAAATAATGTACGTTTTGTCGGAAAGCAATGAAACATTTGATGCGGAGATGCAAAATTTTGATGTAAAGCATCAAATGCTTCGATGTACAGTAAGGAAAAATTTGATGCAAATAATCAAATCCCAACAGGGGCAACTTCTTTCTGAAAAAAAGAATATTTCTGTACATAATATATTTTTATTTTTGATATTAGGTTACACGTATTTACTAAGAAATAACCGATGCTTGCAGTATGGTCAATATTGAGTATGTCCAATATGAATATTGTTTCTACTTGAGGTATATCAAAGCTATTAGTTTTAGTTAAGTTTTTGTAAATCGCTTAGCTTACTGTCTAAGAACTATTGAATTTTGAACATCAGCTTTTTTTTCTTATCGTTACGCCTGTGGACATTGAATCCTTTTTTGTATTTTCACTTCTTAAGAATACCGTGTATAATGACTTAGTTTTCCTGGAATGTATCAATAATTATTCTCAAATGACATTACAAAATAGTACATTTTATATTTCAAAGAATTTTTAATAAAGATGATTTTGTGCTGACAGATCTGTAAAGATAGATGGAAGTATAGATTTTGCTGAGAATGAAAAACATTCCAATCAATTTAAATTCAGTTTGAAATTCAGCAGTTTTTTACTCATTGATAATATTAAATTTAATCTATTAACATGAAATGAAAAGTAAAATAAAAGCTTCAAGAAAGTTGTTTTTTTTCCAAAAAGCATTTTCAATTTTAAAACAAAAAGCATTTTAAAAATTACTGGTCTATTTTGGAGAGTGGTAGATAGATAACTACATTTTTCAGATCTACCCCAAAATATGACATACACTTTATATATATATATATATATATATATATATATATATATATATATATATACATATATACATATATATATATATATATATATATATACAGAGAGAGAGATGTATATATATATATATATATATATATATATATATATATATATATAGTGAGAGAGAGAGAAATATATGCATGCATGGATATACGTATGCATGTGTATATATGTGTCTATATATATATGTATAGATTCATGTATGTATATATATATGTATATATAGACTGATTTATGTATATAAATGTATCTGTGTATATGTTTGTGTGTATATATATATATATATATACATATATATATATATGTAGATGTATGCATGTATATATATATATATATATATATATATATATATATATATATATATATATATATATATAACTATAGCTCAATTATGTTCATATAAATACACATGGAAACCTACCAAACTCATTCTGCAATATACACGTTAATAATACAATATATATATATATATATATATATATATATATATATATATAAATATATATATATATATATATATATATATATGCATATATATATATATATATATATATATGTATGTATAAATATATATGTTTATATGTAACGATAAGGGAGTACCCTTATAACCCCTGCATATGCTTTTGCCTTTTATTATTACACTCTGTTAGCTATCTGTTTTTCTTTATCGCTCCCCCTCTTTTAGGACTACAATATATTAGACAAAACCTAAGACAATATAGAAACGACACACACTCTCCATCCATCTGCGTACATCTTTGTCATCTGTGAATTTAATGGGCACCCCGACATGTAGCTTAAACATTCTTATGTTACTGATGTTGCCGATATTCAAGCATTAAACTTTGCCATTGCTCAATCCCTTACTCAAATCGTGGATTTTTCCTACCCATTTCTCAATCATATCAGAACAACAGCTTACTTGATTTATTTCTCACCTCCTCTCCTCGCTCTTGACGAGATTCGCAAAACTATCCTCGTTATTGTCTTTGACACTCCACCTGTACTAATATTTCCAACCATCAAATCGAGAATTGTGCCCCTGTGGTTACCTCTTTGGTTAAAGTCGGTATGGAGACTTTCATTACTTCTCGGAAATACCATGTGAAACATCAGCATTCTCTATGGTTCACGCCAGCATGCTCTGCCCTATAGCCCATTGGAACCACTATTTTCGATTGTACTAGCGCAACAGCGAATCCGTCACTATTCGTTGATGCTCCTATTAAATGTAAATGAGTCGACATAGGAGCTAAATCTCTGCTCGCTGAGAGATTGAGGCACCTAAAACGTTTTTATCTAAATACTTTGGCTCTCGTAATTACTGGAGACTCTGTAAGAGTGTATTAAATAAGTGTAAGCTGTCTATTCTTTCACTCTTCAATCAGTTTGAGGTGGTGACATTTTCTGTTCATAAAGTTGAATGTTTCGCCCATAAATTGTTCTCAAAATCTGCTCATGATTCATATGGAGTTCCATGCCTCAACTTCCCACTTAGAACTGAGTATCTTTTGAGTGATATGCATATAACCCCTCCCATGTTTTCTGCTATCGTCTCTAACCTGGTTCCCCACAAAGCATGTATACCTTATGGTATCCTTGAAATAGACAATAAACTGGATCCTATTCTCTCTAAAATATATAATAAGTGCTTCTACACTTCTTGCTTTCCTGTCTGCTGGAAGTTTTCCTCTTTTCTTCCAGTTTTTAAGAACCCTGGCGAACAGTCTGACCATTCCAACTACCGGCCTATTAGCCTTCTATCTCTTTTGGGGAAACACCTAGAGACTCTAATCAATGCTGAATTGGTTAAGCACCTCACATCGCAAGGATTCCTTTCAGGCAAACAATATGGCTTTCGTTTCTTCAGGTCAACTGATGATCTACTGACGATAATTGCGGAAAGAGTCTATAAATCTGTAGATAAAAATGGTGAAAGCCGTACTGTAGCTTTGGATATCTCGATTACTTTCAACGGATTTGGTATGCATATCTCCACAAATTGAAAAGTCACGGTGTTTCTGGACAAATTTTTGAACTGAGCCAATCTTTCCTATCGAATCGTGAAATGAAAGCGTTCTTGAACGGCCACTCTTTCATTTCGTACTAATGCAGGTGTCCCTCCAGGCCTCCATTCTTTGTCCTACTATGTTTTTAATTTTCATTCATGACCTTCGCAATGACATCATCTCTCAACTGACACAACCATTTACTCCTATCTCCATCGTAAGTCTGATCAGTTTGATAAGGTCAAAATGGGAGCTGATATCCAAAACGACCATCGGTCTGTTGTTAACTGGAGAAAAGTATGGCTTGTTCATTTTAACACTTCCAAAACTAAACTGCTCTCAGAGAACCCTCTTTACCTTCCATCGAGATGAAGTTGAAAAATTATATTGAATCCATTTCTAGGTGAGTGGCCATGAATGTTGGTTCACTCTGTCATGCAAAACGGCTTTTTTCTTTCTAGAGTCTATTTTACATATCTATACGTCTGCCATTTGCCCATCTGTAGAATATTGCTGTACATATGCCCCGGTGCTCCTGCTAATATATAGAGTACCTTGATAAAATCCAAAGAAGAATTGTCAATATTATTAGCCTCGTTCTGGCGTCTCGGTTTCAGGCACATTCCCACCACCGTAAGGCTTCCTCCATTTGCCTTTTCTATAAATACTTTCATGGTAATTTTTCGAATTTAAGCGCAGTACGAGACTGACGACGAGGCATCACCAATTTTGTTCTTTCTCCTTAACAACGTTCCTATTTCTATCACTTTTACATCCAGTAAACCCTTATGTTTCTCTGGTTTTACTGCCTTGTTTGGAGTAAATTCGATTAAAACGCGCGTGCGCACACACACACACACAAACATATATATATGCGTGTGTGTATCTCTATCTCTATCTCTCTCTGTATGTGTGTGTATGTATGTATATACGTTTATGTATTTGAAATAGGGACCTTAACTTGGAGGAAAATGGTGATTATATATGATTAACATTAAAAATCGTTCAATTTCATGAAAATAAATTGCTTATGTTTGTAACTGAAACTTATATAATTATATATTGTTAATCATGTGTGGCTCACGTTCAGATTTTCTCTAAGGATTCACTGGTTTTTTTTCTGTGAGCATCGGAATAAACGTTTCTCCAATTTCAAAGCGAAATTTATAACTCACTTTTTAATTGATTTTGTAGGCTTAAAATCAACTCTCAGACATTTCTCAAAACCGCCAAGAACAACCAGGCACGTGTGACTGGTGTGATTATTACCATTAGTTTGATCACGTAGGCCCATATAAAGTAGGCAGTACTGTATTTATATTTAATTTTGTTTTTTGGTTTATATCTATCTACATATATATATATATATATTGCCTATATGTATACGCCTATGCATTCGATTACAGTCGATTTGATTATTAATTTAAACATAAGCGGATGTAAGAACTAGCCAGAAGTGTTCCACTTCGCATTTGTTTACTTTCACCTGAAGAATTGGAAGAACTCTTCTGTTTTTTTTCAGGAAACATGGCGTTCACGCTATCCCCCTTTTGAACTGACGTATCCAAATAATAGTTTTCCTAAAGGATCGTCGTTAACCAGCTGGTCATAATATAGAAAAATATTCTCCTTTCAGTATATATTTCAGTATTCAGAAATTATATTATTCACAACTGCTCTAATTATTTTACATTCTGTTTTGGCACCCATATTCCCTCCTCTCGTTTCCAATATTACGCGACTTTTTCTTAAAGAACATTCGTATTATGTACGATATTTTTTCAGTAATTTAGAACATGATTTGTAAACCGTGCCAGACCAGTCTCTCCCGGCTGCGACATGGAGGGCGCACAATCTTCCTCATTCAGATTCAACAGGAACCCAGGAGTCACGTTAGCCTGCAAAAACATGTTACTGATTCCATATCTCTCTCTCTCTCCCTCTCTCTCTCTCTCTCTCCCGACGATTCTCGATAAGATAGGGTGCGATTATTAACAGCCCTTTGAATTATCGTAGATAAGGGTTAATGGGGATAAATTGTAGAGACAGGTTTTGATTGTTTGGATATTTATTTTACTCCAACCCAAGGAGAGAACACCGCAAGAGCCAAATTTCTGCTGGAAATTGTGGCACAGTAATAAATTCCTGAACAGCCAACCAGCACCCAGGAAGGCCTTTGCAGTATCACTGTAGATGGCAGCAGGAACGCCATACAAGTGAAACGCACCAATGCTTGAAGGAAGGACAGTACACTCAAGTCTGGCACTACCTCAATGTGTACGGCTCTGATACTAAGACAACTGAAACACACACCTTAATCCAAAGGTGCCCAGTGTAGTCCACTCCCGTATGTTAGAAGGGAACCTCTACTCCATATGCGAAGTGGGTAGATTAGCCACATTGGGAGGCAGGACATGTTTGTACTTCCTGCACAACGCACTGGTACCCAAGACTGTCTAGAGACAGCTTGTCTTCCCTTGGGCACCCAGTGACCAACAAGTCTCACCTCAGCCAACGGGGATCCAACCCCCAATTACCCTCAAGAGTTTTGCAAAAGAAGAAAATTACTCCAAGGGCAAGACTGTTAAGAACTCCTCTCCATGCATCATTGCGAGATTCAGTGAAGATTGGCTGCATTGATTGAGACATGGCAGCACGTGTGTGGCCCATGGAGTGGCACCAGAACTGAATACAGGCCTTAAACCTTTCCAACGTCAAACCCCTGATGATCAAGTCAGCAGGGTTCCCCGTGGTTAGTACATACCGTTAAGAAGGAGTAAGGCCAATCAAGGATTCCAACCCAGCAACCATCTGCCAAGCATCCTTTAGTCTGTTTCTTGCAAAGAGGATCTTACGATTGACTCAGAAATAATCAACGTGAGGACCACCTCTACCATTTTGGCATGGGAGAATCCTCTGCAAACCTTCAAGACAGTAAGCAAGCATTTTAGAGCCGAATACACGGTCAAATGTTCCAATGTAGAAAGAGTCTTTCTCTTTAATGATAGCACCCTAGCTTTCTCAAATACCAGGTAAGACTGGCTATTCTGCACCACCTATGCTGCGAACGCATATGCCTCCGGTGATGCATCACAGAAGAAGAACAGTTCGTCGGCCTCGTTCTCTGAAAGCTTTCCGAGGGAAAGGAATTGTCCCCAATCTGGTAAGGTCAGCTGAAAGGCTCTTCCATCTGGATGAAAGCAAGCCCCTCTCCCATAGATCACCCACAGGATATTACCTCGCAACGAGACAGGCAAGTATGATGACAAAGGCTCAAAGACTCTTGCTGCTTCCGCGATTGTGTGCCTCTTTGTGGAAGCATTATGGTCACAACTTATGGGAGCAATACGTTGTGTTTCAGTCAGAGGATTTTATTGATACCCAA
This sequence comes from Acanthosepion esculentum, assembly GCA_964036315.1. Lineage (NCBI taxonomy): Eukaryota > Metazoa > Mollusca > Cephalopoda > Sepiida > Sepiidae > Acanthosepion > Acanthosepion esculentum. The sequence goes on along the minus strand of OZ038486.1, from coordinate 109,201,130 downwards.
GCACCTTTTCCCAATCAGCCTCATGACTTTTCAGGGTACCATCCTTCTCCATTTTGTCCTGAATCCTCACACAGAGTTGCAACACAACAGCTCAAAGCTTCCCACTTGCAATCGTTGCCTGTAGAGGGCATATAAATTGAATAGCTCATCTGGGTTATCACTGGTCATCACCAGATTCACCACGTAGAACCGATTCTCCATCATAATTCTACAACGATCCAAAGGAAATTGAGCCGCATGGTGTCGGAGAACGTAATTTAATATAAGTGAACCCGAAAATAATTGTGGCATACCTGAAATAAAGCAGTCTACTTCTGCCCTTCAAGAAACAGAACCTATTCTTATCGGCCTCCAACTCCAGGCCGATCATTAAGAAGGCTTTCCTGATATCCGCCAATACAATCGATAGGAGAGAAGTAATTCTAATAGATCACTCATAAGATTCACTCACTGTGAAAGTAAGAGATCCGTCGAGTTTCCGATCGATACATTCGTGAGTTCAAAACCCCGGAGGGGCGGACACTGAGGTCTACTGACGATGTGTGTGAGGCGTTTCGGCGGCATTTCGAGAACCGGTTTACCAAGGAGCCTGGATTCAGTGGCGATGAGTTTCGCAGCTATTTGGCTGATGTTCCTCGGCTTTCACCGACTGAAGCGGCTAGCTGTGAGTGTGAGATCACAGAGAACGAAGTCTACTTGGCATTGAAGAGGGTCGCTAGTGGCAAGTCTCTTGGACTATGATGGTTTATCCTATGAAGTGTACTTGAGGCTGTCGCATATCTGTCGTGTTGAACAAATGGTTCCGACAAGTTTCCGTACCCAGTCGGATCACCAAGAGTCTGATCATGCTGTAGAAAAAGTTCAAGGATGGTGAGTGGGAATTAGATGATTACAGGCACACAACTCTGCTTAAAACTGTGTTAAAGATTTTGGCCAACATCCTGAAAGAGCGTTGGTCTTTTGCCGAGATTTTGTTGGGACCCGATCAGACTTGTGCTGCGAGGGGCCGAAACATTCAGAGCAAGGTTGTAAAATTCGACAAGCAATCCGCGCTGATCAATTTGGATTAGTCCAAGACATTTAATAGGTTCGAGCATCGTTATCTGGCTACTGTCCTACAGCCTGCCGGATTCAAATCCGACGTCTGCAAGTGAATCCGCCTCCTATATCGCTCCCCCAGTGCTGTGATACAGCTGAGCGGAAAGCGGTCGCGCGCTTTTGTGCTGTCTCGGCCGGTTCGACAGGGTTGCCCAATGTCGCCCCTGGGGGGGGGGGGTGAGCAGTGCGACACTACGTGGGATCTCTCTCCCTGGTGGACCTCGAACCAGCGTTGCCACATACGCCGATGACGTATCCATTTTCGCGTCCTGTCACAGCGACATTGAGATAGCACTGAAGTGCTTGAATGGTACGAAAAGGTTAACTGCAACAAGTCTCCCGGTTTGCGGTTAGGTTACTGGAAGGGGGACGGTCTTTCACAGCCCTTTGATTGGACGGATGGTCTTGTCCGTATTCTTGGAGTGTGGTTTGGACCCAAACTCTAACTGGAGAAAAATGGTCAGAAGTAAAGGCAATGGTTGGAGCATCGGTCGACACTTGGTTCCGAAGGAGGTTGTTCGTGAAGGGTAGAGCTTAGGTCTTTCTTCACAACCTTTATTCTTTGTGTGTACTTCCTCTTTGCAAGGAAGATAGGGTGGAGATCGAGCACGTTTTGTTCACACTCCTGTGGAGTGGTCGCAAGAGAAAGGTCCGAAATAATGTTGTGCCCAGCGTCTGTGTCATGGCCGAGTGGGGAGTGCTGGGATTGCCACACTTGTTGAGTCATCGACACGCCTCGAGGTTGGCTTTCCTACGCCGCGTTTTGGCAGGGGATTCCATTTTGGCGGAGAGTGTTAGGGACGCCTTCCCTAGCCTTACCATCACTCCTTGCATTTCCTGGCCTAAGCGCCGTCTTATGTCCGGGAGATTGTCGAGTTTCCTCAGCGAGTGTCGAGCGGCCTTGAGAGCAGTTCCTCGGTCCAGTGAATTTTCATGGCCACGAAGTGTCTTGTATCATGAATTAGTGGTTGGAGTGCGAAGGGTCAACTCTGTGGGCGGCTCGGCATATCGGCGGCCAAGTTGCGTTCTTTCTGGTCTTGGGCGCCAGCGGTGTATTACCTCAGTAACCCTGACTTTTCACTTACCTGGCTATTGATTCAGAACGTGCTACCTCTCATGGCCTTCAGATGCGGCTGGGCGGATTTGCCCGGTGTGACTTTAGATTAGATGAAAGTTTCACACGCCTTCTACCAGTGTCCTCAGGTGCTCCCTTTCTGGAACTATGTCGGCGTGTTGACGGCTTCTATCGCTAACGATATTCTCGTGCTCGTCGATTTCGCATACGTGTGCGATATTGTGTCGACTGCGTATTCTGGGGAGAAACGAACGGTCTTTCTGACGCTGCTAGCCGAGACCAGAATGGTAATATGGACGCGCGGATACGAACAGTATTCTCATCAAGCTCTAATAGAAAGCGTTTGTTATCGACAGCTTTTAGCGAAAGGTGGGTGAAAGTTGCGAGCCTGTTTTGTGTGAAAAGGGTTAACATTGATTTCCTTTTTAAGTCATCTTGATCACAACGGGGCAGTGTCCTGTGATTCCTCCCCGCTGGTGAAGCTAGACACTATTTGTTTTCCTAGTTAGTGTGAATAAGTGTTGCTCCTCGCCTGTTCCCGGCATTCTCTTTTGTTATGATCCATGTCGAGATTCCCAACCTCCCCAATTTGTTTTGGTTCCCTTTTTCATCTCGGCTGGGTCAGACTTTGATTTTCCGATTCTGTTTCTATTTTTACACTTCCCACTCCATTAGTGAGTGTGCTACTTGATTCTGCCTGTCAACAGTATACAGCGACCACCCTTACTGTTTTGAGAGGTGGACGAGTCTTACTAATATCTGTTTTGTTTTAGTTCGTTTTCTACAATCTTTTGTTAGTTTTCTGGATTCATCCCATCCGCCTCATTTCATGATTCATGAAATTTTTATATATTTTTTAATTAAACATTTTAAGATTTTTATATCATGGGGTGTTTTTGTGGGTTCTTCCTATGAATATGTGGTATTGTGGTACATGTAAGATTGAATGTCGATGGATGATTTCTTGTGGTAAATGGATCAATTGTATTGGATGAAGGGTCGTGATAGTGATTAACTAGGACTAGGATATTTAGCGAAGACCAGCCTTACGCCATTCCCTTTCGGTCATGTGCCACAATTATTGTTTCGTTACAATAATAAATATATAGTTAATAAGAAACAAGTAAGTACATTACGTTTTCTCCCGCCTGAACAGCCAAATTCTCCACAGATGCAAACAGATCAGGGAATCTCTGATAGAACATTTTCATTATACTTTAAATGATTGTTTCCAGCTTTTCTATTAGGATCAGGACGGATGACATTTATATTCTATATTTTCTTCCTATCTCTAGGCCCAAATACTTATCCACAATTTCTTTTTTATTTTACTTTGTGGTCTTCTGGAAAAGGAACATCTACTTTCTGGCAGCCTTTTCTCTCCATGCAATTAATCTCTCAACTTCCAGTTTTATATTTTACATCATTTGCAAGTATGTTTTGATATTACCTCTATTTTCTCGCACTTCAGTTTCATCCAATTTGTGATCGACCACAAGAGCTTCCTCCGGACAGCTTTGATGGTTGTACTTCCTAAACCGTTTCCTTCAACTTGGTTATCAGACATTTTTCAGCGCCGCTCCTATATGCAAACACAACCACATATGGAGCTGGAGGTATGTATCTGTTCAACTAAATTTATAAATAACCATCTCAACGTGGTGTTACTTATCAAATATATATCCACGTCGGTCTATGGATATCACCTTGCCGATAATAAAACTTCTTAATACATTCTTTTTATACATATAAATAATGCTTTGGCTTCTTTTTCCGACTATTTTTTATCACAATGACGGATATATCCCGAAAGCATGCTATATACTGAGAATCTATTACTAAAACAGATAATTTTTGCCTTGTATATGTCGGTTCGGTATTAATATCGGTTCCTGTTTGTTCTTAAAAAAAAACAGGAAAATAACACATTTTTCCACATTCGTTAATAGAATTTCACGTACTTAAAAAATATTATAAAATTCTAAATGAATGAAAATATGTCGCCAAAGAATAGATTCTAAAAACTGAAAATGAGTAACGTAGGAATAGCTTTTGTTTACTTCAATATATTTTCGGTAATTATATTCTATCGTTAAAAGAAATTTTCAAAGATATCTTACAAGTTATATCAGAATAATTGTTTTCATTCAAACATAATTACAATCTAAAAAATGGAAGCATTAATTCATAAAATATGTGCGAAGTTTTTCGCTATTTATTAGAAGATTGTTAAATATCCAAAATATTCCCACGGTTTTGCTTTATCAGATGTTATAAGGTCGATGAAATCATCCGAGATGTTACTTCTTGCCAAGTTAATGTTTAAGATGGACAAAAAATAATTTCAAATCTTCTCCTTGCTTTTTGGAAACTGCTGTCTATCATAGTTCATTACGCCCTCTTTGTTTCATTCTAACATATACTTTTTTTACTTTCCTTATTTTCTTTCAATCATGTTTATTAAGCTTAATCTGCAGAATAGTGCTTAATAGAGGAGCAACTATGGTAGAAATCCAGATTTCTTTGATTCTCTCTTGGATATTTTTTCTCAATGTTTTTTTCTACATCCGAATAGTTTTCTAATTTTTTTTCGTAGTTTTACATGTTTACACTTCCCACTTCATTAGTGAGTGTGCTACTTGATTCTGCCCGTCATCAGAATACAGCGGCCACCCTTACTGTTTTGAGAGGTGGACGAGTCTTACTAATATCTGTTTTGTTTTAGTTCGTTTTCTACAATCTTTTGTTAGTTTTCTGGATTCATCCCATCCGCCTCATTTCATGATTCATGAAATTTTTATATATTTTTAATTAAACATTTTAAGATTTTTATATCATGGGGGGTTTTTGTGGGTTCTTCCAATGAATATGTGGTATTGTGGTACATGTAAGATTGAATGGCGATGGATGAGTTCTTGTGGTAAATGGATCAATTGTATTGGATGAAGGGTCGTGATAGTGATTAACTAGGACTAGGATATTTAGCGAAGACCAGCCTTACGCCATTCCCTTTCGGTCATGTGCCACAATTATTGTTTCGTTACAATAATAAATATATAGTTAATAAGAAACAAGTAAGTACATTACGTTTTCTCCCGCCTGAACAGCCAAATTCTCCACAGATACAAACACATCTTTATAAAATTAGTCGAATTTCTTTTGTGTTTTCATTTTCTCGTTTATCGAGAATTTTCATTTGATTTCGATGACAATATTTTTATTTCATTCCAAATGTTTTACGTTTTCTTTTCACTTTTTCTTTATTTATATTCATTTCATTAAGCTGGTCATTTATTCTCTATGTTTTTTCTGAATGCTTTTGATGCCCATTTCATTATATTCATTTTTCTTTATTCATTTTCTGTTTTCAAGGTTCATTCCGTTATTTATCTGAACTTCCGGTAAATTTGAATACCTTCTTGTGAAAGAATTCGTGCTGTTGCCGGTTATCGCTGAGTAGACGTAGTTAAGCGTAAAGTTTACAAACATTCTAGTCTCCAACAGAAGCAATACCTATTGGGTATATCCGCCCTGCATCTCTAATACACACAACACTCGTTCCCGTCATTGCCAACAGGTGGCGTTTTTTATAGCTAACGTGGGAAGGGGTTCGTTCTAGAATCCTCACGTCTATAAAAGATACGTGGTAATTTCTCTTTTTACTTTTTTATCTTTACAATGTCGCCGTCGATCGGCCGCTAGATAACCGAACATATTATTTTTAACAATACAGATGTATTAATCATTCTTTCTCCCTGTATTTAGTCAATTAGACAAGATGTTATAATATATATATATATATATATATATATATATATATATATATATATATATATATATTGTTATAATCACTTACGTATGTCTTATATGTGCCTCAATAAATGAGAAAATGAAAACGACAGAAAAATTGATAATCTCTACATTATACCTCAAAAAGATTTGGCTTTCAGATGTGTTCAGTTATAGATAGATAATGTTTGAAGATAAAACTATAGATCGTTAGATTGACTGAAGTAGTGGTAGATTGAAAACTAGATCTTTCAAAAAAATATAATGACTTACCATTACTTTGTTGCATTCAATGACGTTCTTCGTGTGCTGAACAAAATCATGAGTTTCAGGTTCTTTTCGATCATCTACTTTGCAATTCCATTTTCTGCACCAACTTCTTTCCTTACTCTTTTCAAATTCGTTTCGCCTTCATTAATATTGTATTCTGTTTTGATATTTTTATCTCCCTATACTCCCAACGAGATCAGTCTGCTTGTATGCAATTTATGTTGCAAATACTATTTTTCATCCTACAAGATGTGTTGATTATACATATTGAATCAATACAAACTTTTAATATTTTGAATATTTTTAGTGGATAAAATTAAAAAGGATAGAACACACAAAAAGAGTAATAGTTTGTGAGACTAGTATCACAAGAGGTGTCCAAGGGCGTTTACGGTATTTTGCAAAATTCTCATGTTTCAGAGATCGGTATTTCTGTTGAGATGGGACCGCGAGCCAACGTCATCTGCTGCAATGAAATTTAGAACTACAAAATTAAAAAATGATGATTAAATTATTTTCTCCATTCAGATGACTACAATCAATCTTATATTTTGGTATGATTTATGACTTGACCCAAAGAGCTGTGATTTAAATACATGATTATAGCTGATGTGAACAAAAACGTGGAGAGTTCTTAACTGATACTGAGACATCCGGTAGAAGCATGGAACCTGGAACTAGAACAATTTATCCCGGTGGACGAAATAAAAGGTTCCGTTCGAAATTCCAAACATCTGAAGAAGGCCGGAGCGTACAACGGCCGAATCGTCGCGAATATGCCAACAATGATGAGGACAAGAGTTCGAACATTGTAAATAGTCTAAATAGTTACAATACTTCATCTTAGATATATAGAAAAAAATATCAGATTTTCCGGTTTATGTCTTGAGAATTATTTTTCTTTTTAAATTACACGCTTATATATTGAAGGGTGACATCGGTAAGTGAATAGCAACTGGTAATAAATGAGCATTTCATCATATAAACATTACAAAACAATAATTCGTTCACAAAAATGGTTTTGCTCTCCTGGAACTGGTCAGCGTTTTCGGCCCTTTGGATTACTGTACTTATAAACACACTATAAAACTCCATCGACAATTTTCTGCAAAAATGTTTTAGCGCCTCGCAAGAAATGAAATGCAGGTGCTGATAATTCATTCAATGATCCTGAGAAACAATTTGTGGAAGGTATTTTCTTGATTGTGAATTTCCCCATACTTTGCAAAACGCCATACGAGTGTTGAAGGATTGGCACCTAATTTTACAACCAATTCCATCGTTGGTGGAATAGTCATCATCTTAAACATCTTGCAAGTGAATACTTCAAATCTTTGTCTGCTGCTCTACGGGCTTTCGTCCAATTCAAAATTACCTATCCCGAACATTTCAAACCGCTTCAAACATAATCATCTCCATAATTATCTGAACATTGCGAACCCATTTCAAAGAGAACTGTCAAATATGGTACCAACTCCATAAACGACACATATATTTTTGCTGTTTGTTCACAGTTTTGTACATTCTGGAACTAAGAGCATCAAAAGACAAAAATACATAATTTCCTTCCATTTCCACACTTCACAATCCATACACGATTCGTATAGAAGAACGCTTTGAATTATCACCAATCAGAATATGTATTTCAAAATATTTTAGTTACGATTGAAACGAAATCAGTTGTTCAAACGCCACTTAATGAAAATTAAATTAAGCTTGCATTTTTCCCGTATCCGCCTACCTACACTCTATATTTTGAATTTACACCATAATAATATATTAAGTTCATATTAACTTCGAGTTTTGAATCTGCGTTTAACTCAGCGTTCCTCCTATGAGACCAAGTAGTTTTAAAAACAACCGTAATAAGTATTTCATTCATATGTATATTTATTAATATATTCTTCTTAGCCCTAACTACATTGAGCACCGTTTTGTTTACACCTTACATTAGGTAAAACATTTATTCGCTTATCTGTGTATGCACGCTATAAAATGTTCCGAGTAGAGACTAACCGTTACTTAATTTAAATTTTAATAAAAAATATCTGCTTAACGCAATGTGTGCGCGCCCTACACATTTCAACTCTCTTCTTCTGATATTAAGTGCTCTTTTGTTCATTTTCTATAAAATTTCGTCGTTTGCTCACATGTTCGATTCATTGTATTCTCAACATCCTACTATAGAACCAAATTTCTCTTGCTTCAAATCGCTTAATGTGAGAGGAAATCGCCCAGCATTCACCGGAGGACTGATATTACGTAACGGTTCAGTATTCTTTTCATTGTTCCTAACGATCTTTTATGTTTCTTAATACTTTGCTTAGCTTTTGGAAGACATATTTCGCTATCTCAATGCACTTTCTGATTTCATTCTCGCACTTACTATCCTATATTAAAACACTGCGCAGATATTTAAATTGTTTGATTTTAGTATCGTCATTTTGTAATTTTTATGTTGGTTTGTTCCTTCTGCTAACAAACATGCATTCTGTCTTGTTGAAATTGACGTTTAGTCCTTCCTCTACGCTTTCCTTCATTTCCTTCTGTAGGAATTCTTGTAATTTCCTATCTGTGTCTGCTATCAGTATTGTCATCTACATATCTTATGGTAAGATTGTTACCGCCAGCAGTAGCCTTTAATTAATACTGTAACTTTATATTCATCAAAGATAACTTGCTCACCTTACAAAAAGGATTTATTAATGGAATGTACACCAGTACCAACAGCTATTAATGTAATTACAAACTTTTGTTCTATCATTAATGGAATAAATATGAAAGTGGAAAAAACCTGGAAAGCAATAAAACACCTAAAAGTGGAAACGGCAGAAATTCTTTTAAAAATCACTGAAATATATGTCAAAAAGCCAGTATAACCATGTAAAATAATGAATACACATAGGATTTTGTCTTACTGAAATAAATATTAAACTTTCATCCCAATATTTCTAAATATTAAGTAACACATATCTAAATCTGATTCTCTTAAATTTAACGTAATTGAAATAAAAATAAATACATTTGGGTTATAAAACGTAAAAGTAATTTTTATAATGGGTACGTTTCAAAGAACAACATATGGAGGTCAGTTTATTTCAAAGCGCGAGTTTTCAGACATGGCACGAGTGGAATAGATGACAGCTGAAAAGATTGTTTGTCCTATTTCAATAATATGAATATTTTAAAACGGGTACCATTACTTGCTGTTTTACTTGCTGTTTTTACTTGTTTAATATTTGATGCATCAATTGACTGAGTCAATTGATGCATCAAATATTTAAAGTAAATTAGGAAAAGAAAAAAGTATTTTATTTTTTGCAAAAGACATTGACTAAAATATGGAAATGGATGAGGTCGTATAAACTAGTAAAGGTCAAACTAATTTTATAGAGTAGTTAGGACCAGTAACATAAGATTTCCTCCCAATGTAACTAGCAGGATAAGCACAGTGTGAGAAGGTCACTTATGTATGAAAGAATTTAACATATTTTTAGCGTATTGTTTCCTATATTAGCTTGATAACTCTTGCCGTTCGCGTGGTGCCTAGTTACATAATTTTATGTCAGATATAAAAGTTGATGACAAAGTTTCCCAAAGATTTTAACTGTGAGTCTCAGGTGAAATTGCCTGTTCTTGTTGATTTAATTGGAAAAGAAGGTCGTGTCATATGGGCGACCTATCTTGCTTTGGCTCACATCCAAGGAATAAGAAATTATTGGCCAGTATGGGAAATACTCAACAGTACTGAAAGGCAAAGGTGAAGAAGTTGTAGGAAAAAGCTGGAGTTATATGACAGACGTTGAAGTGAATGAGAGAAGAGAAGACATCTCAAATTGGTGAAAAGATGAGATGAGGACAGGAAAAGATTGATGTTCTGTAATGGCGTGAGTAGTACCCTTTGCTGGTCGTCTGATTAATTTGACGTCTAGACGTGATCGGTTATCAAATGTAAAGTGTTATATTTACGAAAGATGTTTTCGTTTGCACTTTCGAAAATTGTGTTTAAATATTACATGCAGTAAAATAAAACTGAAAACAAATGAAAGAAAACCCAAATACTTGCATTTTACGTCAGGAGAAAGTAAGGTATGGCTTTGTGTCCATTACAAATTGATTAATTTTTACTTGTTTTCTTGTTTGTATTGGCACTAGGCTACAAATGTTGAACATTTAGTAAGACTCAAACGCAATACTATTTAAATGAGGTGAGATTTTAAAGATGGTTATCAGTGAGATTCAAGTTATTTACTAAGCATAATTTGGAATAGGTCCAGATCGAAAACAATACTAAATAATTACTTGCAAATCGAACCTGTGAATCATTTCCTTTTTCTTGGAGACTAATGTACGTGATTTAAAACATGTACAGAATTATGAAAGTAATATCGTAATTATTTGAAGCGATAAGTATTCGGAAATATGAATTTATCTTATATATTTTTCTTTATAGAAAATATACGTAAACAGAACAATCAGGCAGTAGCTTGTTTTATATTTAAGAATGTACCAATCTTATTTCTGAATATATATATATATATATATATATATATATATATATATATATATATATATATATCGTATTTGAGTTTTCATTTTAGTTGCGAGCAGTTATAACAAATGGATGTATACACAAGTATAATATCTACAATAGATTTAACAACTTACAATGATACAGAAATATAATGCCCAACGTTAGTGATATGACAATGTATACATATAATATAAATTATCTATATGAATAAATGCGAAATTGAAGCTCAATTCTCCCACATATTTAGGGTTTAAACCTCCCACACTCTATTATATAGTAATTTGGTATTTACTCGACATCTGACGGCGTCACGTTGTAACATAAGGTCGTTTTAATATAAGGAGCCCGAGCGCGTACACCCGGACTAGGAATAAAAATTGCCCAAGCCAGTGCAACCTACGGTTGCGCTAGCCTCGGTACTAGTGTCGATCCCTCTCTCTGGTGCAATGAGAGGGCGCGTCCTCGGGCAGCTATTCTCTAGCGCCAATGCACTCAGTATAATTTTCCTTAGTTGCGACTCTGTCCTTCGACCGAGGGGCTACTGAGTGCACTCTGCCCAAAGACAGAGACACAACTGAGAGATGATAAATAAAACGTGTTACAAACTACTTTATAGTAATTTGTATTTCCTCAACCCCATACGAGATCAACTTGTGACACAAGGTCGGTTTCATGTAGGGAGCGGTTACGCGTACACCCAGGCTAGGAACGAAACAGTCCAAAGACAGAGGCGCAAATGAGAGATGATAAATAATGTATTACAAACTACTCGAGAGCAATTTACACACTCGTTACTTACTCTGTCTCCCCACTAAGACGAGTTGTGACTACACCAAAGTGGATACGTCAACGGCGTACACGGAAACCACGTAGGGCCGGACTGCACGCCTTTTCCCTCAGCCAGCGAAGAAGAAGCTTCAACGCCAAAGCGGGAAACCTTGATGAACCGTGCGAGACAGCTCAAAAGTTCCGTTCACCTGCACCACAGCACTTGGGGAGCGATACAGGAGGTTAATCCACCGCCAGAAGTCGGGGTCGAATGCAGGTAACGATGGTACACCCTATCAAATGTCTTGGACTAATCTAAATTCATCAGCGCGGACTGCATGTCGTCTTTTACACCCGCTAGAATCGTGCTAATCAGATGCAAGTATATTTCGGCCTTCACAACACAAGTCTGCTCGAGTCCCAACGCTCCGACAGGATTTTGACTCAAATCTTTAACACTTAGAGTCATGGGCCTGTAATCGTATAAATTCCGCCCAACATCCTTGTCTTTTTTCAACAGCGTGATCACACCCCTGGAGATTCGGTCGGAAAGGGACCTCTGGCAGAACCAGTTGTTGAACACGGCAGTCAAAATCAGAACAATGATTTGCGACAGCCCTTCGCCCTCCGTGATCACCACTAGGCGCTTCAGTTGTGGAAAGCCAAGGAAAATCAGACAAATAGCTGCGAAACTCTTCGTCACAGAGACAGAGCTCCTTGTTAAATTGGATCTCAAATTACCGCGGAAACGCCTCGCAGATGCCATCAGTCGACATATATTCATGAGGTCAATACCCCTCCGTATAAACTAGTAAAGGTCAAACTAACTTTATAGAGTAGTTAGGACCAGTAACATAAGATTGCAAAGTGCGTCTACTCGATCGCGGCGACATCCACTCCGAACGACAAGAGGTCACGAAGCAAGTCAGCAGCCTTAGCCAGACCCCTCAGTCTATTAGCATTCCAGGTGGATATCTTGATAGACATTTTTAAGTCTGAAAAAGAAAAGACCCTATTCCCATTCTGGCCGGAAATCTGCGTCGGTCGGGATCTCGACATATTATCCTCGCCTCGCTGTACCGATATTGGACATAACTCGTCCTTCCAGGCCAATCACGCAGACCTCCAAAGGGTAGGTTAGTTTTAGGGTCCTATATAAGCAGGAATGGAGAATAACCGGGACCTTCTTCGCACACATTTGAGGCATTTTTCTCAGTTCTGGAGTCCTTGACTCATTTTTATGTTGGGGAATGTGTCCTCGGTAATCTCTACGGCTACCCTGTGTAGTGTCACCCTCGTTTTATTGGAGCCCGTATATTCAGCCTGGAAGAGAGTTGTTTTTGCTGTTAGTACAGCTGTCAGGCCTCTTTCTCTGTAATCAGCAGGATGACTCCCATGGCGTTCTACCTTCTAGACAGTAATTCCGCCTCAATTTTCAAATTCTTTTGGTCTTCCTCCATTGTTTCCCTGCTGACAAAAATTAATCTCCGAGTTTTTACGTCAGTGGTCAGCAGGGAGATCGTCTTCGAGTTGACAGCGTCCAGCGCTTCCGTTATAATGAGAAACTCATCACTGTACTTTGACTGAAGTTGCGCGTAGTAGTTCGTATTTTTGGGGGGCCTGTTTACCATTCAGGCTGTTTTTTGCAGCAGAGATGCATCTTGTTACCCCTGCACGGACGGTGTTTTGGGCAATCTCCACCATGGCGGTGCCGGCAAGCACCAATTTGATGACAAAACAATTGTAAAATTTGCCCCAAATTCACAAAACAAACGGATGGAAACAAAGAAAATTTCTAAAAATAAAAATTAAATTAAATTTTTAAATTTAAAAACAATTTTCTCCAGCTGGAGGTCGGGTCCAAACCACTATCTAAGAATGCGGACAGGACCATCCGTCCAACCGAAGCGGCCCGGAAGATCGACCCCTTTCCAGGCACCTAACCGCAAGCCAGACGAATTGTCACGTTTTATCTTGGCCCCTGTCACTTTTTCGTACCGATCAAATGCCTTCAGTACCGCCTCAATATCGCTACGGACGACACGAAAGCACATACGTTATCGGCGTACGCGGAAACCCTGGATCGAGCCCCTCCAGGAACGGTGATTCCACGTAGGGCCGGACTGTACGCCCTGTCCTTCAGCCGGCGAAGGAGAGGCGCCAACGACAAAGCACAAAGTAGGGGCGACAGTGGACAACCCTGACGAACCATCCTAAACAGCGCAAAATTACCCGAAAGATTCCCGTTCACCTGTACCCCAGCACTGGGGGAGCACTACAGGAGGCTAACCCAACGGCAGAAGTCGGGATCGAATCCGGCGGCCTGCAGGACAACCGCAAGGTAGCGATGGTCAACACTATGAAATGACTTGGACTGATCTAAATTGATCAACGCAGCCTCATCGTCGTCTTTTACACCTTCTATGATCGTGCGGATCAGATGCATGTTGCTCTGAATTGTTCGGCTCATCACAGCATAAGTCTGCTCAGGACCCAACAGACTGCAAACGCTCCTGCAGGATCTTGGCCAAAATCTTTAACTCTGTGTTTAGCAGAGTTATGGGCCTATAATCATCTAAATCCCGCCCAACACCCTTGCCCTTTTTCAACAGCGTGATCACACCCCTGGAAATCCGGTTAGGTATGGAACCCGACCGGAACCATTTGTTGAACACCACAGTCAAAATCGGGACAAAGATGTGCGACAGCCTCAAGTACAATTCATAGGGCAAACCATCGAAACTGGACGACTTGCCTTTGCCGACCTTCTTCAATGCCACGTAGACTTCGTGATCTCTCCCTCACATTTAGCCGCTTCTCTCGATGGAAGCCGAGGACAGTCAGCCAAATAGTTGCGAAACTCCTCCTCACGGAGACCAGGCTCCTTGGTAAACCGGCTCTCGAAATGCCGCCGAAACGCCTCGCTCATGTCGTCAGTCGCCCGAAGAGTATGCCCCTCCGGGGAATTGACCTCACGAATGTAACGATCGGAAACTCGACGAATCTCTTCCTTGAGCAGTTCTACGCCCATGTTCACAGCTTCGGAAGACATCTTGCTTAACCTATGTCTAATTACTTGGCCCATGTAGCGCTCGCTACTCAACCGCTCCAGGGCCTCAGATCTCAGCGTTCTCCCTGTCGTCTCGTTATGGACTCTTTTTATATCTTATCTTTATATCGGCCAATATATGTAAAAAGAGACCTATCCGAGATCTATCCGTTTTAAATTCCGCCAATTTTCCACTTGGGATAGTTTACATGAGAGACACATACGAATCCGTTTTCGTCCTGGAGGTAAGCCATTTTCTTTCGTGTTACATTAACTGTTGCAAATAAATACCTCTTTGTGCCTCTTTGCCTCTTTGGTAGTTCACTAAAAGTTGGTTTGACTGAGTACTGTTGTAATCGAAACTAAAATCTGACGAGTTAGAAATGACGATGTGGATTTTTTTTTTATTAAAACAGGCACTTTTCTTATTGATATCTTGTCAGTCCTCTCGAGAAAAATGTGTTATTACGAAAATATATCGATGTATTTTACTATCAACAGAGGCGCAAACACCTAAAGGAATAATGAAAGGATATACAACATTAGTCTTTTGCAAAGTATTTTGTTGCTGGTAAATTTTTATAACCACAGGGCTGAATCTTTTTTCTGAATTTTTTTTTTTTTTTGTATATGATGAATATTTGGTGATATTTAAATTCAGTCATAATTTGTTCTGGTAGAATTGGAATTTATTTGGTATGTTATTGTAATTAATTTTAATGAAAATATTCGTTCATCGACAGAGTAAAAAGAAAAGTCGCTATGATTAAACCTTTAAGATTAGATCATTCTTTATGGGAAACTATCGCAGAGTAAGATATCAATTTTACATGGTTGATAAATTTTTGATGACCCATACATATATATAGGAAAATAGAACGACGTGTATGCATTGTAGTGAGGTACCAATAATGGATTAATTTATGTCATACTATACAAGTTTTGTTATTTTTGTTATTTTATTCGTCTAATGAAATCTATCTGTATAATGGATATTGTAAGAAAATTGTTTAGAATTCAAAGTATCACTGATTTCAAATAGAATGATTAATTTCAAAGAACCGAAGTTGGGCAAAGTACAATCATGTATTAGTTTTCGCAATAGGCAATAATTAAGTAGCATAAAGGTGGTGTTGTGCCTTCTGAACCGATAAAGAAAAAGTAAATAGGATAAATTAATGAAGTTTTGGGAAGTTTTAAAGAAAACAATATGTATCTCAGAAAATTTAATGAAATTTCCCCATTAAATTGTTAAAAGTATTTATTTAAAAATTGAGGTTTTATTATATTACTTCAATATACGGACAGTAAATATTGTTAATGGCCAGCAAAGAAAAATTCTGGAACATATGCATAACTTTTTAGACTTCGATGTTTTCCATAACACATAACTGGGAAGACAAAATGTTAAGTTACTGTCGTACAGGAAAGAAACTTTTAGTTTCTAGTAAGGAATGTAGTAGGATAAGCTGATGTTGGCACAAGAATTATAACGCTCCAAGATAGAATCGAATTCATTCGACAGTTGCTGGCAAATAATATTCTGATCATCTATTTAAAGTCGTTGCCCTGTACAGTAATTCTGAAATTAAAAGAAATTATCCGTATAAGCGCGTTAGGCATCTATGTTTTTCTCTGTATCTGTGTATATGTTGCTATTTTCTATGTTAAGTTTGGCCCAAGAATTCATGTATGAGGCAGTCAATGAGTCAAACTCACAAATCAATAATAGTAAACGAGACAAGCTCGTTAACCTTTACCACACGCCAAGGCATCTAATTTAATATTTGTTATATGTATCTCAAAAATAAACTCAGAAACGGAGTACTGGTGCCAGAGACAAGCCACGATATGATACAATTCAGTCAACCATTATCTTAAATCAAACATCAGTTACGCATTTCTCGGCCTTATACACTATATATGTGAATGTGTATATATATATATATATATATATATATATATATATATATATATATATATATATGTATGTGTGTGTGTGTATATATAAATATAAATATATATATATATATACATATATATATATATATATATATATATATATATATATATATATATAGTATTTATATAAGCGATAGAAGCAAAACATGGAAGATGAAACGATATATACTTCGGTTTTCTGTTATTTTGTTTGGGTTTCTCTTTCTAGAAGCTCAAAGCAGTCAATTTAGAATGTTAAGCCTGTCTTCATTCACTTAAAAAATGTACTTAAGAAATATTACGTTACTTTGCCACTCTGAAGTAAATACATGTATTGGTAGCGTTGCTGGCAGCAGACATCCATAAAATAAGCTAATAAAACATTAGACATGGTTGGTTAGTAATAGAAAATCCAACGGCAATAACTCTATTTCACTCTTAGGTGCACATCTTATTTTCTATTAATGTCAAGTGCATTGCTTCTTGGAGCATGTCAGAGACAGGATTAGCATCTAGAAATTTTTAACTATCTCAGAATTCTTATAATGGACACATCGGGAACTTTTTTATTGTGTGAAATTAGGGAAATTTTCCAAGATAATTAAAAAAATGTAAAAATTAAGAATAGTAAATCCCAATGATAGTGAACAAAAAGTAGTAAAATTTAGTGATATTGAATTCTACGCAAGTATTAATGGATACATGACTTTTCTAGTTTTCTTTTGGAGTATCGACAAGGCAATATAAGCAGATGCATAAAGTAATTTAAGACGTTTACCGATTACAATTTATGAATTCGATCGTTTGCTCAGTTAGAATACTTTAGCATTTACTAAACTTAACTCGTTCTGTCAAAAGATCAAAGAGTATTTTAAGAAGATTGAGCTCTATCACTTATTCCAATAACTTAAAAGCTGACTTTAAGCTAGAGCTAATTTAAGGAGGGATAATTGTTTCTCTGACCCAAAATTAAAGGGATCTCTGCTCCAGCTTAGAAAACAGCAATGATAATTTTCAAGAAATAACTTTGTTATTCTTCAATTCACTCCATGGAATTTCAAAATCTCACTTTAACTCCGATACGGGCCGAAACTCCGATTTGTTCTTCAAACCACAAACTCGGTGGAGATTCAATGGCGTTATTTCTTCAAATTATACTACTCTGCAGAACTTCAAAACATCACGCCACGAAGTTTTTCACTTTAACTCTGATTCCTTGGCATTTTGAAGAAATAAAATTGGTTTTCTCAATTTATAAATTTTCGGAATATTTTAAACTGAATTTAAAACAAAATGGTTTAAATCCACAGAGTTTGTGTGCTATTTATCTGTTCCCTCTTCATCCGGACACAAATCCCAATGCTGGATTTTCAAGCACCAGATGAAGGATATATTTTCAATCTTGATTCCAAAAAAGGTATATGTCTGTTTAGAGTGGTTCCAGACACACGGACGGACAGACAGAATTTGCCGGTTATTTATTTAGAAGGTAGATAAAGAGTCTACGGCATTCAGAATCAGCATTTAATATACACATTACTTGGGCTGAAACCCTAGCCTTGAGGGCTGATAAGAAATACGTAAGTATTAGAGCCAAAAGCCAGATCAGAAAGTCATATAATAAAATTTCTTTAACATAGTTACATTTGTGAACCACTACGGGTAAAACACATGAAGCCAATAAAACTAACGACTCCCTAAACTTCGTAGTAACCTATCACCGCAAAACACGTGGGGGCTGGAACTTCGTAATTCCATTCATGGAGTATTCAGAATAGTATTTCTGTTGCTTTCTTAACCTCTATTTTTCATTTTTTCTGTCTTTTATTTAATTTCTAAATCGTTTAGCCAATCTTATTTATTATCAGTATTATTAATTAAGTACTTTCTTCACTAATGTTGATATAATCAAATGTCTAATCTAAATTGTTAATTCATTTGTTTAAAATACTACATTTATTAGAAAAATATATACAGTTAAATAAAACTCAAGAAAAAGTTATTCATTTAGAAAAACTTCAGATAAACAATGTATTAAGAGATTTAAAGTTAAAGTATAATATCTTTTTTACATTTATTAATGTTACAATCTTGAAATACCTAAATATTTCATTGACTTCAATATCTTCTGTATAAATCATGTTCCAAATAGTGCTTAATATTAATAAAACGCTTTCGTTAATAGAACGTGTCAAAATTATTTTCTTCAGTTGTGTTATTGTGTAATTTGAATGATGAAAATTATGGTTTTTCCGCAATATTTACCGAACACTATTCCCCAGGTTTTGCCTCGGGAAAGTATCAATGCATTGTTATGTATAAATATTACCTCAGCGAAGGTAAATACATAAGATTTGATTACCGCGATTCCTGGAAGCAACTTCTAAATGAAAATTTAAAAAAAAATGTAATTGCTTCGGAGAAAAAGAAAGGTATTGCTTCAACCGTAACGTCATCTGTTGCCGAGATCTTACATTTCAAATCATTAACGTGCCACAGAATGTAGAACAAACGATTTACAAATCACATATAAAACAGTATTATTTAATTACATGGGAATGAAAATGTATTAGAGGCCATTTTATATATATATATATATATATATATATATATATATATATATATATATATATATGTGTGTGTGTGTGTGTGTGTGTGTGTGTGTTATTAGGGTTATTGCTAGGCGAATCTTTGTTAAACCGATTGGAAATTTATTGACAATCGCAAATTAATTCCACACATACGCATACACACACATACACACACACGTACACACACACACACACACACACACACACATATATATATATATATATATATATATATATATATAATTGTGTATTTGAGTAGTAATCCCTCTTTTATATAAGTTTCATTAAAGACTACTGACAAGGTACTGCGATTAAACCTTTAAGCCTTAAGCCTGTTCGTATAAGCTTTTTCTTTTCTGGACATAACGTATGTAAACATTGTCCAGAAAACGTAATAGAATAGCTTTCGCCTATTCTAATAGCCATTATGAAAGATTTTTTTAAATTATTTTAAAATAAATTTGTTGGTTTTTTATATGTTTCTAGAGTGATGAGAATGTTTTGTTTATTTTTCAAACACGATCAGCACACTGTAACCGTATTCATAGTTGATGTGCTGACTTTTTTTCTTTTTTATTTGTGCTTCCATAATTTTTAGTCATTTTTTACTCGTGGAGGAGTTTATTATACATGTATTTTCTACAAGCATGATGCGGATGGAATTTGATAGGTGTCCGTGTATGTTTAACTGAGTGCTAATTGAGTTATGGTCAATGTGAGTCTTCTTGATAAGCATATAGTGGTATGTTCAATATAATTATTCGTGAATTTGGTTTGCTCATGGACGCAGTTCCTTAAGGGACATATGAATTCATGATTAATATTTGTTCTCTGCAATTTAGAGTTTTTACGTGAGTTGTTGTTGATAAGCTTAGTTGTTTTAATTTTTCTTGTTTTTTTCGTCGATTGGGGTGGCTTATTTCTTTATAATAATTCAGCTTATTAAATGTTAACATTTATTTGGATTTTATAGAAAATGTTAATGTAATTGTTTTCGTCGATATTTTCAGTGTTGCTATTGGTTACCTTAGAAAGAAATAATCTAATTTGGTGATCGATAAGGTAGTTCGGAAAATCATTGTTAACTAGCGTCTGTTTCACGTTATTGAGTTCTTTAAGGAAAGATGATGAGAAGATGCATTCTTGTGATTCTCTAAAGGAAATGTCTTCTAACTCCTATTTTATATCTAAGTGGACATTCACTCATAAAATTAAAGTGGCAAGGATTTCTAGTGGTGTTTTCTGTATAAGGGAGTAGAATGTTAGGTTGAATAATATTCTCAAAACATTATTGTGTACCTACACAAACTTCTACGACCATAATGCCAGTATTTACAGTCAAACTAGCAGGGTTAGCATAAGAAATCTCATCGGTCTTTGCTTCTCTAACTATTACATGCCTCATGTTGAAAACAAAAAATGTTCCCATCACTCTAGAAGCAAACATATATCTACACATTCAGTTAAAAATAAAAAATAAAAAGCATTCTTGATAATGGCTAATAAAATAGCCAAAAGCACTTGGATATCTAAAACATTTGGAAGGTTTTTCCACACATTATGTCCAGAAAAGAAAACACTTATACGAACACAAGAAAATCAAATAAAGAAGTTAATTACAGTAATCTGTCAGCCGTGTCAAAATTAGATATATTTGATGGAATCTTTCGTCGTTTTGGATATATGAAAGTTCAACAGAATGTCCCGCCTTTGGAGCCCTACTTGTGTTTGTGCCTTCCATGATTTTAAAGCCAGTTTGAAAACTACACAACATTCTGCATATATGACAAGGAACGACGACATTTGTAAAAGACAGAAGAAATTTTAGATCAGTGAAGTCTTTTGTAATACGTAGATGTTCAGTTCGTGATCTCTCAAACGTCCTAAAGTTTCTATTCAAATACTCTCCACCAATTGAGACGATCAGAAGTCACTTCCTCAGAGGAGACAGACGGAAGGGGCTCAATAGAAGTTATGCTTTGTAGAAAGTTTGTACATCAAGAAAATATTTACCATTTCCTAAAAACCATCATGCAGTTGGCAGTACATTAGGATTTCTGGTGTTTTTTTATCAAACATGACGAGCTCAGCGAAGTTGCGATGGTATTAGAAAGTTCCCAATGCCTAGTTGTTGCGAGGATTGTACGTGCTGTGTCTAAACCCTTGTCCATTGCTGTCGATTTAAATTTTTCGGGTCGAGCCATCACAGCACCTCACCAATCCTTCAGCAAACTGCCATCAACAAGCACTATTGTTTCACTCTGTCACCCTTTTGTCTTTCCTATCTTTTCTTTACCCTTATACGTCCCCTCTTAAAATGTTTCCCTTTTTTCAAATAAATAGAAAAAAGGTCTGCTTACAAACAGAATTGCTTATAACCATTTTTGGTTCTCACAAATCGAGGTGCAACTAAACTAAACAAGGTTGCATCTTTGCAGTGATTAAATTGTTTTTGTCTATATGAAAAGATTATAAAAGATTATATATATATATATATATATATATATATATATATATATATATATATATATATATATAATACTCTAACATGGAAAAACGGTTTTGAAATAGATATTTTAAACATCATTAATGGCATTACTTTTCATAAACACAGAAACCAATTTCAGAAACGCTTGGATACCTTGGTTAAGGATATTACTAAATCTGATAAAATATTTGTAAAATCCGACAAAACTTTTCGAAATTTCATCGTAAGGATTATATGGCACTAATTAGAAATAATTTAACCAAGGATTATAAAAAAATAAATATTAATAATTTTAATTGTGTTCATCATGTCAACACTTCTAAATATTTAAATAAACTGAAAATCAGTAATAGGGTTAACAAACTTTGTACTAAGGAATCCTATGTACTACTTAAAGACAATAAGCTTGATTTCAAGACCAAACATCCCACATCCGGAGATTGGAAGGATAAGCAATGTTATCCTAGAATGTGTTAATAAACATATTAAAAATAACCTTTGACTTATTCAATGGATCGGTACCACAGAAGTTATTAACAGGTTCAGAAGCATCGACAAGAAAAACAATTGCACTTTTATCCAGTTTGATATTGCTGACTTCCACTCTTCTACATCTAAGGACTCCTTTACACAGGCTTTAGAATTTACCAAAGTTTATTCCAATATCTCAAGTGAAGAGATAAATATTACTATGAGTGTAAGAAATCAGTCCTAATCCACAATAAAGAACAGTGGGTAAAACATTCTGATGATAACTTCTATGGGGTCGTTGGATTCTTCGAATTTCTTCTGACTTGGTTGGTTTATATATTTTGTACATCCTTACTTCTTATGACGAGATTACTCTGGACACTATAGGACTATATAGAGATGATGGCTTTATGGTTGTAAAAAAATCTACAGGAATTAAAGTTGATAAATTTAGAAAAATGATTCATAGGGAATTTAAAGGTTTAGATCTTAAGGTTAAAATAAGTTTTAATACCAAACAAGTTGCTATTCTAGATGTAACGTTAGATCTAGTCTGTGACAATGTTCAGCTTTATATGAAGAACAATGCCAATCCAATTTATCTCTATCCAAATTGCAATCACCCACCGTCTGTAATCCGACATATTCTTTCCTCTGTAGAACGTAGGAACTTCACATACAACGAACCAAGTTGTGTTTGAGAAACATAGCAGTGTGTCCAATGAAGTTCTTAGGAATAGTGGGTATAAGTCCACTGAAATTCAGTTTAGAGACTATGATGGTAATTCAAAGAAACAAAATAAAAAATAGAAGATCATCTGGTACACCTCTCCATTTAATCAATTAGTACGAAGTTAGGCTATAGCTTTCTCAAATTAATTGACAAACATTTTCCGAAAAGCAACCTTCTTAGTAAAATTTTGAATAAGAATACATTAAAACTTCGTTATAGTTGCGGGAAAAATATTGAGAAAATCACAAATTTGCACAACAATAGAACACTTAACCATTTTAATAATTTGAACCAGAATGCAAGCACTAATGCAAATAATGTTAAGGACAGTGACCAATGTAATTGTAGGAATCCCAACCAATGCCTATTGTCTAACAAATGCTTAACTGGATCAGTTGTGTATCTGTATTCTATCTCTACAATAGAAAATGCGAGGGCTGAAAAAAAAACAGTTGGTATATGCAACTATCCTCTTTTACTAATGCTACTTATGGAAATAAATAGTACTTCTGATTCAAAATATTTCTGGAAGTTGAAAGAAGAAAATAAAACCCCTAAATTTAAATGGAAAATTTTAAAATTAGCA
The DNA here is from genome assembly GCA_964036315.1 of Acanthosepion esculentum. NCBI lineage: Eukaryota > Metazoa > Mollusca > Cephalopoda > Sepiida > Sepiidae > Acanthosepion > Acanthosepion esculentum. The sequence goes on along the minus strand of OZ038486.1, from coordinate 109,177,737 downwards.
AGAACATGTAGATCCTTATATGAGCCTTGTTTTCAGTATTTACAGAAGAAAAAGCAGACAATCAAATTTGTAAATAACGAGGGTTTATTAAATCAAAGATTTGAATTAACTGTCAATTGTAAACATATTTTACCGCTGACCTTGCAAACTTGCTAGATTTTGAACTTTGACAATCGCTTCTTAAATGTCGAATAACATGGTTGCAAACATATAAAGCCTATCTTTATATTAATTATATTATTCGGACTATTGTCCTCATCATTGTCGCCATATTTATTAAAACGTTTCGGCCGTTGTACGCTCTGGCCTTCTTCAGGTGGTTGGAATGTCGAACTGAACACTTTATTTCGCTCACTGGGGTAGACAGCTACAAGAGGAGGACAACAACACTTTGAAAACAGTCTGCCTGTCTTATGTGAAGGGGTCATCAGAGAAAATACAAAGGATCTGCGGTCCATAAAACATTAGGACAACCTTCAAAAGCT
>OZ038486.1:109164752-109169752 GCA_964036315.1 Acanthosepion esculentum | reverse complement strand
TGAACTCACACGGGAAGAAGAAAAAAAAACAACTCTCCCTCGTTATCCACAACAAATTGGCGACGAGTATATCGAACTCACACGAGAAGAAGAAAAAACAATTCTCCCTCGTCGACAAAAAATTGGCGACGAGGAATTCGAACTCACACGGGAAAGAAATCGAAGCAAAATACTCCCTCGTTGTCCACAACAAATTGACGACGAGGTATTCGAACTCACCCAGAAAAAAAATCAAAAGTCTCCTTTGCCGTTTTTGCCAGTGTCCACAACAACTTGGCGACAAATGATTTACGAGGTCTAAAATACGGAAAAGTGAGTTTTTCGTAAGACTCTTATCATGGAGAATTTTAAAAATATTTTAGTAGAACTTGTAAAATACCAAAATGAACAGCAATTACAACTCCATGAAAGAATGGAAGATAAATGGCAAAAACAATTACTACAAATACAGAAACTAATATTAAAGGTAGCGGGTAACAAACAACAAAATATCGAAAAAGAGGCGACTTTTTCCGAAGACGCAGTGTGGAATACGATAGAAACTTTCAAATACTCTCTAGAAGAGGATAAAAATTCCGGGGATTATTTTAGACGCCATGAAGACATCTACAACATCGATTGTCAAAATTGGACAGAAGCAAAGAAGCTACGTCTGTTGCTCAGAAAATTAGGAACTGAGGAATACACAAAATTTTTGCATTACATTTTGCCAAAAAAGACGAACGAATTAACGTTTGACGAAGCAGTTACATGTCTTACAGAGCTGTCCAGTCCAAAAACGTCACTCTGTCACAAGAGGTGGAAATGTCCTTACCTGGTAAAGGGCGAAAAGGGGGACTATTTCACGTTTGCCGCAATCGTGAATAAACATTGCGACGACTTCAAGTTGGCAGAATTAACACCGGACAATCTCAAGTGTCTCATCTCTGTTCAAGGGTTAGTCTCAGCAAAAGATAGTGAAATGCGCAAAAGAATGCTTTCAAAACTAAAATATGAACCTGGACTAACACTACAACAAATTATCAGAAGATTGCCCAAAATGCCTGAGTATAAAGAAAGACTTCAAGAACATTGAGGAGTCAGGAGTATCACATATACGTAAGTTAAACAAAAGTTTACGTTCTTCACTCTCCCAGGAAAGAAAAGAAAAATTCTATAATAAGGGAAAAAGTACAACATATAGGGCAAATTATGACGAAAATCGAAGCAAATATAAGCCCCCCCCCCATATGCATGTTGTCGACGTAGAGGACTACCCTGGAATAAGGATTGCCGTTTTAAATATTAAAACTGTCTTGTGTGTGAAAAAATGGGGCACAAGGCATCCCAATGTAGGAAGAGAAAAGCTACTAGTAGGATAAGAGCTACTAGGATGCATGACGAAGACAATACCAACATAAGGAAATATGTGGAACTTGAAATCTTAAATAAAAAGATAAAATTGCAACTAGACTCGGGTTCCGATCTAACGATAATTAACCTACAGACATGGAAAAAGCTTAACAGACCAACCATGTTACATACACAAAAAATTGCCAAGTCAGTGACAGGAAAGCGTATAAAATTCGAAGGAGAAATAATCGTAAATGTTAAATTTCACGGCAAAACAAGAAAACTCAAGTTATACGTAATGAAAGATACAGAAAATCTAGTGGGCACAGACTAAATGAAAAAGTTCGACGTATGGGATTCACCTATCAGTTTTGTAAGGGTGCACCTAGAAGTGAATTGAAAAAAAGTCCAACCAGTATGTAAAAAGAAGCGAAACACATCTTTACTACCACAGATGAAAACAGTAAAGAGTTATACTAGACAGTAAAGGAACTACCTGTGACCTTGCGAGAGATAAAAAAAGAAGCGAAAACGGATGAATTTATTCAGAGGACGAAGGAAAAAAAATAAAAACCGGTATATACCGACAGTACTCATTCAAACAAGAATGGGTCTATTTCAGTAACAATATGGCTCATGAGGAACCAAATACAATAATTAACAGACTAAGAAAAGTGATGTACACAAAAGGCGAAAAATTTACCCACAGAAATCATATTGACCAAATACAAAAAAGACAGGTTGAAGAGCCAAGCTCGTCACCCACAGAAAATGACGAGTCAATGGAGGCGATCTTTGAAGTTTTTGAAATTCAAAGACCACAAGAAAACACAGAAATTGGAAGGACTAGCAGGAAGAGAAAATTTACAGTGCCTCTAATTGTCGACCATAAGAGAAAGGGAAAGATATTAACTCCCCACAAAAGGGATTTAAGGAGGGGGGTATTGAGGGATCTCACCTTTTTACACAAATGGACTCACCATATACTACTACCAGTGAATACCCAGACAGTCTGTAATAGAGGAGGGTAGCACAAGAGTCACCGTTAGCGAGCACGTAGACTCAGTAAGGAGTCATACCGCGATACTTCAATACCCAGACTGTATATATATATTAGTGCTACTAACCCGCATTCCTGGATCTACTAACCCGTATTACCAGTTTGTATAATTATGTTAATACATTTATTTTCCTTATCCATTCCCGGCCTTTGTTATTCATTGATATCGGATTCATCCCGGAATCCACAACTGGAAGTTAACGGTAACAATATTAGTAATAGTAAAAGTAAAGTAATCACGATAATGATAAAAATAAAATATAAAAGATAGTAAAAAATCAATAATAATATGATAAAAAATTATAATAATAATAATAGTCGCCGGGAATAATATCGGTATTAAAATAAATAATGAGATATGATTAATTTATAAAAGCATTCTTAAGAGAATAACAACATCTGTGCTAGAACAATATTCTGCCAATCTTTGGGGGGCCTCGACAGATACAATTAAATACTTCCTAACGATCCCCAATAAATGGAAAGCTACATTCATCCAATTTGACATCTTGGATTTCTATCATTCTATTTCGGAGAAACTATTAATAAAAGCCTTAACTTTGCAAAAAATATACAGAAATTACGAAAAATGATCTGGACATTTTTTTAGCGTCTATAAGATCAATACTAATATATAATGACGCTACTTTGGTGAAAAGGAATAATGATAGCTTTGATGTACCTAGGGGGGGCATTCGACTCTGCCCAATTTGCAGATTTGGTGGGCATATATATTTTAGACACACTACGTAGCATAATTAACCACAATCAAGTTGGAATTTATAGAGATGATGGCTTAATCATTGGCCCTAACAGCAATGGTCCCCTGAATTCCGACTTACATAGGAGAATTAATACAGACTTCAAATATCCAGGCCATAAGATTGACATATCTTCCAACCTTAAAATAGTTAACTTTGTAGACACCACCCTCAATCTCTCTAATGAGACTTTTAAGCCCTTCCATAAAGTTAATCAGACACCTTTATACATCAATGTCCACACTAACCAAACGAAATTATAGATCACATCCCCAAAACCGTAAACACTACAATAAATAGGCTAAATCCAGAAAATCGGCTAGCGAGAAAATCTTTAATGATAATAAGTTTACATACAACCTAGCTCTCAAGAATAGTGGTTTTAAATAAGAACTGAAACCTGAAACACTATAGTGTTAATAGATCCAAAAACAGAAAAAGGAAAGTAATATGGTTTAACCCACCATATTGCAGGTTTTCCAACATTAATATAGGAAGATTCTTCCTAAAGTTATTAAGCAAGCACTTTGATAGTAGACATCCACTATATAAAATTTTTAATAGAAAGACACTAAAAATTAATTATTCATGTGTAAGTCATATGGAGAATATTATATCTTCCCACAATTGTAAACTACTTAGGAACTTTTATAATAGTGAAGCTCCAGCTAATAACCCTACCTGCAATTGTAGGAGTAGATCTGAATGAGCAATCGGTGGAAAATGTATGTATGAGAATGTAATATATGAAGCTACAATCCTCCCCAAATAAAATATCTGCTTGACAATATATACATAGGTATATCCTCTGGTAATTGGAAGTTGCGTCTGTACAACCACAAACACTCTTTCACTAAGAAAAACAACATTGCTTATCCAAACACTTTTGCGAACTGGTGGATAAGGGACTAACACCGCATTTGGAATGGATTCATACCAAGAGCTAGAACTCCTGGTAAATTCTGTGATCCGTGTGATCTATGCATTTCAGAAAAAAATTATAATTAAAGGCAAAAATCCAGAAGAGTGGCTGAATTTTTAAAGTGATATGATACCCACATGTAGGCATAAACTACGCTTTAAAACATAAAAAATGTTTTATAACATATTGCTACTTATAAAAGTTGGACTTGGATTCCTGGCATCGGATATGACATTTAAATGGGTTGACACTTGTTATTAGCTGTATATCATAGACTGTTTTGATGTGATGCTCTGTATTTTTTTAAATTTGTTTAGTGGTTTTAATCTGCGTGTTGGTATATGTGCATGTGTCAATATTTTTCTGGATGATGGATATATAATATCGGCTAATTTTCTAGATATTTTAATATACGGAAGTTTATATTAATTTAGAATTTAGGTTAATTGGCTGACTTAATAGTCGTACATTCGTTAATCGCCAAGTCTCTTATTTTCCTTTTAGTTTGACTGCTAATACATAATACATTTTAATTTGAATCTTTGATTTTTCATGCGTTTATCATGTGTATTTTTTTATTTTAAAGCTGATATTATTACTGTCTATTATTATTATTATTATTATTATTATTATTATTATTATTATTATTATTTTCTTATCTGATTATTATTGATTATTTTTATTATATTTATGTTTTAAATTTTAACATTATCGTGATTCCGTTATTTTAATTTTATTATTACTATTATTGTTACAGTTATTATCCTTATTACTAATTTGATTTGGAGTACATATTAGATAAATCTTACCCCGTTATTTATATATGTATAGATATAGGCATATACAGTAGCGAGCATAAAGATAAGAACGATGTTAAAAAATGTCTAAATGTGAAATAACTTGTTTATTTTAAAGCTTCATAGAA
>OZ038486.1:109109752-109162252 GCA_964036315.1 Acanthosepion esculentum | reverse complement strand
AATCTTTGTTGGTTTGTCTATGTATATGTATATGTCTTTATTAATGTGTGTGTGTATGATTGCACATATATGCCCTTTATATTTTGTATATGTGTCTGATATTATGTTTCTTATTTTGTCTGTTTTGTCCGTTTTGTTGTTGTTGTTGTTTTTTGCCTGTTTATATATCTAAAAATGTTGATGTGTTTTACGATATGTTTTATGATATGATGTGTTTTATGATATTATAATATGTATTATATGTATAATATATGTATATTATATGTATAATATATGTATATTATATGTATTATATGTATATTATATGTATTATATTATGATATTATAATATGATGTGTTTTATGATATTATAATATGTCTATGTATTGTCATTTGCAAAGTTTCTTCCACTGCACATATCACTTCAAATGTATCTCAGTTGTTACAATATTTGTATCTCCTTAGATTAGCGTTTGCTCTAACTGAGATTTTGGCTTTTCCATTAAAATAAAATAAATAATAAAATATATGTATGTTTTCCTCAGTTCCTTCTTTAAATAATTTTATAATATTTTAAACAAGTTAATACAGGTTAATTTCAACATTTAAAATTGGTATTTTTTGTTTCAATTTTGTAGTAACATTTAAAATTCATCAGTTGGAATGATTTTCATTTTTGTCAAACGCTAACGTTGAGGCATTAATAATTATAACGAAGCTTCTCTGTCAAGCTTTTTTGAATTTTCATATACTTGTATTTTGATTGGTCATTGTAGCTTACGTAACAGCGTTTCCCATATTAAGGGGTGTTTGGTTGATTTGAACCTTTTAAACCTCTTTATTCTTTATTCAACACCATCACGTGATAAGACACCAGAAGTTTTGAAACAAAATGGTCATTTTTGTAGTGATGGTATAATATGTTTATGTTATAATTTTTGAATAAATAATACTTGCTCTCCTCTTACAAGAATAGTATTCTTGGTAATTGGAATGTATTCCTTCTACAACAATCCTATACTTGGTTATATATATATATATATATATATATATATATATATATATATATATATATATATATATATATACACAGACGCATACATACAAGCTTATGAATTATAATTCGTACATGCACACCCATATCCATAATTTTAGGTTAGGCGTAGTTATTCATTCATACGTTCGAACACACGTATTTACGCAATTTTATTCTATTTTGGTGTCAAGATTGTAGCTTTTCATATGTTCTTATTATGGGACAGGTAGAGGTTGTTGTGACATTTTTCAGGTTGACTCCTTGTGCCGGTAGACTTGCTTACAGGGACTCAGACATACACACATATGTGCACACATACCCACATTCACTGATTGAGTCTACTACCGCCACGTGTATTAAGTTGGATTCTGTCTCTAGATATGGTAATGTTGTTTGTATTTTTAACAACAATATCTGCGGATGTATTATTAACGATTCTGGTTACGTTAATGGTAATATTAGCTGCGATATTATTATTGATATGTCGATAAAAACTGATGAGTTATTGATTATGATGAACAGTAAAGTTATCCTTAATAATGATGGAAACAATAATAGCCGCGATAATAAATTTAATGCAACATTCTAAAAATGATGAAACAAAGAATAAATTGATAACGTATTAATAAAAATAATAAATACATTAATAAAAATAATGACAACGGAAATGATGATAATAGTTGTGGCAATTGTAATAATAAGAAAAATAATAATAATGTCTATGTTAACAATCAATACTAATGGTGGTAGTTATGGTTATGAAGTAATTGTTCTTAAAGTGATAACAACAATACTAATAGCGAATGTTATAGTAGCCGTCACAAAATATTAATTTTTGTTTGATACTTGTTATAAATTTCGTGATGGCTCTACGGTGGTTGCTATATCTTTCGTGATGAACGTGAAATAGTTGTGTTTGTATGGGTGGTGGTGATGCTGGCAACAGTGCTGGTAGTGTTATTGATTCCTGTTGCTGATTATGTTATGGTAGTTTTAGCGTTCTACCAGTTTGTTCGTTTCCGTTTGTGTTCAGTTTTTGTTGGTGGTGTTATCCGTTTGGTTTGAAATATGATTGTAGATATTTGTTTTCATGTCTGCATTTTGAGATTGTTTAGTAAATTTTTCTGTTGTGTGTGGGTGATTATTGCCACTTTTTCTTGCAGGCAAAGTGTTATGGTCCAGGTTAGGACCAAGCAAGAACACGAACACAAGAGTAGAAATAACGAAGATATATTACACGGAAAAATTATACAAGATGTGGAAGGTGTTAGCATGACTGTCAGTCTGGTTTAGACTGAACTACTATCGGCTCTACTCGATTCGTCCCTCTCTCTTGAGAGGCGTAGTATACATAGTGTTAGGAAGAGTTAATTCTGTAGTTTTAGGTAAGGACCGATAACACAAAGTAGACATATCCTTGATACGTTTTTGTAATCAGGTGTGTTGTTGTTAATTTCCCAGCTTATTTTTGGGGTGTTGCTTTTATCTTTTAGTTTCTATATATATATGTGGATAGTGTGGTGCTGTTGCAGTATTTTCTGTTGGGGAATGAGAGGTCGTGTGTGTATTTTCTTTGTTTGAATGGTCCTTCTGTGGCGCCAACGAAATGAATTATAATTTGCTTGCATTGACTTTAGTTTTGTATACTCTGTTTACTTGTAGGCATTCTCCCTGTAGTGGGCATATGGGTTTGTTGATGCAGCTGCATTTGGGGTCTTTGTTTGCGCTGTTTGCATTTTTTGTGTTTTTATTATTTTTGTTATGTTCTTAGTGCAGCTGTTAAATATTTTTGCTAAAGGGGCTTTGTTACAGGGAAGTGTTTTATATTACATTTGTTCTGACGGTTTTGTCGTATGGTGAGTTAAACCAAATTATATTTCTTTTTCGGTTATATCCGTTTTGGTTGTGGTGGCGTTTTCTAACTTTTGCGTGTATCCGCTTTTCTTTAGTTCACTGTTATATGGCGTTTTTGTCGTTGAAAATGTCTATGTTGGATAAGTTGTCTGATAGCCTACAGCTGATGGATTTAGGTATGTGCTAATTAATTGAGGGTGGGTAGTTAGATTATGTGTGTATGTATATGGAGGTGTCATTATCTTTTTTGTATGGTTCGTAATTTTCTTTGTCCAGGTTGTGGGTGATGTCTAGGAAATTTATTGTTTTTGTGTGTGTTTTTATTACTATTTTGAATCCAGTCGTTTTTAGAACATTTATTATCTTTTTCTGAATCTGTCTATTTTAGGGTCATTGGGTGCTCTTGCGAGGATTAGGCCATCGTCTCTGTATAGGCCCATATATTTTTCTCTAGTATTCATGTTACGTATGAAAGAATAAGAATACCTACCAGTTCGCAGTTTAAAGCTCCGTCGTAACTTCCTATGTTACATCAAAGAGTTTATTTTGTTTTTGTTTTTGTTTTTTTTTTGTTTTGGGTTTTTTTCTTGTTTTTTTGTTTTTTTTCCATGGTTCGTCATTGTGGAATTGCAGCGATTTCCGGCAGTATTTGATTATTTTTATCTTTTATCTGCCGGAAATATGAAAATCATATTTTACAGCATTTAGTTTTCTGGCAATGTCCTGATATTTGCGTATGTTTTGACTCTTTTCATTATGCACAGACATCTGCTGAAACCAGTGAATTGATCTTGTCTCTGGACCTATAAAATATAATTTTGAAACTTTTGAACTTTTCTCATCGCGCGTCTTTCCTTACACAATCTTTCCACGTAAACAAAAGGTAGTTTTGTCATTAGTAACATTCATTCCAAAGGAAAACTGATGGAAATATTTTCGGTACCTCATTCAATTTAAATAAGTCATAAATTCTTAATGGATAAATAAGTAATTGGTAGATTTTGTATTGCAGTACATGTACCAAATATTATACAATTTGCAGGTTAAACCTCACAAGTAAAAAGAAAATCATGCATATAGTTTTAGTCATGTGGATCGAAAGATTCCTGTATTTCATTACTCTGTCATATGTCTTACAAATATTTAATAATTCTTTGGCATTTTAAGATATCTGTGGTTCGATGTAAGGGATTTCTTTTAGCATCTTTTTTCTTGTGGTAGATTTCCTCTAATCCTCATATTTGTCTTTAATCACTTCACTCCAAGCAAAGCGCCACAACTATCATTCCAGGAGGAAGCGGGTGGCGATTGACGTTGTATTTATTTTTTTGAATATCGTAGTTGAAATGAAAGCAAGAAACGTAAGTGATTTCCAAAGCGAGAAGTGTAAGAGAAAAAACCATTAGCATAGAACATACACTTACCAAATCCAATAGCAAAATGGTAAGACTTGTGTACCAATCAAGTCTTCTATGTGCTGTATCCCTTCAGGGCGTAAGAAAATGTGGTTCTGTACAGTTTCCTGTCTTCTTTTAGCACTTAGTATCTTTCTTCCAACCATTTACACACGCTCATTAGGTAGGTTATTCGCTGCTTTCCTCTGTCCATCTTCCCTTCAATGACAAATTCTCAAAGTCCTCTTTTCTCATGATGTGCCCTACAAATTTTATTTTTGTTTCCATTTTCTCTAAAACTTCGTCGTTATTCTTATGTTCATTCCTCTTCATCCAAGGAGATTGTCCAGAATCCACTGCCATATAAGGGGACTGGTATTACATAACAAGTGTACTCTTTTCTTTGTTTCTGACGAAATCTTTCTGATTCTTAATTTGCTTTTTTTTTTGGAAGACCTCTTTCGCTATTCCAATGCACCTTCGGAATTCGGTGTCGCTTTTTTCCTTCCTATGTTAAAACACTTCCCAGTTATTTAAATTAATTGTACTTGTTTGATTTTAGTATATCCGATTGGTACTTCGCATATTAGGGTTTTCGTTTTGCTGAAATTGATATTTAGTCCTATCTTCTCGCTTTCCTTTCATACATTCTGTGGGAGTTCCTTTAGTTTCCATTCTGTGTCTGCTATCGTCACTGTGTTATCTGCCTGCATTTGTTCCGAATTCCTTAATGCAATGTCCTATATTCTGGGTCATACCTTGGCATTGTATTTGTTTCCATTTCATCATATCAAATATTACGTGATACATTCCTTTTTTCCTTGTTTAGTTTTCTTTGGGATGATCTCGATTACTGATGTTATTAAAGCTTCTCTTATTGTGTGCCACTTCAAATTTCCATTACTATTTAGTTCTTCGTATCAGCTTTTAACGCTGTCATATTCGAAGAGTGCCTCTAGTACTTTGCCAAGAATAGGTAGTTCGAATAATCAGACAGTTCGTCAAAGTTCTTAAAAACAGTAAATACAGAAGAGGATTTCCAAGTTGGAAAGTAAGAAACAACAAAACACTTATTGTAGTACTTATAGACAACAGGAGCCAATTCAGCAGCAAATTTCTTTGACAATTGCTTTGTGAGGATCCCGTTTAGAGATATCAGAAACTATGGAAAGTTCTATGCATATTACACAATTCTCAGTTCTAAGTAGAAAGTCAGGCAAAGATACTCCAGAAAGGCCAGTAATGACGAATGCATTGACAATTAAGTGATAGCAATATCCCAAAACATTCTTATGTTAATTGGATGCTCTTTGCATAATCTTGCTTTGTTTTCCTTAAATCTCAAGTTCTTCTAAACTTTTGCTATCCAATTTTCTTATTATTTGTAACATTCTTTTGCTTTTTGCTTTTTTTCAAATGTTCTATGATGTCGGGACAACTTTTCTTTTAAAATGTTGATTCAAATGAATGCGATCAACGTCAATCAGCGGCCACATCACTAAGTTTATCTTCCAAATTCTAATAAACAGACAGCATATCAGAATTGGACAAGAACAATTTTGTTTTGTTAAAAAAATAGAAAAGGAAATGCAATATTATCAAAATTATAACAAAGATCAATAGAAATGCAGTAGGGTAAAAGGCAAAATCATTTGATAAGGTACGACACAAAAATGTATTTGAATGCATTGGTATAACTAAAATGACTTCCAAATGCTACACAGATTAAGAATCAAGGGAATATGGTTAGAAACAGAAAACATCTCTAAACGATTATGTAATATCAGTCCTCATTTATGGTAATGAATCTTGGATATTGTCCAAACACATGAAGAGGAGACTTCAACAACAGAATTTTGATTCTATCGAAGCATACTGAAAATACAATGGACAGATCATGTGAGCAACAATAAAACTTTAAAGAAAATGGAAACAAAAAGGAAATTTATATTTAAAATAAGAAACAGTTAAAATTCTGGAGTGATGATTAGAAAAGCATGCCTGGAAAATATAACATTCACAATACATTGCAAGCAAGATGGAAAACCTAACTAACGAGCTTGTGTAAATAAATGACAGAATAATAAGTGCGGACGATAGTATGAAATAAAATAGTGACAAGGAGTGTAAAGGACAGGAAATTATGGGGAGCTATAATCGCCCACATCTTGAATGGACAGGGCAGATAAAAGAATTCCTACCTAATTTGTAATTCATGTGATTCACGTACTCGTATTTAAAATGATTTGGATTGTTACGAACTCATCCAATTATGTTTGACTATTTTTGCATTGTTACTAATTATTCTCATTAGTCTTCTCATTCTCATTCTTCTCCTTCTCGTCCTACATTTTCTCCTTCTCATCATTCGTTTTTTTTTTCACATTTTGCGTCAATCATTCTTTTATTTCTTACTGTTTCATTCCTTGAAATGAAAATCCTTATTTTCTCTTTAGTTATCATTTGAATAAACCTGCTTAAAATCTACTGAATGTATTGTATCTTCCATCTTTTTCTTTTTATACTTCTTTGGTATTCTTCAGTCATTCATCATTTGAGAGCATAATGTTCTGCTTCTTGTGTTAGGTTTTTACACAGCTTTCAATCAGTCTCAATTTTTTTCGGTCAATTTACACATACACACACGTGTATATATATATATATATGAGAAAGAGATATAGTTACTATATTCTTCCATATGTAAGCCTTTTTATACCTACTTATCAATATACAATACATATCTCAATATTTTTGTATCTGTTACGTATTTCTTGATAGATGGAGGGAGAACTCTCTATCTCTTTATCCAAATACAAATATAAATAAACAAGATCTGTCCGCATTTATCAAATTCTAGTTTTATATGCTTGATACAATTTATTCTATCTCTCTAAGAGTTGCTTTGTCTGTTTTCTCTGACATTTAACCATATATTTTTGTTAAATATTGTATTTTATAATTCTCAAACATTTTCTTGTTCTCGTTTTTCTTCATTTTATATTATTTCATTTGATTTGTTTACCTTTATAACAGACATTATTTCAATAACTTATTGTCTTCTTTGTTCATGTTTTCCTTCACTCGTCGTTTTTATTTCTTTTTCTGTCTAAAAATATTTCTATTCACCTTATTCGTTTTTTAATGTTACTTTCTTCTAAAACCCTGTTTTTTTTTTAATTTTAACCCTTTTATACTAAAATATTTTTCAAGTCTTTTCATTATCTTTCACACAAAACCAAGGTTTTGTTTCTATAAGTATCGTATTCTTTTCCCTACTCGTCTATCTTTTCTTTCTTCTCTTACCTTCCACTTTATAATCTTTCTTAGAAACCTGGCTTTTGAAAGTCCAAACACATCGTCAGCTGCATTTGACTTGCGGTGAATGCGGTCGATAGGAAACAGTGGAAACTATTGTAAAATGGCACTCACGTCTCAACGCCTGAGACGTGGGTACAAAAATAAGGTCAGGCACAGAAGACATCCTATTACGGCAGCAGCGTATCAATCAGCCTAAGTGGCTAGGTACGGCGACTACGCCCGTCGCCGACCCATCACTGTCTCAGGTCGACCCCTGACATGAAGAGCCACCCAAAACAGGATATAACTATTTTGTCTAAAGTGCTTCCTGCTTTGTTCACATGACTATGATTGAAACGACTTAGCCGATATTGTGTATACGATTCCTCCCCATTTATTTACAATGCCAAGGCGTTAATCTAAACAGCGATTATGAATATGGTTATTTCATGTATATCAGTTGTTAAAATCGATCAATCAGTAAATCCGTCCGACAGACAATTAATTTGTCTGTCTATCCGACGAATTGATCATATATACTCGTTTATGGTTCGGCCCTCAATTTATGACTTTTTGTGCATTGGTCGATTCCAGTATTTCAGACTAAGATAAGAACAAATTTTAATAAGTATGTCCGCTAATTAATGGTATAAAACACATTTCAGAAAACTCACCAGAAAATAAAATGAACCTAGATAAAATATAGCACTGAAATGTGGTGTATCTTGTTTGAGTTAAAACAATATTAGTTTGATATCAATTATTACATTAATTGCTGATATCTAAAGAGATTCTTAATTATTCCACCTGCGTTAGTAGTGATGATGACAGTACTTGCCATATAAGACTATGCAAATATTGCGGAGACTAATGAAAGAACGCTATGTTTAATAGACTCTCAGGGACTGAAGGTGCATCCCTTTACTATTCTTTACTTTGAATTCTTTCACTTTTTAACTGTCCTTTTATGTAAGTATTTCAATATAACAAAACTAATTTCCCTGGCAGCCAATGTTTAGTTTAAAAACTTTTACATTTATACGATATACGTATATACTTTCGCAAAATTACAAAGGATACTTGTAAATGTTTTACTGTAGATGTTAATCGATCTTTTTATTCTGTTCAATGAATGGAAATAAAGGTTTTTTTATACTTTAAACAATGAACGATTTACTCCAAATAGGTTCATATTCGATCGAAGGATAATTTATATTGCATGTTCTGCCTTTGCACCTATTCGTGACCCTGATTAAAAATTTAATTGAAACTTTGTGGTCAGTGTTTGCTTTCTCAGGTAGAACTTCCCTAGTGTCTTAACATTAGGTCTGACCTCATGTCTCTCTCGTTGACTCACCATAAATTGCAATCTTCACTTGTGTGCCGAGTTGTGTGTAGATGCAGATAACCACCATTAAAAAAATAACACATTTAACTTTGGGTGGCAACAATTAACAAAGATTTACACTTCATGCATTCTGTTCAGATTTTTCTCATCCGGTTTTCATTTCTTATCTACTTAAATAACCATTCAAGGTAACCTTAAATAATAGTTTTAAAAAACTACTACTGGGGAATCCATTGAGAATTGGTTTGGGATTATTGTTTAGTATCGTATTATGGTATGTAAAGAAAACAATTCATACATATCTCATTATGCATACGTTTGTTTGTTTTCCCATATATCTCGTGAATTCGCTGTCATAATCTGTTCAGATAGTTAACCATCACACAGAAACAATCAATAGTGTATCGTGAAAAATTGATTTATTGCACTATCATAGGTGTGAGTATGTGTATCTGCCTACTCAGAACATTAAATCAAGATACGTCTCCGAAAATTGCATCACATAAATATTGGTACATTGCCATCAAAGCCAAGGAGACCGATGGTCAAAAGATTTATCGGCGTTGATGCTGGACAAGTGTTAATGATTCCTCTGGTTCCTCTTCAACCCGTGGACACTGACTTACCGTTCACTCTGAAATTACTGCAATGTCTGGATAAATGCGGCATGTACATAGTGTTGACTATGAACCTTGATTATAGAGAATATATTCTTTTACTGGGACCAAAGCGTTGTAGCTGTTCTCTCCTCATTTGATATGGGAGAATGTGCCCGGTTCCAGGGATTTCAACCCTGCGGAAGCATCTTCCTAGTTGCCTGTGGCGTAGCGGTGGGGGCTGTCCTCGCCGGGCGGTACTTTTGTTCCGCGGTGAGTTTTCAGAAAAGAAATGAACAAATTTCGATTAACATCAGCCGAACCCCACACTCCCACCTTTCATTTATATTTTTATATGTTAATGTTCTTCTATTGTGATATCTTCCCTATATGTATTTTTTCTATATGTGAAATTGTTTTCAGATGTGGAATATCCTTCTATATTTGAATATTTATCTTACTGTTACATGTTTTCTATATGTGAAATTGTTTTCAGATGTGGAATATCCTTCTATATTTGAATATTTATCTTACTGCTACATGTTTTCTATATGTGAAATTGTTTTCAGATGTGGAATATCCTTCTATATTTGAATATTTATCTTACTGTTACATGTTTTCTATATGTGAAATTGTTTTCAGATGTGGAATATCCTTCTATATTTTAATATTTATCCCCCTATTTCATGCTTTCTATATGTGAAATTGTTTTCAGATGTAGAATATCCTACTATATTTGAATATTTATCTTACTGCTACATGTTTTCTATATGTGAAATTGTTTTCAGATGTGGAATATCCTTCTATATTTGAATATTTATCTTACTGTTACATGTTTTCTCTATGTGAAATTGTTTTCAGATGTGGAATATCCTTCTGTATTTGAATATTTATCCCCCTATTTCATGCTTTCTATATGTGAAATTGTTTTCAGATGTAGAATATCCTACTATATTTGAATATTTATCTTACTGTTACATGTTTTCTATATGTGAAATTGTTTTCAGACGTGGAATATCCTTCTATATTTGAATATTTATCTTACTGTTACATGTTTTCTATATGTGAAATTGTTTTCAGATGTAGAATATCCTTCTATATTGGAATATTTATCTTACTGTTACATGCTTTCTATATGTGAAATTGTTTTCAGATGTGGAATATCCTTCTATACTTGAATATTTATCTTACTGTTACATGCTTTCTATATGTGAAATTGTTTTCAGATGTGCAATATCCTTCTATATTTGAATATTTATCCCCCTGTTACATGTTTTCTATATGTGAAATTGTTTTCAGATGTGGAATATCCTTCTATATTTGAATATTTATCTTACTGTTACATCCTTTCTATATGTGAAATTGTTTTCAGATGTGGAATATCCTTCTATATTTGAATATTTATCTTACTGTTACATGTTTTCTATATGTGAAATTGTTTTCAGATGTGGAATATCCTTCTATATTTGAATATTTATCTTACTGCTACATGTTTTCTATATGTGAAATTGTTTTCAGATGTGGAATATCCTTCTATATTTGAATATTTATATTACTGTTACATGTTTTCTATATGTGAAATTGTTTTCAGATGTGGAATATCCTTCTGTATTTGAATATTTATCCCCCAATTTCATGCTTTCTATATGTGAAATTGTTTTCAGATGTAGAATATCCTACTATATTTGAATATTTATCTTACTGTTACATGTTTTCTATATGTGAAATTGTTTTCAGATGTGGAATATCCTTCTATATTTGAATATTTATCTTACTGTTACATGTTTTCTATATGTGAAATTGTTTTCAGATGTGGAATATCCTTCTATATTTGAATATTTATCTTACTGTTACATGCTTTCTATATGTGAAATTGTTTTCAGATGTTGAATATCCTTCTATATTTGAATATTTATCTTACTGTTACATGCTTTCTATATGTGAAATTGTTTTCAGATGTGGAATATCCTTCTATATTTGAATATTTATCCCCCTGTTACATGTTTTCTATATGTGAAATTGTTTTCAGATGTGGAATATCCTTCTATATTTGAATATTTATCCTCCTATTTCATGCTTTCTATATGTGAAATTGTTTTCAGATGTGGAATATCCTACTATATTTGAATATTTATCTTACTGTTACATATTTTCTATATGTGAAATTGTTTTCAGATGTGGAATATCCTTCTATATTTGAATATTTATCTTACTGCTACATTTTTTGTATATGTGAAATTGTTTTCAGATGTGGAATATCCTTCTATATTTGAATATTTATCTTACTGTTACATGTTTTCTATATGTGAAATTGTTTTCAGATGTGGAATATCCTTCTATATTTGAATATTTATCTTACTGTTACATGTTTTCTATATGTGAAATTGTTTTCAGATGTGGAATATCCTTCTATATTTGAATATTTATCTTACTGCTACATGTTTTCTATATGTGAAATTGTTTTCAGATGTGGAATATCCTTCTATATTTTAATATTTATCTTACTGTTACATGTTTTCTATATGTGAAATTGTTTTCAGATGTGGAATATCCTTCTATATTTGAATATTTAACCTCCTATTTCATGCTTTCTATATGTGAAATTGTTTTCAGATGTGGAATATCCTACTATATTTGAATATTTATCTTACTGTTACATGTTTTCTATATGTGAAATTGTTTTCAGATGTGGAATATCCTTCTATATTTGAATATTTATCCGCCTATTTCATGCTTTCTATATGTGAAATTGTTTTCAGATGTGGAATATCCTACTATATTTGAATATTTATCTTACTGTTACATATTTTCTATAAGTGAAATTGTTTTCAGATGTGGAATATCCTTCTATATTTGAATATTATATCCCCCTGTTACATGTTTTCTATATGTGAAATTGTTTTCAGATGTGGAATATCCTTCTATATTTGAATATTTATCTTACTGTTACATGTTTTCTCTATGTGAAATTGTTTTCAGATGTGGAATATCCTTCTATATTTGTATATTTATCTTACTGCTACATGTTTTCTATATGTGAAATTGTTTTCAGATGTGGAATATCCTTCTATATTTGAATATTTATCTTACTGTTACATGTTTTCTATATGTGAAATTGTTTTCAGATGTGGAATATCCTTCTATATTTGAATATTTATCCCCCTATTTCATGCTTTCTATATGTGAAATTGTTTTCAGATGTGGAATATCCTTCTATATTTGAATATTTATCTTACTGTTACATGTTTTCTATATGTGAAATTGTTTTCAGATGTGGAATATCCTTCTATATTTGAATATTTATCCCCCTGTTACATGTTTTCTATATGTGAAATTGTTTTCAGATGTGGAATATCCTTCTATATTTGAATATTTATCTTACTGTTACATGTTTTCTATATGTGAAATTGTTTTCAGATGTGGAATATCCTTCTATATTTGAATATTTATCTTACTGCTACATGTTTTCTATATGTGAAATTGTTTTCAGATGTGGAATATCCTTCTATATTTGAATATTTATCTTACTGTTACATGTTTTCTATATGTGAAATTGTTTTCAGATGTGGAATATCCTTCTATATTTGAATATTTATCCCCCTATTTCATGCTTTCTATATGTGAAATTGTTTTCAGATATAGAATATCCTACTATATTTGAATATTTATCTTACTGTTACATGTTTTCTACATGTTAAATTGTTTTCAGATGTGCAATATCCTTCTATATTTGAATATTTATCCCCCTGTTACATGTTTTCTATATGTGAAATTGTTTTCAGATGTGGAATATCCTTTTATATTTGAATATTTATCTTACTGTTACATGTTTTCTATATGTGAAATTGTTTTCAGATGTGGAATATCCTTCTATATTTGAATATTTGTCCCCCTGTTACATGTTTTCTATATGTGAAATTGTTTTCAGATGTGGAATATCCTTCTATATTTGAAAATTTATCTTACTGTTACATGCTTTCTATATGTGAAATTGTTTTCAGATGTGGAATATCCTTCTATATTTGAATATTCATCCCTCTATTTCATGCTTTCTATATGTGAAATTGTTTTTAGATGTAGAATATCCTACTATATTTGAATATTTATCTTACTGTTACATGTTTTCTATATGTGAAATTGTTTTCAGATGTGGAATATCCTTCTATATTTGAATATTTATCTTACTGTTACATGTTTTCTATATGTGAAATTGTTTTCAGATGTGGAATATCCTTCTATATTTGAATATTTATCTTACTGTTACATGTTTTCTATATGTGAAATTCTTTTCAGATGTGGAATATCCTTCTATATTTGAATATTTATCTTACTGCTACATGTTTTCTATATGTGAAATTGTTTTCAGATGTGGAATATCCTTCTATATTTTAATATTTATCTTACTGTTACATGTTTTCTATATGTGAAATTGTTTTCAGATGTGGAATATCCTTCTATATTTGAATATTTAACCTCCTATTTCATGCTTTCTATATGTGAAATTGTTTTCAGATGTGGAATATCCTACTATATTTGAATATTTATCTTACTGTTACATGTTTTCTATATGTGAAATTGTTTTCAGATGTGGAATATCCTTCTATATTTGAATATTTATCCGCCTATTTCATGCTTTCTATATGTGAAATTGTTTTCAGATGTGGAATATCCTACTATATTTGAATATTTATCTTACTGTTACATATTTTCTATAAGTGAAATTGTTTTCAGATGTGGAATATCCTTCTATATTTGAATATTATATCCCCCTGTTACATGTTTTCTATATGTGAAATTGTTTTCAGATGTGGAATATCCTTCTATATTTGAATATTTATCTTACTGTTACATGTTTTCTCTATGTGAAATTGTTTTCAGATGTGGAATATCCTTCTATATTTGTATATTTATCTTACTGCTACATGTTTTCTATATGTGAAATTGTTTTCAGATGTGGAATATCCTTCTATATTTGAATATTTATCTAACTGTTACATGTTTTCTATATGTGAAATTGTTTTCAGATGTGGAATATCCTTCTATATTTGAATATTTATCCCCCTATTTCATGCTTTCTATATGTGAAATTGTTTTCAGATGTGGAATATCCTTCTATATTTGAATATTTATCTTACTGTTACATGTTTTCTATATGTGAAATTGTTTTCAGATGTGGAATATCCTTCTATATTTGAATATTTATCCCCCTGTTACATGTTTTCTATATGTGAAATTGTTTTCAGATGTGGAATATCCTTCTATATTTGAATATTTATCTTACTGTTACATGTTTTCTATATGTGAAATTGTTTTCAGATGTGGAATATCCTTCTATATTTGAATATTTATCTTACTGCTACATGTTTTCTATATGTGAAATTGTTTTCAGATGTGGAATATCCTTCTATATTTGAATATTTATCTTACTGTTACATGTTTTCTATATGTGAAATTGTTTTCAGATGTGGAATATCCTTCTATATTTGAATATTTATCCCCCTATTTCATGCTTTCTATATGTGAAATTGTTTTCAGATATAGAATATCCTACTATATTTGAATATTTATCTTACTGTTACATGTTTTCTACATGTTAAATTGTTTTCAGATGTGCAATATCCTTCTATATTTGAATATTTATCCCCCTGTTACATGTTTTCTATATGTGAAATTGTTTTCAGATGTGGAATATCCTTTTATATTTGAATATTTATCTTACTGTTACATGTTTTCTATATGTGAAATTGTTTTCAGATGTGGAATATCCTTCTATATTTGAATATTTGTCCCCCTGTTACATGTTTTCTATATGTGAAATTGTTTTCAGATGTGGAATATCCTTCTATATTTGAAAATTTATCTTACTGTTACATGCTTTCTATATGTGAAATTGTTTTCAGATGTGGAATATCCTTCTATATTTGAATATTCATCCCTCTATTTCATGCTTTCTATATGTGAAATTGTTTTTAGATGTAGAATATCCTACTATATTTGAATATTTATCTTACTGTTACATGTTTTCTATATGTGAAATTGTTTTCAGATGTGGAATATCCTTCTATATTTGAATATTTATCTTACTGTTACATGTTTTCTATATGTGAAATTGTTTTCAGATGTGGAATATCCTTCTATATTTGAATATTTATCTTACTGTTACATGTTTTCTATATGTGAAATTGTTTTCAGATGTGGAATATCCTTCTATATTTGAATATTTGTCCCCCTGTTACATGTTTTCTATATGTGAAATTGTTTTCAGATGTGGAATATCCTTCTATATTTGAAAATTTATCTTACTGTTACATCCTTTCTATATGTGAAATTGTTTTCAGATGTGGAATATCCTTCTATATTTTAATATTTATCCCCCTATTTCATGCTTTCTATATGTGAAATTGTTTTCAGATGTAGAATATCCTACTATATTTGAATATTTATCTTACTGCTACATGTTTTCTATATGTGAAATTGTTTTCAGATGTGGAATATCCTTCTATATTTGAATATTTATCTTACTATTACATCCTTTCTATATGTGAAATTGTTTTCAGATGTGGAATATCCTTCTGTATTTGAATATTTATCCCCCTATTTCATGCTTTCTATATGTGAAATTGTTTTCAGATGTAGAATATCCTACTATATTTGAATATTTATCTTACTGTTACATGTTTTCTATATGTGAAATTGTTTTCAGATGTGGAATATCCTTCTATATTTGAATATTTATCTTACTGTTACATGTTTTCTATATGTGAAATTGTTTTCAGATGTGGAATATCCTTCTATATTGGAATATTTATCTTACTGTTACATGCTTTCTATATGTGAAATTGTTTTCAGATGTGGAATATCCTTCTATACTTGAATATTTATCTTACTGTTACATGCTTTCTATATGTGAAATTGTTTTCAGATGTGCAATATCCTTCTATATTTGAATATTTATCCCCCTGTTACATGTTTTCTATATGTGAAATTGTTTTCAGATGTGGAATATCCTTCTATATTTGAATATTTATCTTACTGTTACATCCTTTCTATATGTGAAATTGTTTTCAGATGTGGAATATCCTTCTATATTTGAATATTTATCTTACTGTTACATGTTTTCTATATGTGAAATTGTTTTCAGATGTGGAATATCCTTCTATATTTGAATATTTATCTTACTGCTACATGTTTTCTATATGTGAAATTGTTTTCAGATGTGGAATATCCTTCTATATTTGAATATTTATCTTACTGTTACATGTTTTCTATATGTGAAATTGTTTTCAGATGTGGAATATCCTTCTGTATTTGAATATTTATCCCCCAATTTCATGCTTTCTATATGTGAAATTGTTTTCAGATGTAGAATATCCTACTATATTTGAATATTTATCTTACTGTTACATGTTTTCTATATGTGAAATTGTTTTCAGATGTGGAATATCCTTCTATATTTGAATATTTATCTTACTGTTACATGTTTTCTATATGTGAAATTGTTTTCAGATGTGGAATATCCTTCTATATTTGAATATTTATCTTACTGTTACATGCTTTCTATATGTGAAATTGTTTTCAGATGTTGAATATCCTTCTATATTTGAATATTTATCTTACTGTTAAATGCTTTCTATATGTGAAATTGTTTTCAGATGTGGAATATCCTTCTATATTTGAATATTTATCCCCCTGTTACATGTTTTCTATATGTGAAATTGTTTTCAGATGTGGAATATCCTTCTATATTTGAATATTTATCCCACTGTTACATGTTTTCTATATGTGAAATTGTTTTCAGATGTGGAATATCCTTCTATATTTGAATATTTATCTTACTGTTACATGTTTTCTATATGTGAAATTGTTTTCAGATGTGGAATATCCTACTATATTTGAATATTTATCTTACTGCTACATGTTTTCTATATGTGAAATTGTTTTCAGATGTGGAATATCCTTCTATATTGGAATATTTATCTTACTGTTACATCCTTTCTATATGTGAAATTGTTTTCAGATGTGGAATATCCTTCTATATTTTAATATTTATCCCCCTATTTCATGCTTTCTATATGTTAAATTGTTTTCAGATGTAGAATATCCTACTATATTTGAATATTTATCTTACTGCTACATGTTTTCTATATGTGAAATTGTTTTCAGATGTGGAATATCCTTCTATATTTGAATATTTATCTTACTGTTACATCCTTTCTATATGTGAAATTGTTTTCAGATGTGGAATATCCTTCTGTATTTGAATATTTATCCCCCTATTTCATGCTTTCTATATGTGAAATTGTTTTCAGATGTAGAATATCCTACTATATTTGAATATTTATCTTACTGTTACATGTTTTCTATATGTGAAATTGTTTTCAGATGTGGAATATCCTTCTATATTTGAATATTTATCTTACTGTTACATGTTTTCTATATGTGAAATTGTTTTCAGATGTGGAATATCCTTCTATATTGGAATATTTATCTTACTGTTACATGCTTTCTATATGTGAAATTGTTTTCAGATGTGGAATATCCTTCTATACTTGAATATTTATCTTACTGTTACATGCTTTCTATATGTGAAATTGTTTTCAGATGTGCAATATCCTTCTATATTTGAATATTTATCCCCCTGTTACATGTTTTCTATATGTGAAATTGTTTTCAGATGTGGAATATCCTTCTATATTTGAATATTTATCTTAGTGTTACATCCTTTCTATATGTGAAATTATTTTCAGATGTGGAATATCCTTCTATATTTGAATATTTATCTTACTGTTACATGTTTTCTATATGTGAAATTGTTTTCAGATGTGGAATATCCTTCTATATTTGAATATTTATCTTACTGCTACATGTTTTCTATATGTGAAATTGTTTTCAGATGTGGAATATCCTTCTATATTTGAATATTTAACTTACTGTTACATGTTTTCTATATGTGAAATTGTTTTCAGATGTGGAATATCCTTCTGTATTTGAATATTTATCCCCCAATTTCATGCTTTCTATATGTGAAATTGTTTTCAGATGTAGAATATCCTACTATATTTGAATATTTATCTTACTGTTACATGTTTTCTATATGTGAAATTGTTTTCAGATGTGGAATATCCTTCTATATTTGAATATTTATCTTACTGTTACATGTTTTCTATATGTGAAATTGTTTTCAGATGTGGAATATCCTTCTATATTTGAATATTTATCTTACTGTTACATGCTTTCTATATGTGAAATTGTTTTCAGATGTTGAATATCCTTCTATATTTGAATATTTATCTTACTGTTAAATGCTTTCTATATGTGAAATTGTTTTCAGATGTGGAATATCCTTCTATATTTGAATATTTATCCCCCTGTTACATGTTTTCTATATGTGAAATTGTTTTCAGATGTGGAATATCCTTCTATATTTGAATATTTATCCTCCTATTTCATGCTTTCTATATGTGAAATTGTTTTCAGATGTGGAATATCCTACTATATTTGAATATTTATGTTACTGTTACATGTTTTCTATATGTGAAATTGTTTTCAGATGTGGAATATCCTTCTATATTTGAATATTTATCTTACTGCTACATTTTCTGTATATGTGAAATTGTTTTCAGATGTGGAATATCCTTCTATATTTGAATATTTATCTTACTGTTACATGTTTTCTATATGTGAAATTGTTTTCAGATGTGGAATATCCTTCTATATTTGAATATTTATCTTACTGTTACATGTTTTCTATATGTGAAATTGTTTTCAGATGTGGAATATCCTACTATATTTGAATATTTATCTTACTGCTACATGTTTTCTATATGTGAAATTGTTTTCAGATGTGGAATATCCTTCTATATTGGAATATTTATCTTACTGTTACATCCTTTCTATATGTGAAATTGTTTTCAGATGTGGAATATCCTTCTATATTTTAATATTTATCCCCCTATTTCATGCTTTCTATATGTGAAATTGTTTTCAGATGTAGAATATCCTACTATATTTGAATATTTATCTTACTGCTACATGTTTTCTATATGTGAAATTGTTTTCAGATGTGGAATATCCTTCTATATTTGAATATTTATCTTACTGTTACATCCTTTCTATATGTGAAATTGTTTTCAGATGTGGAATATCCTTCTGTATTTGAATATTTATCCCCCTATTTCATGCTTTCTATATGTGAAATTGTTTTCAGATGTTGAATATCCTACTATATTTGAATATTTATCTTACTGTTACATGTTTTCTATATGTGAAATTGTTTTCAGATGTGGAATATCCTTCTATATTTGAATATTTATCTTACTGTTACATGTTTTCTATATGTGAAATTGTTTTCAGATGTGGAATATCCTTCTATATTGGAATATTTATCTTACTGTTACATGCTTTCTATATGTGAAATTGTTTTCAGATGTGGAATATCCTTCTATACTTGAATATTTATCTTACTGTTACATGCTTTCTATATGTGAAATTGTTTTCAGATGTGCAATATCCTTCTATATTTGAATATTTATCCCCCTGTTACATGTTTTCTATATGTGAAATTGTTTTCAGATGTGGAATATCCTTCTATATTTGAATATTTATCTTAGTGTTACATCCTTTCTATATGTGAAATTATTTTCAGATGTGGAATATCCTTCTATATTTGAATATTTATCTTACTGTTACATGTTTTCTATATGTGAAATTGTTTTCAGATGTGGAATATCCTTCTATATTTGAATATTTATCTTACTGCTACATGTTTTCTATATGTGAAATTGTTTTCAGATGTGGAATATCCTTCTATATTTGAATATTTATCTTACTGTTACATGTTTTCTATATGTGAAATTGTTTTCAGATGTGGAATATCCTTCTGTATTTGAATATTTATCCCCCAATTTCATGCTTTCTATATGTGAAATTGTTTTCAGATGTAGAATATCCTACTATATTTGAATATTTATCTTACTGTTACATGTTTTCTATATGTGAAATTGTTTTCAGATGTGGAATATCCTTCTATATTTGAATATTTATCTTACTGTTACATGTTTTCTATATGTGAAATTGTTTTCAGATGTGGAATATCCTTCTATATTTGAATATTTATCTTACTGTTACATGCTTTCTATATGTGAAATTGTTTTCAGATGTTGAATATCCTTCTATATTTGAATATTTATCTTACTGTTAAATGCTTTCTATATGTGAAATTGTTTTCAGATGTGGAATATCCTTCTATATTTGAATATTTATCCCCCTGTTACATGTTTTCTATATGTGAAATTGTTTTCAGATGTGGAATATCCTTCTATATTTGAATATTTATCCTCCTATTTCATGCTTTCTATATGTGAAATTGTTTTCAGATGTAGAATATCCTACTATATTTGAATATTTATCTTACTGTTACATGTTTTCTATATGTGAAATTGTTTTCAGATGTGGAATATCCTTCTATATTTGAATATTTATCCCCCTGTTACATGTTTTCTATATGTGAAATTGTTTTCAGATGTGGAATATCCTTCTATATTTGAATATTTATCTCACTGTTACATGTTTTCTATATGTGAAATTGTTTTCAGATGTGGAATATCCTCATATATTTGAATATTTATCTTACTGCTACATGTTTTCTATATGTGAAATTGTTGTCAGATGTGGAATATCCTTCTATATTTGAATATTTATCCCCATATTTCATGCTTTCTATATGTGAAATTGTTTTCAGATGTAGAATATCCTACTATATTTGAATATTTATCTTACTGTTACATGTTTTTTATATGTGAAATTGTTTTCAGATGTGGAATATCCTTCTATATTTGAATATTTATCTTACTGTTACATGTTTTCTATATGTGAAATTGTTTTCAGATGTGGAATATTCTTCTATATTTGAATATTTATCTTACTGTTACATGTTTTCTATATGTGAAATTGTTTTCAGATGTGGAATATCCTTCTATATTTGAATATTTGTCCCCCTGTTACATGTTTTCTATATGTGAAATTGTTTTCAGATGTGGAATATCCTTCTATATTTGAATATTTATCCCCCTATTTCATGCTTTCTATATGTGAAATTGTTTTCAGATGTGGAATATCCTACTATATTTGAATATTTATCTTACTGTTACATGTTTTCTATATGTGAAATTGTTTTCAGATGTGGAATATCCTTCTATATTTGAATATTTATCTTACTGTTACATGCTTTCTATATGTGAAATTGTTTTCAGATGTGGAATATCCTTCTATATTTGAATATTTATCCCCCTATTTTATGCTTTCTATATGTGAAATTGTTTTCAGATGTGGAATATCCTACTATATTTGAATATTTATCTTACTGCTACATGTTTTCTATATGTGAAATTGTTTTCAGATGTGGAATATCCTTCTATATTTGAATATTTATCTTACTGTTACATGCTTTCTATATGTGAAATTGTTTTCAGATGTGGAATATCCTTCTATATTTGAATATGTATCTTACTGTTACATGCTTTCTATATGTGAAATTGTTTTCAGATGTCGAATATCCTTCTATATTTGAATATTTATCTTACTGTCACATGTTTTCTATATGTGAAATTGTTTTCAGATGTGGAATATCCTTCTATATTTGAATATTTATCTTACTGTTACATGTTTTCTATATGTGAAATTGTTTTCAGATGTGGAATATCCTTCTATATTTGAATATTTATCCCCCTATTTCATGCTTTCTATATGTGAAATTGTTTTCAGATGTGGAATATCCTTCTATATTTGAATATTTATCTTACTGTTACATGTTTTCTATATGTGAAATTGTTTTCAGATGTGGAATATCCTTCTATATTTGAATATTTATCTTACTGCTACATGTTTTCTATATGTGAAATTGTTTTCAGATGTGGAATATCCTTCTACATTTGAATATTTATCTTACTGTTACATGTTTTCTATATGTGAAATTGTTTTCAGATGTGGAATATCCTTCTATATTTGAATATTTATCCCCCTATTTCATGCTTTCTATATGTGAAATTGTTTTAAGATGTGGAATATCCTACTATATTTGAATATTTATCTTACTGTTACATGTTTTCTATATGTGAAATTGTTTTCAGATGTGGAATATCCTTCTATATTTGAATATTTATCCCCCTGTTACATGTTTTCTATATGTGAAATTGTTTTCAGATGTGGAATATCCTTCTATATTTGAATATTTATCTCACTGTTACATGTTTTCTATATGTGAAATTGTTTTCAGATGTGAAATATCCTTATATATTTAAATATTTATCTTACTGCTACATGTTTTCTATATGTGAAATTGTTTTCAGATGTGGAATATCCTTCTATATTTGAATATTTATCTTACTGTTACATGTTTTCTATATGTGAAATTGTTTTCAGATGTGGAATATCCTTCTATATTTGAATATTTATCCCCCTATTTCATGCTTTCTATATGTGAAATTGTTTTCAGATGTAGAATATCCTACTATATTTGAATATTTATCTTACTGTTACATGTTTTCTATATGTGAAATTGTTTTAAGATGTGGAATATCCTTCTATATTTGAATATTTATCTTACTGTTACATGTTTTCTATATGTGAAATTGTTTTCAGATGTGGAATATCCTTCTATATTTGAATATTTATCTTACTGTTACATGTTTTCTATATGTGAAATTGTTTTCAGATGTGGAATATCCTTCTATATTTGAATATTTATCTTACTGTTACATGCTTTCTATATGTGAAATTGTTTTCAGATGTGGAATATCCTTCTATATTTGAATATTTATCCCCCTATTTTATGCTTTCTATATGTGAAATTGTTTTCAGATGTGGAATATCCTACTATATTTGAATATTTATCTTACTGTTACATGTTTTCTATATGTGAAATTGTTTTCAGATGTGGAATATCCTTCTATATTTGAATATTTATCCCCCTGTTACATGTTTTCTATATGTGAAATTGTTTTCAGATGTGGAATATCCTTCTATATTTGAATATTTATCTTACTGTTACATGCTTTCTATATGTGAAATTGTTTTCAGATGTCGAATATCCTTCTATATTTGAATATTTATCTTACTGTCACATGTTTTCTATATGTGAAATTGTTTTCAGATGTGGAATATCCTTCTATATTTGAATATTTGTCCCCCTGTTACATGTTTTCTATATGTGAAATTGTTTTCAGATGTGGAATATCCTTCTATATTTGAATATTTATCCCCCTATTTCATGCTTTCTATATGTGAAATTGTTTTCAGATGTGGAATATCCTACTATATTTGAATATTTATCTTACTGTTACATGTTTTCTATATGTGAAATTGTTTTCAGATGTGGAATATCCTTCTATATTTGAATATTTATCTTACTGTTACATGCTTTCTATATGTGAAATTGTTTTCAGATGTGGAATATCCTTCTATATTTGAATATTTATCCCCCTATTTTATGCTTTCTATATGTGAAATTGTTTTCAGATGTGGAATATCCTACTATATTTGAATATTTATCTTACTGCTACATGTTTTCTATATGTGAAATTGTTTTCAGATGTGGAATATCCTTCTATATTTGAATATTTATCTTACTGTTACATGCTTTCTATATGTGAAATTGTTTTCAGATGTGGAATATCCTTCTATATTTGAATATTTATCTTACTGTTACATGCTTTCTATATGTGAAATTGTTTTCAGATGTCGAATATCCTTCTATATTTGAATATTTATCTTACTGTCACATGTTTTCTATATGTGAAATTGTTTTCAGATGTGGAATATCCTTCTATATTTGAATATTTATCTTACTGTTACATGTTTTCTATATGTGAAATTGTTTTCAGATGTGGAATATCCTTCTATATTTGAATATTTATCCCCCTATTTCATGCTTTCTATATGTGAAATTGTTTTCAGATGTGGAATATCCTTCTATATTTGAATATTTATCTTACTGTTACATGTTTTCTATATGTGAAATTGTTTTCAGATGTGGAATATCCTTCTATATTTGAATATTTATCTTACTGCTACATGTTTTCTATATGTGAAATTGTTTTCAGATGTGGAATATCCTTCTACATTTGAATATTTATCTTACTGTTACATGTTTTCTATATGTGAAATTGTTTTCAGATGTGGAATATCCTTCTATATTTGAATATTTATCCCCCTATTTCATGCTTTCTATATGTGAAATTGTTTTAAGATGTGGAATATCCTACTATATTTGAATATTTGTCTTACTGTTACATGTTTTCTATATGTGAAATTGTTTTCAGATGTGGAATATCCTTCTATATTTGAATATTTATCCCCCTGTTACATGTTTTCTATATGTGAAATTGTTTTCAGATGTGGAATATCCTTCTATATTTGAATATTTATCTCACTGTTACATGTTTTCTATATGTGAAATTGTTTTCAGATGTGAAATATCCTTATATATTTAAATATTTATCTTACTGCTACATGTTTTCTATATGTGAAATTGTTTTCAGATGTGGAATATCCTTCTATATTTGAATATTTATCTTACTGTTACATGTTTTCTATATGTGAAATTGTTTTCAGATGTGGAATATCCTTCTATATTTGAATATTTATCCCCCTATTTCATGCTTTCTATATGTGAAATTGTTTTCAGATGTAGAATATCCTACTATATTTGAATATTTATCTTACTGTTACATGTTTTCTATATGTGAAATTGTTTTAAGATGTGGAATATCCTTCTATATTTGAATATTTATCTTACTGTTACATGTTTTCTATATGTGAAATTGTTTTCAGATGTGGAATATCCTTCTATATTTGAATATTTATCTTACTGTTACATGTTTTCTATATGTGAAATTGTTTTCAGATGTGGAATATCCTTCTATATTTGAATATTTATCTTACTGTTACATGCTTTCTATATGTGAAATTGTTTTCAGATGTGGAATATCCTTTTATATTTGAATATTTATCCCCCTATTTTATGCTTTCTATATGTGAAATTGTTTTCAGATGTGGAATATCCTACTATATTTGAATATTTATCTTACTGCTACATGTTTTCTATATGTGAAATTGTTTTCAGATGTGGAATATCCTTCTATATTTGAATATTTATCTTACTGTTACATGCTTTCTATATGTGAAATTGTTTTCAGATGTGGAATATCCTTCTATATTTGAATATTTATCTTACTGTTACATGCTTTCTATATGTGAAATTGTTTTCAGATGTCGAATATCCTTCTATATTTGAATATTTATCT
The DNA here is from genome assembly GCA_964036315.1 of Acanthosepion esculentum. Classification (NCBI taxonomy): domain Eukaryota; kingdom Metazoa; phylum Mollusca; class Cephalopoda; order Sepiida; family Sepiidae; genus Acanthosepion; species Acanthosepion esculentum. Next base: position 109,136,447 of record OZ038486.1, on the reverse strand, counting down.
TACTGTCACATGTTTTCTATATGTGAAATTGTTTTCAGATGTGGAATATCCTTCTATATTTGAATATTTATCTTACTGTTACATGTTTTCTATATGTGAAATTGTTTTCAGATGTGGAATATCCTTCTATATTTGAATATTTATCCCCCTATTTCATGCTTTCTATATGTGAAATTGTTTTCAGATGTGGAATATCCTTCTATATTTGAATATTTATCTTACTGTTACATGTTTTCTATATGTGAAATTGTTTTCAGATGTGGAATATCCTTCTATATTTGAATATTTATCTTACTGCTACATGTTTTCTATATGTGAAATTGTTTTAAGATGTGGAATATCCTACTATATTTGAATATTTATCTTACTGTTACATGTTTTCTATATGTGAAATTGTTTTCAGATGTGGAATATCCTTCTATATTTGAATATTTATCCCCCTGTTACATGTTTTCTATATGTGAAATTGTTTTCAGATGTGGAATATCCTTCTATATTTGAATATTTATCTCACTGTTACATGTTTTCTATATGTGAAATTGTTTTCAGATGTGAAATATCCTTATATATTTAAATATTTATCTTACTGCTACATGTTTTCTATATGTGAAATTGTTTTCAGATGTGGAATATCCTTCTATATTTGAATATTTATCTTACTGTTACATGTTTTCTATATGTGAAATTGTTTTCAGATGTGGAATATCCTTCTATATTTGAATATTTATCCCCCTATTTCATGCTTTCTATATGTGAAATTGTTTTCAGATGTAGAATATCCTACTATATTTGAATATTTATCTTACTGTTACATGTTTTCTATATGTGAAATTGTTTTAAGATGTGGAATATCCTTCTATATTTGAATATTTATCTTACTGTTACATGTTTTCTATATGTGAAATTGTTTTCAGATGTGGAATATCCTTCTATATTTGAATATTTATCTTACTGTTACATGTTTTCTATATGTGAAATTGTTTTCAGATGTGGAATATCCTTCTATATTTGAATATTTATCTTACTGTTACATGCTTTCTATATGTGAAATTGTTTTCAGATGTGGAATATCCTTCTATATTTGAATATTTATCCCCCTATTTTATGCTTTCTATATGTGAAATTGTTTTCAGATGTGGAATATCCTACTATATTTGAATATTTATCTTACTGCTACATGTTTTCTATATGTGAAATTGTTTTCAGATGTGGAATATCCTTCTATATTTGAATATTTATCTTACTGTTACATGCTTTCTATATGTGAAATTGTTTTCAGATGTGGAATATCCTTCTATATTTGAATATTTATCTTACTGTTACATGCTTTCTATATGTGAAATTGTTTTCAGATGTCGAATATCCTTCTATATTTGAATATTTATCTTACTGTCACATGTTTTCTATATGTGAAATTGTTTTCAGATGTGGAATATCCTTCTATATTTGAATATTTATCTTACTGTTACATGTTTTCTATATGTGAAATTGTTTTCAGATGTGGAATATCCTTCTATATTTGAATATTTATCCCCCTATTTCATGCTTTCTATATGTGAAATTGTTTTCAGATGTGGAATATCCTTCTATATTTGAATATTTATCTTACTGTTACATGTTTTCTATATGTGAAATTGTTTTCAGATGTGGAATATCCTTCTATATTTGAATATTTATCTTACTGCTGCATGTTTTCTATATGTGAAATTGTTTTAAGATGTGGAATATCCTACTATATTTGAATATTTATCTTACTGTTACATGTTTTCTATATGTGAAATTGTTTTCAGATGTGGAATATCCTTCTATATTTGAATATTTATCCCCCTGTTACATGTTTTCTATATGTGAAATTGTTTTCAGATGTGGAATATCCTTCTATATTTGAATATTTATCTCACTGTTACATGTTTTCTATATGTGAAATTGTTTTCAGATGTGAAATATCCTTATATATTTGAATATTTATCTTACTGCTACATGTTTTCTATATGTGAAATTGTTTTCAGATGTTGAATATCCTTCTATATTTGAATATTTATCTTACTGTTACATGTTTTCTATATGTGAAATTGTTTTCAGATGTGGAATATCCTTCTATATTTGAATATTTATCCCCCTATTTCATGCTTTCTATATGTGAAATTGTTTTCAGATGTAGAATATCCTACTATATTTGAATATTTATCTTACTGTTACATGTTTTCTATATGTGAAATTGTTTTAAGATGTGGAATATCCTTCTATATTTGAATATTTATCTTACTGTTACATGTTTTCTATATGTGAAATTGTTTTCAGATGTGGAATATCCTTCTATATTTGAATATTTATCTTACTGTTACATGTTTTCTATATGTGAAATTTTTTCAGATGTGGAATATCCTTCTATATTTGAATATTTATCCCCCTGTTACATGTTTTCTATATGTGAAATTGTTTTCAGATGTGGAATATCCTTCTATATTTGAATATTTATCCCCCTATTTCATGCTTTCTATATGTGAAATTGTTTTCAGATGTGGAATATCCTACTATATTTGAATATTTATCTTACTGTTACATGTTTTCTATATGTGAAATTGTTTTCAGATGTGGAATATCCTTCTATATTTGAATATTTATCTTACTGTTACATGCTTTCTATATGTGAAATTGTTTTCAGATGTGGAATATCCTTCTATATTTGAATATTTATCTTACTGTTACATGCTTTCTATATGTGAAATTGTTTTCAGATGTCGAATATCCTTCTATATTTGAATATTTATCTTACTGTCACATGTTTTCTATATGTGAAATTGTTTTCAGATGTGGAATATCCTTCTATATTTGAATATTTATCTTACTGTTACATGTTTTCTATATGTGAAATTGTTTTCAGATGTGGAATATCCTTATATATTTGAATATTACTCTTACTGCTACATGTTTTCTATATGTGAAATTGTTTTCAGATGTGGAATATCCTTCTTTATTTGAATATTTATCTTACTGTTACATGTTTTCTATATGTGAAATTGTTTTCAGATGTGGAATGTCCTTCTATATTTGAATATTTATCCCCCTATTTCATGCTTTCTATATGTGAAATTGTTTTCAGATGTAGAATATCCTACTATATTTGAATATTTATCTTACTGTTACATGTTTTCTATATGTGAAATTGTTTTCAGATGTGGAATATCCTTCTATATTTGAATATTTATCTTACTGTTACATGTTTTCCATATGTGAAATTGTTTTCAGATGTAGAATATCCTTCTATATTTGAATATTTATCCCCCTGTTACATGTTTTCTATATGTGAAATTGTTTTCAGATGGGGAATATCCTTCTATATTTGATTATTTATCTTACTGTTACATACTTTCTATATGTGAAATTGTTTTCAGATGTGGAATATCCTTCTATATTTGAATATTTATCTTACTGTTACATGTTTCCTATATGTGAAATTGTTTTCAGATGTGGAATATCCTTCTATATTTGAATATTTATCTTACTGCTACATGTTTTCTATATGTGAAATTGTTTTCAGATGTGGAATATCCTTCTATATTTGAATATTTATCTTACTGGTACATGTTTTCTATATGTGAAATTGTTTTCAGATGTGGAATATCCTTCTGTATTTGAATATTTATCCCCCTATTTCATGCTTTCTATATGTGTAATTGTTTTCAAATGTAGAATATCCTACTATATTTGAATATTTATCTTACTGTTACATGTTTTCTATATGTGAAATTGTTTTCAGATGTGGAATATCCTTCTATATTTGAATTTTTATCTTACTGTTTCATGTTTTCTATATGTGAAATTGTTTTCAGATGTGGAATATCCTTCTATATTTGAATATTTATCTTACTGTTACATGCTTTCTATATGTGAAATTGTTTTCAGATGTGGAATATCCTTCTATATTTGAATATTTATCTTACTGTTACATGCTTTCTATATGTGAAATTGTTTTCAGATGTGGAATATCCTTCTATATTTGAATATTTATCTTACTGTCACATGTTTTCTATATGTGAAATTGTTTTCAGATGTGGAATATCCTTCTATATTTGAATATTTATCTTACTGTTACATGTTTTCTATATGCGAAATTGTTTTCAGATGTGGACTATCCTTCTATATTTGAATATTTATCCCCCTATTTCATGCTTTCTATATGTGAAATTGTTTTCAGATGTGGAATATCCTACTATATTTGAATATTTATCTTACTGTTACATATTTTCTATATGTGAAATTGTTTTCAGATGTGGAATATCCTTCTATATTTGAATATTTATCCCCCTGTTACATGTTTTCTATATGTGAAATTGTTTTCAGATGTGGAATATCCTTCTATATTTGAATATTTATTTTACTGCTACACGTTTTCTATATGTGAAATTGTTTTCAGATGTGGAATATCCTTCTATATTTGAATATTTATCTTACTGTTACATGTTTTCTATATGTGAAATTGTTTTCAGATGTGGAATATCCTTTTATATTTGAATATTTATCTTACTGTTACATGTTTTCTATATGTGAAATTGTTTTCAGATGTGGAATATCCTTCTATATTTGAATATTTATCTTACTGTTACATGTTTTCTATATGTGAAATTGTTTTCAGATGTGGAATATCCTTCTATATTTGAATATTTATGTTACTGTTACATGCTTTCTATATGTGAAATTGTTTTCAGATGTGGAATATCCTTCTATATTTGAATATTTATCTTACTGTTACATGTTTTCTATATGTGAAATTGTTTTCAGATGTGGAATATCCTTCTATATTTGAATATTTATGTTACTGTTACATGCTTTCTATATGTGAAATTGTTTTCAGATGTGGAATATCCTTCTGTATTTGAATATTTATCTCACTGTTACATGCTTTCTATATGTGAAATTGTTTTCAGATGTGGAATATCCTTCTATATTTGAATATTTATCTTACTGTTACATGTTTTCTATATGTGAAATTGTTTTCAGATGTTGAATATCCTTCTATATTTGAATATTTATTTTACTGCTACATGTTTTCTATATGTGAAATTTTTTCAGATGTGGAATATCCTTCTATATTTGAATATTTATCTTACTGTTACATGTTTTTTATATGTGAAATTGTTTTCAGATGTGGAATATCCTTCTATATTTGAATATTTATCTTACTGTTACATGTTTTCTATATGTGAAATTGTTTTCAGATGTGGAATATCCTTCTATATTTGAATATTTATCCCTCTGTTACATGTTTTCTATATTTGAAATTGTTTTCAGATGTGGAATATCCTTCTATATTTGAATATTTATCTTACTGTTACATGCTTTCTATATGTGAAATTGTTTTCAGATGTGGAATATCCTTCTATATTTGAATATTTATCTTACTGTTACATGTTTTCTATATGTGAAATTGTTTTCAGATGTGGAATATCCTTCTATATTTGAATATTTATCTTACTGTTACATTTTTCTATATGTGAAATTGTTTTCAGATGTGGAATATCCTTCTATATTTGAATATTTATCCCCCTATTTCATGCTTTCTATATGTGAAATTGTTTTCAGATGTGGAATATCCTACTATATTTGAATATTTATCTTACTGTTACATGTTTTCTATATGTGAAATTGTTTTCAGATGTGGAATATCCTTCTATATTTGAATATTTATCTTACTGTTACATGTTTTCTATATGTGAAATTGTTTTCAGATGTGGAATGTCCTTCTATATTTGAATATTTATACCCCTATTTCATGCTTTCTATATGTGAAATTGTTTTCAGATGTAGAATATCCTACTATATTTGAATATTTATCTTACTGTTACATGTTTTCTATATGTGAAATTGTTTTCAGATGTGGAATATCCTTCTATATTTGAATATTTATCTTACTGTTACATGTTTTCCATATGTGAAATTGTTTTCAGATGTAGAATATCCTTCTATATTTGAATATTTGTCCCCCTGTTACATGTTTTCTATATGTGAAATTGTTTTCAGATGGGGAATATCCTTCTATATTTGATTATTTATCTTACTGTTACATACTTTCTATATGTGAAATTGTTTTCAGATGTGGAATATCCTTCTATATTTGAATATTTATCTTACTGTTACATGTTTCCTATATGTGAAATTGTTTTCAGATGTGGAATATCCATCTATATTTGAATATTTATCTTACTGCTACATGTTTTCTATATGTGAAATTGTTTTCAGATGTGGAATATCCTTCTATATTTGAATATTTATCTTACTGTTACATGTTTTCTATATGTGAAATTGTTTTCAGATGTGGAATATCCTTCTGTATTTGAATATTTATCCCCCTATTTCATGCTTTCTATATGTGAAATTGTTTTCAAATGTAGAATATCCTACTATATTTGAATATTTATCTTACTGTTACATGTTTTCTATATGTGAAATTGTTTTCAGATGTGGAATATCCTTCTATATTTGAATTTTTATCTTACTGTTTCATGTTTTCTATATGTGAAATTGTTTTCAGATGTGGAATATCCTTCTATATTTGAATATTTATCTTACTGTTACATGCTTTCTATATGTGAAATTGTTTTCAGATGTGGAATATCCTTCTATATTTGAATATTTATCTTACTGTTACATGCTTTCTATATGTGAAATTGTTTTCAGATGTGGAATATCCTTCTATATTTGAATATTTATCTTACTGTCACATGTTTTCTATATGTGAAATTGTTTTCAGATGTGGAATATCCTTCTATATTTGAATATTTATCTTACTGTTACATGTTTTCTATATGCGAAATTGTTTTCAGATGTGGACTATCCTTCTATATTTGAATATTTATCCCCCTATTTCATGCTTTCTATATGTGAAATTGTTTTCAGATGTGGAATATCCTACTATATTTGAATATTTATCTTACTGTTACATATTTTCTATATGTGAAATTGTTTTCAGATGTGGAATATCCTTCTATATTTTAATATTTATCCCCCTGTTACATGTTTTCTATATGTGAAATTGTTTTCAGATGTGGAATATCCTTCTATATTTGAATATTTATCTTACTGTTACATGCTTTCTATATGTGAAATTGTTTTCAGATGTGGAATATCCTTCTATATTTGAATATTTATCTTACTGTTACATGCTTTCTATATGTGAAATTGTTTTCAGATGTGGAATATCCTTCTGTATTTGAATATTTATCTCACTGTTACATGCTTTCTATATGTGAAATTGTTTTCAGATGTGGAATATCCTTCTATATTTGAATATTTATCTTACTGTTACATGTTTTCTATATGTGAAATTGTTTTCAGATGTGGAATATCCTTCTATATTTGAATATTTATTTTACTGCTACATGTTTTCTATATGTGAAATTGTTTTCAGATGTGGAATATCCTTCTATATTTGAATATTTATCTTACTGTTACATGTTTTCTATATGTGAAATTGTTTTCAGATGTGGAATATCCTTTTATATTTGAATATTTATCTTACTGTTACATGTTTTCTATATGTGAAATTGTTTTCAGATGTGGAATATCCTTCTATATTTGAATATTTATCTTACTGTTACATGTTTTCTATATGTGAAATTGTTTTCAGATGTGGAATATCCTTCTATATTTGAATATTTATGTTACTGTTACATGCTTTCTATATGTGAAATTGTTTTTAGATGTGGAATATCCTTCTATATTTGAATATTTATCTTACTGTCACATGCTTTCTATATGTGAAATTGTTTTCAGATGTGGAATATCCTTCTGTATTTGAATATTTATCTCACTGTTACATGCTTTCTATATGTGAAATTGTTTTCAGATGTGGAATATCCTTCTATATTTGAATATTTATCTTACTGTTACATGTTTTCTATATGTGAAATTGTTTTCAGATGTTGAATATCCTTCTATATTTGAATATTTATTTTACTGCTACATGTTTTCTATATGTGAAATTTTTTCAGATGTGGAATATCCTTCTATATTTGAATATTTATCTTACTGTTACATGTTTTCTATATGTGAAATTGTTTTCAGATGTGGAATATCCTTCTATATTTGAATATTTATCTTACTGTTACATGTTTTCTATATGTGAAATTGTTTTCAGATGTGGAATATCCTTCTATATTTGAATATTTATCCCTCTGTTACATGTTTTCTATATTTGAAATTGTTTTCAGATGTGGAATATCCTTCTATATTTGAATATTTATCTTACTGTTACATGCTTTCTATATGTGAAATTGTTTTCAGATGTGGAATATCCTTCTATATTTGAATATTTATCTTACTGTTACATGCTTTCTATATGTGAAATTGTTTTCAGATGTGGAATATCCTTCTATATTTGAATATTTATCTTACTGTTACTTTTTTCTATATGTGAAATTGTTTTCAGATGTGGAATATCCTTCTATATTTGAATATTTATCCCCCTATTTCATGCTTTCTATATGTGAAATTGTTTTCAGATGTGGAATATCCTACTATATTTGAATATTTATCTTACTGTTACATGTTTTCTATATGTGAAATTGTTTTCAGATGTGGAATATCCTTCTATATTTGAATATTTATCTTACTGTTACATGCTTTCTATAAGTGAAATTGTTTTCAGATGTGGAATATCCTTCTATATTTGAATATTTATCTTACTGTTACATGCTTTCTATATGTGAAATTGTTTTCAGATGTGGAATATCCTTCTATATTTGAATATTTATCTTACTGTTACATGCTTTCTATATGTGAATTTGTTTTCAGATGTGGAATATCCTTCTATATTTGAATATTTATCCCCCTGTTACATGTTTTCTATATGTGAAATTGTTTTCAGATGTGGAATATCCTTCTATATTTGAATATTTATCTTACTGTTACATGCTTTCTATATGTGAAATTGTTTTCAGATGTGGAATATCCTTCTATATTTGAATATTTATCTTACTGTTACATGCTTTCTATATGTGAAATTGTTTTCAGATGTGGAATATCCTTCTATATTTGAATATTTATCTTACTGTTACATGTTTTCTATATGTGAAATTGTTTTCAGATGTGGAATATCCTTCTATATTTGAATATTTATCCCCCTATTTCATGCTTTCTATATGTGAAATTGTTTTCAGATGTGGAATATCCTTCTATATTTGAATAGTTATCTTACTGTTACATGTTTTCTATATGTGAAATTGTTTTCAGATGTGGAATATCCTTCTATATTTGAATATTTATCTTACTGTTACATGTTTTCTATATGTGAAATTGTTTTCAGATGTGGAATATCCTTCTATATTTGAATATTTATACCCCTATTTCATGTTTTCTATATGTGAAATTGTTTTCAGATGTGGAATATCCTTCTATATTTGAATATTTATCTTACTGTTACATGCTTTCTATATGTGGAATTTTCTTCTATATTTAATTGTTTTTCCTCCGTTAACTCTACTATTTTTCACATACATTACTAGGCCTATGAATTTTTTAATTCCTTTATATTCCTCTATATTCCCTTTGGATTCTTCTTGACTACCTTATTATAATACTAAATATTTTATATATTAAATTTAATGCCTGTCTATATTTCTGAGATGGGGTATTATGTACAGTATTTACATTAGTCGGACTATTGTCCTCATCTTTGTCGCCATATTTGTCACAACGTTTCGGCCCTTGTACGCTCCGGCCTTCTTCAGGTGGTTGGAATTTCGAACTGAACCCTTTATTTCGATCACTGGGGTAGACTGTTCTAGTGTCATTTAATCCTTTACAGAATAAGTAAATAGTATAAGTTTGATATAATTTAAATTATAAACTTAATATTTCAAATATTATTAATATTATATTGATATAATCAGTTGGTCATATTTAAATGAAATTAGTATATTAATAATTTACTTATTTTGTTTTACTGTATCTTTTACAATATAGTTAAAGATGTAGTATTGAATGGGTTAATATAAACATCTTTTTATAAAAGTATTAAATTATAATAATAATTTTAAACTTTTAAAAATATATCATTTCTTTTCTTTAAATAAACAATGTGCTATATCGTTAACGTTTTTACAATAAAAAGTTCATTGCCTTCCGGCAAAAAACAAACTGTCTCATGTTCATTTTATTTCATTCGCCTAAATATTTTTGATTGATAAACGATTCCTCTTTTACTTATCATATATATACACATATAAAACATATTCTCACACACACACACACATATGTATATATACATATATATATATATATATATATATATATATATATATATATATGAATCTTAACGAGCCAGGCAAACCTACCTATGTTTCACCTAAACGAATCTTCAGGGTAGACTGGCTAAAAAAGAAATGTCGGAACAATATTTATTGATAAAACCATTAAAAACATAAAAACACGTGACAAAAAAAATGTTGATACGCATAATTCCCTCAAAATGCAAAGCAAACACAAAAATAGAACTAGGAAGATATTATGGTTTAAATCCCCCATATAATCTAGCAGTTAAAACAAAAATAGGAAAAATGTTTTTTTAAATTATTAAAAAAGAATTCCCCCCCGTCTAATGTATTGTATAAAATTTTCAATGAAAACAACGTTAAATTAAGTTATAGTTGCATGCCAAATGTGACTAAATTAATTAGTAAGTACAACAGGCGGAAAATCATAGACAAACCTCACTCCAACACTTCTAAGTGTAATTGTAGAAATAAGGACGCCTGTCCACTTGAGGGCAAAGTGCCAACAGGCGGCTGTGGTGTACAAACTCGATATGCATAGAAATAAACCGAATAACACTGACAAGAACTCCAAAATTTACATAGGATCTACCTAAGCTAGCGTCAAAAAACGTTATTATAAGTAGTTTTAATCACGAAACCTATAGATATGGTACCAGCTTGTCCACTTACATATGGGATATAAAGCAAGAGGATAATAGTGACCCCACTTTGAAATGGGAAATGTTAAAAAATGCCATAAATATAAGGCAGGTGTCAAGTTTTGTTCGTTATGTATGGAAGAAAAATTAGCAGTTGGAACCTATAAAAACCTAAGAATTTATTAAATAAAAGATCCGCGATACTTAATAAGTGTAGGCGTAGGAGAGTCTGGTTATTATAATAGTGCTTTGGGTTTTCTTCTCTCCCTATTTTTTCTTGTCACGTGGTTTTATGTTTTTAATGGTTTTATCTATAAATGCTGTTCCACCATTTTCTTTTTTAGACAGTCTACACTGAAGATACGATTAGGTGAATCATAGGTAGCTTTGAATGGCTCGTTAGGATTTATTCTAATTAACCTCTCTATTTAACGTATTGAGCCCTCTACGTTTTCGTTGTCTTTATCCTCGCTTGGGTTTTTTCTTTGGACTAAGGACTTAAGATACTTACGATTTTTTTCGCATTGTTCTGATGTTTTTAGTTCTTTCTTATTTTTTACTTCCAATTAATTCCGAGTAATACTGTTTATATATATATATATATATATATATATATATATATATATATATATATATATATATTAATTTAATATATTTTCTGTTTATAATTTATTTTTATAGATACAATTATTTAAGTAAAAATAAAATGCTTTATTTCTAATTAACAATATTAATTACATTTTCCCGCCTGAATGTCGTAGAAAAAATGTGTTTCGTAGAAAATCTCTTCTTTAAAACAGTAATATGTACTTTGCGAACCAGATGCTTCCTCTATAGCTAAATGTTATAGCACGTCAGGTCAAGTAACTGTTCCGTATAGGATGCAGGTTCGATTCTCAGAGATTCAGGCCTTTAAATGTAATTAATACTGTTTATTATAAACATAGCATTTACTTAAATGACTGTATCTACAAAAATAACGTATAAACACAATATATATTTATATTGCGCATGCAAGTAAACAATTTTGAATTCCTTTGAAGTTGAAAAGTCAGGATTGGGCAGCTCCAAATCAGATACGACAGAAATATATATATATATATATATATATATATATATATATATATATATATATATATATATATATATATATATATATATATATATATATATATAATCTGATCTAATTCTTATGAAAATAGAGCACGACTGGAGATAATTTTTGAAATGATATAAGGAGCCGATCATTTTTTCCAGCTTCGTTACCGATGCATTGTATATGTTCACTTGAGGTCCGGGATAAATATGAATCAAAATAGACGTCCGGTAAAAGAGTAAAACAGTTTGACATCGAGTTCCTGCCTGTATTAAGCGTTTTCTAGCGTTGACCACTTTTCCCTAGCTTTAATCATATGCATTCCAGCAAGTACACACAATGCAGACTAGGTCGAAAAACGCTTTCCAGTGGTCTGTTGACCCCTATAACGCCAATTATGATCGTAGTGGTATAATTTCACTGACAAATCGGGTCCATTCTACTGCTGCTGAATTTGACTCAAAATTATCTATAGGAAATTACAAATTTTAAAATGTTCAAAATTTACGTATAATTCATTCACTCATGACATATATATATATATATATATATATATATATATATATATATATATATATATATAAGCGTGTATCTGTGTGTGCGAATGCTTGCGAGTCTATCTCTGTCTACCTGCGTGTCTGCATGTTTGTTACTGTCTGTGTATGTGCTTGCGTATCTGTGTGTTTGCGTCAATGTGTGCATGCATGCCTGTATATTTGTGTCTGTGTGTGCTTGCGTGTCTGTATGTCTGTATGTTTGTGTCTGGGTATGCTAGCGTATCTTTTTGTGCCTGTGTGATTGTGTGTATGTATGTATGTTTGTCTGTGTGTGTGTGCGTGTGTTCTGTCGTGACTGTATGTTTCGGTCTGTGTGTGTACTTGCATACATGTATATTTGTTGTTTTTTTGTGTGGTTGCGTGTATGTATGTTTGTGTGTGCTTGAAATGTATATATGTTTGTGGCTGTGTGTATGTATGTTCGTGTGTGTCCTTGAGTATATGTTTGTGTCTGTGTGTGCTTCGGTGCATGTGTGTGTGTATGTGTGCATCATTTATGTCTGTGTTCTGTGTATGTATATTTGTGTCTGCGTGTACTTGTCTGTATGCCTGTGTCTGTGCGTGCTCGGGTGTATGTGTGTCTGTGCTTCAATGTGTATGTGTGTGTGTACTTGCGTTTATGTTCCTGTGTGAGATTGTGTTTATGTGTGCATGCGTTTGTGTGTGTGCATGTTTATGTTTGTATGTGCTTGCTTGCATGTGTATATGCTTACGTGTGTCTGTGGCTGTGCGTGTGTGTGTGCTCGCGTGTATGTGTCTATGTGTGCTTGTGCATATGTATGCATGTGCTTGCGTATGTGTGTGCTTCCGTGTATGTATGTATATGTCTGTGTTCTTGCGTGTCTAAGACACCCGAATTAGGTATGGCACGTGGAACTATAACAATCTACCCTGGTGGCCGAAATAAAGTGTTCGAAATTCCTATCACCTGAAGAAGGTCGGAGCGTACAACGATAGAAACGTCGTGAATATGGCAGTCCAAACAATGTAAATAATGTAAATATCTTGGAAGTGTTCAAACATGTGAGAAACGACGAGGTTTTAGAGAAAATGGAGACAAAATGGAAACTTATGCTTAACATGAGGAAGAGGCAGTTGAAATATCTGGTGCACGTATTAAGGAAGAAGTGTTTGGAAAATTTCGTGGTCACAGGACATATTAAAGAACAGAGGAAAGCAGCGCGTAACATACTTGATAAGCTTGAGTAAATGGATGGTAGAACAGGGTTTGGGAGAAATAACAAAGACAAGACTTATTAAGTGCTATAGGAAGATGTGGAAGGCCGCGATCGCTTACATCCTGAAGGGACACATAAAAGATAATACAATTTGAAAGACCTTTTTTGTATAATTTGCGACTTAATTTGAAACAGTAGAAATTCGTTTAATCACGTCCACAATTGAGAAAGCAATTCCTATGACAATAACATTAACATTGGAGCATCTATTCTCTCAAGGATAATCTATCACTCTCACTCTCTTCTTTCTTTGTCTATCTTATTTCTTTTTACCTTGCTGTTATTGTTTGTTTTTGTTTATTTCATTTTCCCCCAAATTCTGAACAGAAGCGCCCTATTTTTAAACAACTTTATTATCGTAAAATCTCAACTTTATTTTGGTATATCAAAACTTTTAGCCATATCAAACAATAAGGAAGAAAATGTTTTCCTGTTTAATATTTTACTCTTGCTCTTGCAATTCTGACCGAATAACAACTATCATGAATAATGTAATAATGTTACGCTGTCATCATCTTTTTGTATTCAGATTAATTTACATTTATCAATTTATTCTGTTATTATGAATTTAAAAGCCATGAGCTTTCCTGGGATAGATACTTAGTCTTCTGATGCTTTCTCACCAGTTATTTTATTGAAGCACCGCCGAGTTAGCTGGAGATTGACACATCAAATTATGGAAGATAACGACATGATGGGAGTTAAATCTATTGAAATTGACTCCTTTCCGGTAAGAAGAAACATATACAAAAGGTGTCAACTGACTGTCATCCAGCGACTGTTAGTAAAAACGGCATAAAGAAGGTCCAACTCCATGGAACTGATCCCTCGCCGAGTAAGGACATGAGCGACGAATGTCACCGGACCGTCATCCAGTGAATGTTCGCATCAAACAAACAAATAATTCCCGGAAAATGGAATATCAGAAGACAAAATCAATATGGCCAGTTATAAAATATAAAGCTAGAAACGAACAGGTTAAATGTTATTAATTTAGGCGAATGCGAAACGAGATGAGCACGCAATGGAGATTTTGTCAGTGACAAACACAGGGATATATATGCAGTGCGGGATCGACAACATTCCACTGATATGTAAACTTAGAGTGAAACGACAGAAAATATGAGGTCCAATGTAGCACCTAAATTTCAATAGGACATACTCCTGAATAACACGAATGTGAAGGAGAAATATATGCACAATGGGAAAACAGATACAATGAACGAAATAAGGATGAAAACTTAAAGTGGGACACATTAAGAAAAGATTTAGTAACATCAGAAATCGAGCAAACGCCTCGCAAGCAACAAAAAGATGTGCCGTGTACGGTGAAGATGCTTTGGCTGATAGAACTGTACGGAAGTGGTTCACTAAGCTCAGAGTTGGTGATTGTAGTCTTATTGGTGACGAACACTCACGCAGATCACTCCACTACAGATGACGACCAAATCCAGACATTGAGAGAGAATAACCCGCATTACACAACGCGGCAATTGCCAGAAACACTAAATTTATCAGAATTCACAATTCATGAGCACATAGTGAAGCTTGAGTACTCAAATCTTTTTTCATCTGTGATTTGCTGTATAAACACAATGAAATGGGCCCTTTTTGAAGAAAATTATCACGGGTAATGAGGAATGGATCATTTACAACAATGTTCAGCGAAAAATATCCTGAGGTAAGCGACATGAACCAGCATCAAATGGTGTTTTTATCTAAAAGGAAGTCATGCTGGGCATCTGGTGGGATAGCAAATGAATTCTGTACTATGGGCTTTTGGCAAATAACCAATCAAATGAGTCTGTAAAGTACTGCTCACAACTGGATGAATTAAAGGCAGCAATTCAAGAAAAACGAACAGAATTGACGAACAGGAAAGGGGCTGATTTCCTGAGCCAACCAAGCCTAAAAATCAATCCAATATGGGAACCAGTAATAAGGGGTGCCAGAGAAAAGCGATAACAACAACAAAAATTGCAATATGAGCTCTGGTAAAAGCATCAAATGATAACAGCAAAAATTGGTAAAAAATGGTTACTGAAGACATTAGGTTTATAATGCCTAGAACTTCATACACAAGGACACATGGCACAGTGGATAAATGCATTGGTTAGATCCAGTGACAGGACCCAAAGAGCGTGTGTTCAATACCCGGTTAAGGCAGTGGAGAACTTGGAGAGGGGAATTAACAGGAGATAACTGACATCCATTAAAATATGGCACGTAGAACTAGAACAGTCTACCCCAGTGAGCGAAATAAAGGGTTAAGTTCGACATTCGAACCACCTGAAGAAGGCCGGAGCGTACAACAGCCGAAACGATGTAATAAATATGGCGACAAAGATTCGGACAATAGTCCGAATAATGTAAATAATGATTAACTCTATATTATATTATTATAATTACCCATAACTGTTTATTTATATCTTAATTTATAGTCCTACCTAAGTATGTAACATGTGTAATATGTGTTTAAATAATAATGAGTAAATTTATTCAAGAAAATCGCCATTGGCTTCAACCAGGGCCTACAGACGACTTCGGAATCTCATGCAACTTTTCTGGACAGTTTCTTTGTTTAAGTTGGTAAATGCTGCCATATCTTTGCCTTCAGTTCATCTTTGGCGTTTACATAAATTCCATAATTTTTAATTTATTTTAAATACAAAATTTAAAAAAAACAATCCCCCTATAAAATATGGACTGCCTCATCATTGCAACAACCAGATATATTTAACAAACTTTAAATTATGTAACAGTCAGTCTTAACTCAGAACAGGAAGTTTGCTTTGTATATATATATATATATATATATATATATATATATATATATATATATATACCGTTTGTAGAAGCATAATTGTCAAAATCGTGTAACAGTATAATTCTCCGTCCCCAAAAATGTTTAACATCAGAAAAACTACTAAACTAATTGAGTTTCTTTTTTCCAGGTTTTCAGATACTCATCATGACACTATTTGTCGTAAGAATCACTGAAAAATCTTTTGAGTTATCGAGCTAGAATTAGAACAATTTTGTGTCAGCCCCCCTGTCTTTCCAACTGATTAATGGTCAGACGAAAGAGATTATTCAGGCTTTCAGTAATGGTACCAACATTCATACTCTGGCTTCTATCTTCAAAGTCCCTTCAAGAACTATCTATATTTCTCTATAGTCTATTAAAAATGAAAAGTGATTTTTTTTTTAATTGTAGTTAAATAAAACATATTCTAACTTAAACATCCCCCAAAAATCTTTAAGTATACAAATAGAAAAAATGCCGTATGAATCTTTTGCCGTAAATAATAAAATTTAAAAAAAACCCACAGACGACATGCATTTAGCGGATGTCAGAATTCGTTGAAAAATACATCCTTACCCATCCCTAAACATAACCGCTTTTTCGAATGTAACTAATAACTGATACAACAAAAGTTATTGAAAATGAACACGCTACCACCCCTTGACTGGATGAGTGGATTTCTCTGTATCCTTGGAAACACTGAATTATGAATCTTTGCTGTGCCTTTAAAACTCAGTAAATTTAAAAATAAGTTACTCAAAAATTCGTTTGAGGATGAAATGGAAATAATGTTTTTAATTTAATTACAAAATTAAATTCGAAGCTATTAGCTTCCATTTTTGAAACATGGTTATTACTGTGTAGCGAAAAAACATATTTTAAATAAGTTAATTTATAATATTAATGCTCTGTAAATTTACATTGAGCACTATTTTGTAAAAATAAAAATATCTATAAGAACACCGGATTATATATCTTACTGTTCTTTCTTTCTTTCTTTATATATATATATATATATATATATATATATATATATATATATATATATATATATATATATATAAACTTTATATTTAGGGTTTGAATACACATGTTTAACAGTGTAATTGTCGTGTATGCTGCTGGTTGTTCTACAGTTTTAAGTAAATAGAATGTGTCATTCAGTACCATTTGAATCTACATTCTCTTCGTATACGGAAAACCACCGTTAACCCCAGGGTGATTTTTAGACTGCTCAGTCACGGTGTTAACGTCTCTCGTACCTTCGATTAGGATTCTCAATTAGGATTGATCTCCCTAGTCAATCATAATTGTTCTAGGAAGACAAGTTTGTTAATCCTTTAAGTGCTGATATATATATATATATATATATATATATATATATATATATATATATATATATATATATATATATATATATATATTGTCATCTTCAGACAGATTGGTTCGCTGTATCACAGCTCTTCAGTGTGACTAGATGTCCGACTGCTTCAAGCTTTCATGGTTACCTTTTACATTATCTTAAATATTTTTTCATTATATGTAGTTTCTCTCTCATGCCAGTTGGTTTGCCGCACCCAATGTGCATATTATCATCGCAAAATATTAATGCCAGTTCGCCCTAAATTGAATCGGCTATCATAAGTTCACTCCTGGGATATAAGTACAATGTGCACCAAAATCAATGAAGCTAGAGCAGAAAAACTTCCTTTCCTAATTGCATTAGAAATTTAAAAATTGGATATCGACACCGGACTATCCGTGCGTTCAACGTTCTACACTAAATCAGCCTGAAAGAGCTTTAAAATGGTGGAGCAAATCGCTAACATTAAGATATTTTAACGATCTATCAGTACTTTGAGGCATTGTCCGATCATTAATACCATGATGTTTCCAAACAAATCATTAAAAATAACGTAGATATATTGTTTAGTTCTTATTTTTTTATATATTTGAGTGACCTTTCTATTTTATATGATACTTAATGAAAATATTTTATTTTGAAAAATCGAATTAAAAAAATAAGTTTCAAATGTTCCATATCTAAAAATGGATCTCATTTTACTTTCCCGAAAAATAAATACTTTGTATTTTTCAAATATTATGAAAACAATAAATTCCTTGTAGCAACTTGACAAAATTATTCAAAAGGTTTCATATCTAATAATAAAAATGCGCTTTGCCAATTGCTATACCTTAAGATGAACTACTTTGTGCGTTGTTCAAACACCCTATGGTACTAACGGAGGATTAAATACGATAGCTGATGAATACTTGTCGACATATCCACTGGTTACTCCAACTTTCCAATATGTAACAAGCTTCAATGATGCCCAGTTTACACTTACCACTGCCTTATGTTACTAAATGGGAAAACCAGGGTCAGAATGGTCAGCGATTTCCCGGAGTGCCTTGTGGGTGAGGTATTCTGCCAGTGATGAATTGCCTTTCTCTGTGTTTTGGATAGAAATACAAAACGACACGTATTCTACAGTGGGCCGTAAGAAGTTTGAAGCGTCGATACGCTCCCTACACCCAGAGACCGACTAAGACCACCCGCAGAGTGACGCTAATCCAACGTGCGACATGCGTTCCCTTGACATCATTCCTCCCGACCTCTTAGAATCCACGTCTGCCCCCTCTTCTAAGAAAAACAAATAAGAAAAAGAAATCGTCTTTTTCGTTGAAATCATTTTATGTATTACCATCCATAATGAAATAATTTTAACAAGTGCCTATTTTCTTCTAAATAGAAATCTTGAATGGTTTGCCGAAAGCAACAAGGCAATATTAAATCTTTCAAAGAAAACCACAAATGAAGCTGATTCGATCATGCACACAATAGAAAATTTCTTTCCGCCAAGCATGTACTACTCTTCAAAGCGACCCCTGTTCCATGTAAAATGAGTGGTGGACAAACTTCACTTAGTAAGTCCAGTGTCTCAAGCCTCAGTCACCATACCCAAAACCATGCCCAAAATTTAATACGGACTGCGGAAATCTCGGTGCTCCACACCAAGAGACATCATCATAAATCTCTTGTGTAACAGGAATCTGCGATTAACCAGATTCAGCAATCCGCAATCAAAAACGTAGCTGAGATAAGGTTCCAAACTCTTCATAAATTGACGAAGAAATTTAATTACCGAAAATGTGCTTCAGTCATAAGTGTCAACAGGATAACACAAGAGAAATTCGACGACTATGATTTATCTGCACAGAAAACAACACGAATTCTGTCAGATGAATCCTTATCGGAACAAACTTCCCCATCAACTGATACAACGTAACCTTTTGCAAAAACAAGAAAGCTAATTCGTCCTGCTCATATTAATGGCAAATAAAATCATCGTAATAAGGTTAGTAAACATACTGAATTGCGTAAGATTATCACCCTGTGTGTCAATACGATTTTAGAACAAACTGGTGTTAAATGACATGTTTGCTGAACCAAGAGAAATGCGGCGAACAAAATAAAGAGATTGATCTGGTAAGCAAGTCAAGTCACTATTGGAAAATTGGGTCGCTCAGCAAAATCACGCTATTCAATGGGAAGCATTTTCGTTTATCGAAATGAATTAAATACATTTTACTTTATCAGATGAAGTAACTTCTCAAAACCCTTCCTAATCTAAAATGGCGTCAAAAAATGCTGCATACTGACCAATTTGAATATCTATGTTAGCACGTGCGGAAATACTAGACTGTTCAAATACTTGACTAACCCTAACCCACGCGAAGCATTCAGTGTAGCTTATCAAAAAAATTCTGTTTGTAAATGATTGCCTCTCGTTGTTCACTCTGAATCGGCCCACCAACATGTAACATCCTGGATTGCAAATGCCAACAAAAAAAGATCGACTTTGAGATTAGCGAAAAAAAAAGAAAAGTTTATCCTTCTCCAACTTGCACTAAACTAAAGGTATCGATCACCGACCACACGATCGGCTCAATAAAACTGCCCATAATCTACAATTTAATCTAAATGAGATGCGTCATATGCCCTCAACAAATAAATGAACGTACTAGTCAAAGTAAATCAAGATTTTAGTAAACAACGCAAGTGTGTACGGAACAGAAATTCTATAAGGGAGCTATGTCCTCAAAGCTACTCTAATATCTGCTCTACGATGAGGTGCTGGGGCCTGACTCGTCTAACAACACCACAGACGCCTTTTTCAGAGCGTCAACAAAATGTTTCACTAGACCATTAAAAAAGTGAAATTCAGTCACATTACTATCACTGAGCTTCTAATTTTAACCAGTCACAAATGTTGTAGTTCTGCTGCAAAAGACACAACTGCACTTTGCGGGTCAGTGGCAAGAATGGAAGACATTGACCCTCCTACGCGGTTACTAAACTCTAGCCAACTGGAGTGAAGAGCCTTACAAAGATTCTCGAAAACAAACCCTAGGTAACCTCAAGTTATCTCCAGTGTTAGGCCAGCATGAAAGCGGAAATCTATCCGGGCAACCCCCCTCTTATAATAATGCGTAAAAAGGAGAAGAAAAGAGGAAACTTTGCAAAGCCAATGGCATTGACTTTTACCAACCGACTTCTTCAATGAATGTAAAATATTATCCCGCTTATCTTCTGTGTTGTGTTACTTCAGACCCAGGGTGATCCTACCTCCCCACCAAACTTAGTATCTCTTTTACCTCTTAGCAACGCTTCTCCCTTTGCCAAGCTAACCACCTCCTCTGTTCCAACATCCATTCATACAAGCCCGTTAGTTAAGTAGCCTGCTGCTTTGCCCTATCTCTCTTGTATTCAATATGCCCCGCGAGAGTTAGGTTTTCCAAGCTCTGCTTCCTCATTATGTGTTTAATAAATTACAGCTGTCCGTTTCTAATTCATACTATAAGTGTTCTTTTTGCTACTATCTGCTTTGACTCCTGCGTTACTTGCTCCATGGAATTCTCAGTATCCTTCTGCAGAACAAAGTTTCTATTGTCTCTCGTTTTCTCTTCATCTGTTGGGAGATTTTCCAGCATTCCCTACCATACAAAAAGATTCATATCACATATCAATTCGACATTCTTTGTTTCTAACGATTTTCTTATTTCTTTGTAGTTTGTTTAGCTTTTGGAATGCATTTTCACTAATACAGTGTACGTTCTTATTTCGGCGTCGCATTTTCCATCTGTTAAACCACATCCCAGATATTTAAAATGATGTACTTGTTTTATGTTGATATCTGCAATTTGTACTTCGTATCTTGTAGTTTTTATCTTGCTGACTATCATACTGTCTGTTTTCAAATAGTCGATGGCTAAATTTTTTCTCGCTTTACTTCTTTGTCTAGGAGGTTCTGTAGTTTTCTTTCTATATCTACGATCAACACAGTGAAATATTTGAATTGGATATGACTTTCTTGCTCTTCGTTTTCTTATTTCTGTTCAATACTTCTTGAACAGCAAACTAAACCGATAACATACTATTTGTCTTTGAATAATTTTGATTTTTACATCGCCAGAAGAACAATAAGAATTTGTGATATAGACGTTTATATTTATATGTGTGTGTGCGTGTGTGCGTTTGTGTGTGTACACGCGCACATGGTCAAGTAGCTAGAGCATTAGAGTTCTGAATATAAATCTAAGTTCAAATCGTCCCACGACCGATTTATCTAGGACGTGACCATAATAATATGAACATGGAAGATTATCTCAGTATATGGAATCATCAGTAAGTGCCTGAAAACCCAAGCTAAGTCGTGGAAATTTGGTAAATATAACTATCTGAAGGTCATTGGTCGTTGTGCTGGCATTCAAGTCATCGTAAACAAGAGTTTGAGCATACTGGCCTCGTTCAAGTACTAATTACACCAAATTATGCACTCTCTCCCAGAAACTGATCCGCTCGGTATAGTTGCAGCATAAACTACAGTTTTGCTCTGTGGTCGTTGAAGAAACACAAACATGCCTGAGTAGGTATCTGTGACAGGGATTAATGTTAGCAGATGGACATATTAAGAAATAAGCAGTCAGCCATTATATTATTTTATATGTGTACATGTAAAGAGATTATACTTTATATATGTATATTTCTATGTATTTAATAGTAGTAAATATGTTCTCCTTTCGCCCAGTTCACACGCCCCTTGCTCTTTTAAACAGGAGTAGAAGATTTATCCCTCTTTTCTCTTTAGGATTAAATTTCCGGTTCCTTCTAAAGTCTACATCAAGTTTATACTTCTAACATCTCACCCTAATCTCTGACATTTTATTTACTATTTATTTACTTTTTTATCAACAGCAATAGATAGGTTCGCCTACAATCCTCCCCAGTTTTTTGTGTTTTTTTTTTTTTCAGTTGTAGAAGTTTATCCCTGTTTTTGGTTCCTTCTAAAGTCTTATCTTTTACTTTCATTATACCCTGCGACTTAGTGACATTATTTCCATGTTTGGGGCGAATTGATTAAAAATATAATAATAATAATGTAGTTGTTCTCTATATGGACACACATGCAAGATTATCTGTTTATCAATATATGAATTTAATTAATCTTCTAATTTTCTTTTTTCTAGTCTTTATTATTTTGTTTTCTTTTCTATTTACTTTTCTTTTTATTTTCTTTCAGCTCTAATTTTTTAATTTAGTTTTTAATTATTTCCTATGATTTCACTCCTATATTTCATATTCTTCCCCCTTTTATTCTGTTTAGTGGTTTTCCTTTTCGTTTTCCTTCTCCTATATTTTCTTATCTTTTCTTCTGTTCCCAAATGTCGATTACACCCTGTTTCACAGTCACTTTTTTGTCCCGTTTCCACGACCTCTAAATTTTTACTTCTTTTCTACCTTTTCTTCGTTGATTTCCTTTCATTTTCATAACCATTCTATTCGTTTCCTACTTTTAATCTTTCTTCTTTTTCGTTTTATAATATTCGTCCTCCTTCTCTTTATCGTTATTCATTTTCTTCCTTTTAATTTTAATTTCTACTTTTTTGTTTCTTTCCGCAACCTGTTTCTTCTTCTCATATCTCTTTCTCCCATTCTTCTCTTTTTGATTTTCTTTTATATTTTGTTTTATTTCATTACTTGCAAACACTTCTAAATTGTTTGTTCTTTATCTTCACCCGAATGTAATCCATCAAAACTCTTCATTTTATAACGATTCTTTTAATTCTACTTTCCTACTGGTTTACATGTTAACATTTTTTGCTCCTCCGACTTTCACTACTCAATCATGTCTTTATGTTTTTGCTTGTTTTTGTATGTTTCGCTTTCAATCACTTGTCCTAAAATAGACCTTCTTCTGATTTCTGACTGCCATAGCGTATAAAGTCACTTAGACCATCGTCAATGAAAATTACTGGCCACTCATGTATCAGGTCATCCCATAAGTTCTGTCCGAATTTTGAATAAAGAAACAAGTGACCAAATGTTACATTTAATTACAGATTCAATCAACAATGTATTTTCCCTGATTATCTATGACTTGCTTCTATCTATTAACAAGCTTACTAATTCAATTACTGTAAAATTCTTTTGGCTTTGATTCGAAGAACTCACAAATGTCAGTTTTAACCTCTTCCTGTGTTACAAAAGCTGTTTCTTCCAAATGATTCTGTAAGCTACGAAACAAATGGTAATCTGAAGGAGCAAGGTCGGGAGAATAAGGTGGATGAGGAATTTTCTCCCAACAAAGTTCTTCGATCTTTTGTGACGTGATTCTTGCTGCGATGTGGTCGTGCATTGTCCTGATGAAACATCACCCGTTTTCGATTCACTATAGCAGGGTTTTTTTTCCTCCTCAAAGCTTGGTTCAAACGCTCTAATTGCTGACAGTATATGTGAGCATTAATTGTTGCATTAGGTGGTAAGAATTCAAAGTGGATTATTCCTTGGCAATCCCATCAGATTGAAAAAAGAACCTTTTGCCCATGAAGTTCCCTTCTCGGCTGTGGCTGGGGTCCTTCCCCTTTATCAAGCCACTGTCTACGACGCTTAACATTTCGATAAAAGATCTATTTTTCGTCGCTAGTCACAAGTCTATCCAAAAAAGGTGAAACAAGTTGGCGAGAATGGAGAGAAGAGCAGATGTCAACTCGGGATTTGAGGTTGTTTTCAGACAATTCATGAGGCACCCATTTTCCAAGTTTAGAAACTTTTCCAAGTTGTTGAAGATGACGATGAACAGTTGTATGGTTTGAACTGAGAACCACTGCCAATTCCACAACTGATAAAGCCGGATTTTCTTCAAGGGCTGCTTCAAGAAGCTTTTCATCAAACTCAACTGGACGTCCGGTTTGATCTTCATTTTCCTGGGTGAAATCTCCACCTCTGAATTTTGCAAACCATATTCTGCAAGTTCTTTCATTCACACATTCCTCTCCATAAACTGAGTGAATGTTTCTAGCCGCTTCGGCTGCTGAGTTTCCTTTCTTGAACTCATAAAGCATTATGTGCCTCAAATGATTCTTGGGTACTTCCATGTTAGCAGGGTTTTAATCAAACTAAATTTAATTTTATTGTTCTCTGAAATAAGATTTGATCAGTTTAAATGCATCTAAACATAATAATGTTCAGCTCCATTAAACATTATAAAATACTCTTTAAATTTCTTTCATTTTAACAAAAAGTTAAAATTCGGACAGAACTTATGGGATGACCTAATAAATAAAAAACATCGTCTATTTGCTTGCTATCAGATTTACATCCGTATGCGGGTGTATATGCTAGTTCGGCGAAGGCATTAAGCAGTCTAAAAACGACTACGCATCTATAAAGTTGCCCAGCATCTGAATAAGCTTTGTGCCATTGACGGATAGATGAAGTGGGAAAGGTATTAGTGGCTGCAATGGGTATGTGCTATTTTGATATGTCTCTCTCTCTGGCTCTGTACCCTACCGGTGCTCTTCTATCCACTTCAGCCAATGGTTCTTTCAATTATCATATCACATGCCTGCCACTATGAGAGAACATACCACCGGTACTTTGAATAGAAATGTGTGTGCTGGAATTGTCTGCTGCTTTTAAAATACACAACAAGAGAAATATGTCAATTCAATATCTGCTTATTTATCCACTCTTTTAACAGCTAAAGATTCGCTGTTATCTTTTATCTGGTAGCGATACAAATCAATTAATAGATTAAGATGAAGGCGTTGTTCTAGAACAACTGTTTAAATACCCCGTTGATATATTGCACCAAACTGCCGTTCATGAATTTTCATATTTTCTAGGATTGACAATACATGCACAGATTTAGAGATAAGAAACTAATATCGCACACACATTTATATTGTAAGTTCGATCTTCACTGTCTCCTTCACTATTTCACTAAATGTTAACGCAATACAACACCCAAGAGCCATTCAAAGCAGCGAGTTAATGAGGTTATTTTTATGGACATAAGGGGTGAAAATTAATACGAGGTTATGTAGGAAATATAACGGTTGACCTTAGGAGTCAAGATTATTAAAATCGATGAAGCATTCTTTCGGGATTATGTTCCACAAATAGATGGTTCTCGTGGAGCTGTTGTGAAACTTCCTTAGCAATGAAATACGAAGGGAATGAGAACGATCTGGGCCTTCGTGCATGGCACGATGGGTCCTAGTAGTAAATATCTGAACTGGTGGAATTATGGGATATAGCTCGTCTGAACCTTTGCCATGGAAATAGCGAGAGAGCTGCTTGTGGACTGTAGGGTTGACAATAATTTGCCCACAAAGTCGCGTAATCAATTTGGAATATTGTTATGGTTACACATTTTGAATTGGACAGGTCCAGCTCATATATAACAGCAATGCTCCATTTTTTTACCTGCTCTTTTAAGGAGTATGGTAGGTGAAATCAGGTACTTTCTGGAGCGATACAATGAACCGACCATTTTTTCAGCATTTTAGTAATTGAGCATATAGGAGTTCCAGAAGGCCACGGTGATGCTTAAAATATAGCCCTAATTAAATGTACTGATTATAAGATTTACCTTCTGATGAAATCCAAATATTTTCTAACACAGCTAAGATTCTTAAATATTCATAAAAGCTTAATCTAGCGCTGTGTAAAATTGTATCTAAGAAAGTGCGACGAGAAATCTTCATAATGCGTGTTTCTATGTTTGGTAACACATTCAA